>JAWZYV010005312.1:0-10391 GCA_038373885.1 Cheiracanthium punctorium
ACATGTCCAGGGGCCCGCAGTTGTCTTGATCGGGCTTTGTACTATACAAAAACTTCTTTTACTAAATGTTTACAAATAAAATCAATTTTCAGCTACAGGGAAACGGCTCGGTAGCGATCACCCTCCGTTCCGCGATCCATCGGTCATTAAGAGAGGGGTTCGCTCAAAGAAGTATAAACATTGGACCGATAAGAAAAAGAAAAATCCTAAAATAATAGCGTTTGTTTTGTTATTTATGAAACCGTATACTAATATATAATCAATCATACAAACACACTTTTTAAATATAAAATTTAATAAAATGTTTAGAAATTTCGGATTGTTCCGTTCTTCTTCACTCTTTCCGAGAATACTTTCTCTGATTTATTTCTCATATCTGACAAAGGAGCATTCATCCTGATAGTCTTCGTGTTCTGATAGTCTTCTGAATTTGCTATCATAAAATATATTTACTCTTACATTGGCTTTTTGGGTTTTCGAGAACCAAAAGTGACCGCTCACTTCCTCTCTGAAATTCCTTTTTCGTGTGACTCAATCGCATCATTGAGCTGCTCCAACAGTACAAACACTCATTTCTTAGACATGTCTCTTCTCTAACAAGAATGGTACGTGATGTGTACATGTACATGCATCATGTGTTCGATTTACAGAGCGGCTGGTTTAATATATGGCATTAGTTTACTTTATTTCCAGAAAAATGCAAGAAAATTTTCGGACAGCAGCCAGGACAAGTCGCTTATAGAGGGCTGTGTGCTCACTTCTAGAGGACCATTTAACCCTTTAACGCGCAGTGTTCCCGCTCTGGGAACGCCTAACTCGGACGTTTTGACTGTTGCCAGTCACGAAGAATAGATTGGATTTCTATAAAAATAGTGGCGGGTGACCTAGCTCCACGAGAATCCTTTACTTTTGAGCACGCCATTTCCCGTAAAAAGATTATCACGATTCTTTTTAACAGCACTGATATCTGTTGAAAAATGGAAGAATGTGAGAACAGCTGGATAGATTGCCCCATGCTGAAAAAAGGTCAGCCGTTGCCATGGCTGTGCGTCATAAAAGGGTCTCTAGATGTGTGGCACGCGATGAACGTTTCGATCGTCCGCCCTCTTGCGGGTCGTTCAGTCGAGCGATGGCAACGGCTGCCCTTTTTTCAGCATTGGGAAAGGGTTGCGCCTCAAAGGGTTAACATTAAGTAGGGAAAATAATCGGTGGTAAAAAAATGGGTCGTTGGAGAAGGGGGTTGCTTAATAGAGGGGGTCGCTCACAGAAGTTTCACTGTATTTTTACAACATTTGAGTAAGGCTAAAATTTTACTTTAAAAACGATGTTCTCTTAGGCGGATCTTTATTTCTATAAAGCATACTTTTTTCCAATAATGACTCATTCAATCAGGACCTTAGGAGTGACAGAGCTGTGCTCTCACACAGAAGAGGGGGCACAATATCAGCTGGATCACGTGATGTTTCAATGGAGCAGAGCACACACTATGTAAGGAAAGGGCTGGAGTTCTTAAAAAAAATTCGACTTCGGTACTCATATCTATTGACACGTTATGAGGTCTTCTCAATTGTTATGCTATTTTTTTGGTGATGCATGTGTGTACGGAACACGATTGCTGGGTCTGAAGATCAAGCTGGGTATCTCCTTACACAGTACGCTGACGTATGCGGTACCAAAATCGACGGCAACAGCTAGATATAAACATGGGTGCAAATAACAATAACGCATACACCAAAATCCAAATGAACAGTTCCATGACGTCCAATGGAGCAAGCCAGTGTCCCGCAGTTAACTAGATTACAAAATAACAATCATGGTTACACAAACATGCGAGATCTTTCGGACTTTTCTGCAGCTTTAAGGGGACAGCCTACTTTTAAGAATGGGAAAATGTATAAATTTTAGATCAACTTTCATAATTTTTTAAAAAATAATGAATGCATGCAGAAACATAACTTTTTTTTCAGTTAACTACTATGACATTACTCTATTGATTAAAAATATTATTTTAGTTTATTATAAAGGTGATAATTTTAAAAATATTATTTTACCACACAATATTGGAAAAAAAAATTGAAGGGTACTTTCCCACTGCGCGCAAGATATCTCAATTAGAATTCTTTTGAACCTCATAATTTTTTTCTAAATTAAACAAGACATTCAAATTAACAATCTGAACTAAAATGGTTTAATTATTTTGATAATTTAAATTTAAAAAAATCATTTAATCTGAAAATTTAAATTACCATAAAAATTTTGATAGTTTTACAATCATAACTTTTTTTCTATGAAATACAACCATTTCATTTTAGTTCATTTTGTTCAATATATTAGAATAAATGCCTGAGAAAAATTTCAAGTTGATATCTTAAATAGTTTTTAAAATATCATGCGCGCAAACTTGAAAAACAGTGATTTGAGAAAACGCCCATTAAAGTTCAAATTGTTGTTTTGGAACATAAATTTTAATTTTTAAAAGTTAAAAACATTTTCTAATGAAACATTTACTATTTAAGAATAATTTTACGGAGTACTTAATATGATTACCCAAAATATGTTTTAATATGGCTTAAGAAACATCAGTCTAAAGAAAAGCTCGACAATTGTAAATATGAAAATATATGTACATACCTTAACAAAAGATACATTTTTAGGATATAAAGGCATTAATATTGGTAAAGTACATGTTTTGAAGTTATTTTAATAATTATATCCATATATATATATATATTTATTTTTACTTTGCAACATAAAAATTTGATTTTATTTCACTTTATGAAATTTCGATTTAAAATTTTCCGCTTTCATGCACAATGCCTTCGTTTTCTTTTATTACCTCAAACTGAGAACTGATGAGCATTTTTCTGGCTCTTCGAGTTTCTAAATTAAATTCTGTACATTTCTATTCTACCTCTTTTATGCTTTGAGTGTCAACCTTAGTTGCAGCTTCTACAGCATGCTGCCCAACTTGCGTTTACATTTTCCTTTTTATCTCAACAAATAAATGTCATACAGAAAAATGGTTGGTATCAATCTTTTTAGAATAAAGTAAGCTATTTAATGAGATAAAAATCTCAAAATCGATTTTTTGGGCATTTTAAAAGTAGGCTGTCCCCTTAAAATATCGCTGGGACAATACTCAGCGCATGCGTCGCCCATCTATAAAATGTCGACATGTAGCCCATTTTAGCTATTGTCTGTTTCAACATCGGCTTTTATCGTGTCACCCAAAATGTGTATAGCAACCCTAACCTCAATAAATTGAATGACAAATATTTTTAAAACAAAGAAACATGATTTTCCAGAATGATGTCCAGAAATGTGATGAAATGACTCAAGAAATTGAGTCAACACTGCACTGAGTATAAAGAACAGTAAGGTATGAGGCCGCGAAGCTGACCGCCTTGGCGGATGGTATATATTTATTATAGACCACTTGTGCACGACCGCTATTGATTTTGAGATGCATAATACCACCTATAGTTTGTTTACAGGACTACAGAAAAGAATTCTTTTACATAACGGCCTATGAACGGAAATTCTTGAAAGGGCGTGAGCATCTGAACGATAGATTGATTTGAGTTCAATAAAGTTATAAATATTATAGACCACTTGCGCACGACCGGTATTGATTTCGGCTGGTATACCAGTTACAGTTTGTTTACAGGGCTACAAAAGAGATTTCTTTTACATTGTGACCTTACGGAAATTCTGCAAATCGGTCCCTGGGTGTAGGGAGGGGGTGACTAAGTTGGACTGTTGTACAGGAGCCACAAAATCACCTACGTAAGCTCCTTCTTTAAATATTAATTCTCAGTATATATAAATGGTTCCTTCATTACAGATAAAACAGTTTAAATTTTACAATTAAAAATTCGAAAATACATCTTCCAACTATATATTTAAATTTTGAAAAATACCCAAATCTCCAGTTCACAGGACGAAAAGCTCGGACCTGCAGTGTGTTCAAAAGAGGCTTCTCTGAACAAACAGTGTGAAACACCCTGTATGTATGAAATGTATTTAGATGAATAAAATATTTCCACATCATCCATCGTGTTTAAAACATTTCTTAATGCACACTATAATGCATTATAAATCTATTCCTTGCTATTAAACATCACTTTGAAATTCAACATTATGGTATTGTTAAGATATTTTTCATAAAGTACCTTACTTGGCATAGGTTTTTAATTTGTAATAGTTTCCCGTGCTAGAGAAAAGACACTAGATTTTTCAGAGTCCCAGATGTAATTAGATTTTTGTTTAAGTTCATAAATACTTTTTAAATAACAATATTATATTTGCTTTGCATTTGCGCCATTTTTCCTATAGCTTTGTAAATGTTTTCTTAAACTGAAGCAAATCACACCGACAAAAAAAAATCTGATGTGTCCAACACATGACTTCCTTGCACGTCCATTAGATCAAAAATATTTTCAACGCACTTCCTCTAAACTTATTTGTTTGAAAGAGATAAAATATCAATAATAGTAAGGTTTAGCGATTTCTAGACAAATATTTCGATATCACCAAGCTGAGTTCAATTTGAAATATTTCCTTCTGACACTTTATTTGGCGATATTTCACCAAAAGCCGACAAACTTGAGATAGTCTGCGAGATTTTGGGGATAGCCAAAGTAGTCATTGACCACAGACTTTCAATGAATTGAATGCATCCACACACCTCAATGTATTCAAAGTCATTTGGCTCACCCTGTAAATAAATTCTCAGTCGATTGCTGTCAAAAAAGATATTAAAAACAGTTAGATATTACAATAGTTCTAAATACAAAAGTTCAAAAATCTACGGGTTAAAGTTTTAGTGTTATACAAAATACGAAATAATTTTTGGCGCCAAATTTGGCGATATTTCGGCGAAACTCGTCAATGTCGACGACATTTGGCGAGATTTTAAGCATGAACCAAACAATGACAGATTATCGCCAAATTTGGCGATATTTCGCCAAAACTCGCCAAGAACGATGACAAATGGCGATACTTTGGGCATGGACCAAATGACTGACTATAGCCAAATTTGGCGATATTTCGCCAAAACTCGCCAAGGTCGAGGACCGACGGCGAGTTTTTGGGCATGTACCAAACAATGACTGTCTACAGTTGTATTATATTGAAGATGTCCATAGACATTAAAGTACTAAAATTCTTTTCGGTGGTCCTGTAAATAAACTCTCCAGTAGATTGGAACCAAAAATCGAGATACACAACTAGATGTTACAACATTCTTATATATGAAATTTCATAATAGTTTTTGAGATTTGAGAGTTAAATATGCACACACGTACACCAAAAGTCGCCAAGCTTGGCGACTTTTGGCATAGTTCTTGAGGGAGGCACGTGACCGTGGTCGGACCATTACCTAACTTATATGGTAGGACGGTATTGTGCTTGAAATGGATGAATGCCCCTAAAATTGCCATTTACCGTAATGTATTGGAAATCTTTTGAGTGTTCCTGTAGCAGAACTACAAATGATAAAGACACTTTTTTTAATGGAGAAATTCATTTTCTAACTCTTTACAGCATACGTCACTTCTGAGTCGTTTGAAATAGCCCAATACCTCTAAAAAACGCTTTGATGAATTTCGGCCCTTAGAGCGTAATGTATTTCGAATCTTTTGGGCGGTCCTGTAGATAAACTATCCAGTCGAATGGAATCGAAAGGGGAGGTGCACAACTAGATGTTACAGCAATCCTAAATATAAAGTTTCAACATTGTACGCCCAACAGTTTTTGAGATATGCGAGTTTAATGAATTTCGGCCCATTGAGCGTAATGTATTTCGAATGTTTTGGGCAGTCCTGTAGATAAACTATCCAGTCGAATGAAACCAAAAAGGGAGGTGCACTACTAGATGTTACAACTATCCAAAATATGAAGTTTCGACATTCTACGCCTAATAGCTGTTGAGTTAGGCGAGTTTAATGAATTTCGGCCCATAGATGTAATTTATTTCGAATCTTTTGGGCGGTCCTGTACATAAACTATCCATTCGGTTGCCACCAAAAGGGGAGGTGCACAACTAGATCATAGAACAATCCTAAATATCAAATCTCAACATTCTACGACCAATAGTTTTTGAGATATGCGAGTTACATACCGTCGTACGTCCGTACCGCCGAGCCGTCTGTACGTACGTACATACGTACGTACGTACAGACGGCATGGAAAAACTGGCCACAGTAGACTCGCCGCTGGTCAAAATGAGTTGCAGACGCGTTAATATGATCGTGCATGCTAGCCTACGATGAGATGCATCGAAAAAAATTTTTAAATTAAATTTAGAGGTAGTCAAAATCGGTTTTTTTGTCGAAATTTGGCCCCCAAAATTTTTCGGGATCACATTACTTCCTTATACTACGTACAAGGAAGTAATAAAATTGTTAAAATACATTGTAAAAGAAGTTAAAATACCTGAATATCCTTCAAAACGTATTCCGGCCATCTTGAGTTTAACTGGCCTCAGTCACTTTTCTTTCCCCCCGACAACCTACGAGCAAAACGCTTTAAATCCTGCGTTCTTAAACGGATCAACTCGTATCGCTCGTTTTCCTGCAAAAACTGGAATGAATGTGATGAGTTGTCTCAGTTACGTGCAGTTTAAGAACGACTTCACAAGCACACAGTGTCCGCATTCGTAAACGTCAAACGAGTTGCACTCGTGCAACGAATTTCCATCTAAGGTGTTCGTAAAGGAAACTGAGTGCATTCAGTTTAAAAACTCGAACGTTCGTATACAAAACTGAGTGCAATTAGTTTCAAACGAAGTAAACCGAGAGCGATTTAGGTTGATTGAGTTTGTTGAGAAGATTACTTGCTGCACGTTGTTGCTGTTTACTAATAACGTCTGTTGTTATGGAAAAGTATGTTGTTGTTTTACGTTTGCTGAAGCTGCAAACATTACTTTTTCGAGGGGGAAATTCATGCATGCGCTAGAACCTGCTACGAAGGTACATAATTTTTAAAAGATAATCATTTACTCGTATTTTTAATTTTAGTCAATTCAAAAATGCATGTTTTAGTGTTGAGATATAAGTTGATTCAAACCGTGATTAGCGAAATTTGAACTGCTTTTGCTAAATACTTTTGAAAAAATGAAGTTTAAGTTGAAATTTCTAAATTTTGATCGGTGCACTTCAAGGATGGCCATTCTTTCTTTTAAAAATCCTGTTGATTTTATATTGAGTATGTACTAAAAACTCTCCTCCGCAAAATGAACGCATTCGCGAATTGTAAACAAACACGTCTCCTAGGCGACGAAACTA
Source organism: Cheiracanthium punctorium (assembly GCA_038373885.1). Taxonomy (NCBI): domain Eukaryota; kingdom Metazoa; phylum Arthropoda; class Arachnida; order Araneae; family Cheiracanthiidae; genus Cheiracanthium; species Cheiracanthium punctorium. The sequence continues at coordinate 7,287 of JAWZYV010005312.1, forward strand.
AATAAACTGAAGGTGTTCGTAAAGTCAAAAGAAAATGATAACTACTGACAGCACTCAACACACGCATTCCAGTTTTCTTACGAAAACTCGTGCAACGAATTTGTCGTATACGAATGCACCCATTAACACTAAAAATGTACCAAATGTAGTGGTGCAACTTTGTAACATTGAAAACTTTTACGGAAATAAGATTTAACACTCGTGAATTGAAGACTGGAAAATCAATAAGGCTGCTGGTGAATTTTTGCAACCACAAACGAAAATGCTCAGATCTGGGTCTCCTTCATGCAGGACGCCAAGGCCGTAACCCGGGGAGTGTCCTAAGGGAGGGCCCTGGGGGTTCGATTCTTCCCCTTCCCCGAAATTTTAGTCAATGCATTTATAGTTTTTAATTTGCATTGATACTGAAGATCAGTTTAAGGTAAACAATCTTTTATCGCTATATACAGCGCCCAAATAATCATAGATATATTCATAATGCAGTGGAACCTCCCAAGTTGGACACTTCCCTAAGTTCGACACTTTTCTAGGAAACTGAACGTGTTCATAATGTTCTATACATTAGACACCTCTGAATGTTGGACACTTTTTGAACGAACCGCATGTGTTCAATGTACGAAGGTATCACTTTATTTTTTAAACGCTGGCTGCATTCGTAAACGACAAACTCGTTGCACGAGTTTTCGTAAGAAAACTGGAATGCGTGTGTTTAGTGCTGTCGGTGGTTATCCGTTTCCTTTGACTTTACGAACAACTTCAGTTTATTGAGTTTCGTCGACTAGGAGACGTGTTTGTTTACTATTCGCGAATGCGTTCATTTTGCTGAGGAGAATTTTTAGTACATACTCAATATAAAATCAATAGGATTTTTAAAAGAAAGAGTGGCCATAATTTGAAGTGCACACATGAAAATTTAGAACTTTCAACTTCAACTTCATTTTTTCAAAAATATTTAGCAAGAGAAGTTCAAATTTCGCTAATAACGGATTCAATCAACTTCAATCTCAACACTAAAACATGCATTTTTGAATTGACTAAAATGAAAAACACAAGAAAATGATTACCTTTGAAAAATTATGTACCTTCGTAGCATTTTCTAACATACGCGTGAATTTCCTCCTCGAAAAAATAATATTTGCAGCCTTAGAAAACGTAAAATACTTTTCACAACAACATTCTTTTCCATAACAACGGACGCCATTTGAAAACAACAACAACGTATAGCAAGTGTATCTTCTAAACAACTGACGAAACCTTAGCAGAGATCAGTTTATTTTGTTTGAAACGAATCGCACTCAGCTTTGTATACGAACGCTCTAGTTTAAAAACTGTATGCACTCAGTTTCCTTTACGAACGCCTTAGATGGAAACTCATTGCACGAGTGTAACTCGTTTGGCGTTTACGAATGCAGCCAGCCATTCTCAGCTTTACCAATAGTCTTTCAATGACGTTTGACGTCTAATTTTCTTTATTACGTTTCTGAGGTCAACAAAAGCTGCTAAGTCTCGCCAGTTCTAACGCTGTTTAAAGCGGGTCCTGGAGCATCGATTTTTGTGATTTACACTCTCCAAAATTCGCGATACAGAAGTTTCGAAGGGATTTTTTTCGAGATAAAGCTGAACGACCCATTCAATTCAGATTGTAAATGTAGGTAAATTTAGAAATTTCGAAATGAGGAGGTTTTAGAGATAGTGATGTCATTTAGGATATCAGTGAAACGTCATATCTAATTACTTTATTGACTAAGCATCATTTAAACGAATTGAAAATACGTTATTCATTAAAATTAGTTTACGCAAGTATAAATTTGGATTATTTGTATACTTCAATTAAAAAAATAATACAATTTTTCAGAATTTTTTTTACTTTCCTAATTTTATATTAAACTTTTATTTGGAAAATTTAATACTTTTGGTCTTCAAAAATCTGTGGTGTGTGGGCAGATGCCCTTTTTGCCCTGCCGGTAATAGGGCACTGCACAATTTCAAACTCTTTTAAGATTCCATATTCGTTTTTGTTTTTAATTAATGACAGCAGATGACGCCACTACACAACTTCTTTATAAAAGCTCGACGACATACTGAAAAATGGAGGAAAAAAGATGCTTTTATAAAAATTTCACTAAAAAAAAAAAAATAAAAAAAAAACAATTTCAAAATGGATGCAGGTTTATCAATCATTTCAGTGTTTAGTACAGCTTGTCAAGAGAGCATTTAGAAATTTTTTAAGTGCTTGACATAATCGGGTAATTAGGTGTTTTTCAAGTAGTACAAAAATCATTCCTTCGTCTTTTTAAGTGCTTAATATGTTCACTTTCTCACAGGCACTCAGGGGTATGCATCAAGGAAGTGTGGAGGCCAAGCTTTCCTGCGGCGGAATAAAATTTTTTCCGATTAGTTTAAAGCAGTGACGTAACCGGGTTTGGGGGTCCCCACCCCTCTCGTCCCCCAAAATTTATATTACTTGGATGGCAGTAAATCAAGCATTTTTATGAGAAATTCTACCTTTTGTCCCCTTTCGGGCACCCCCAGAAAATTTTTTCCTCGCTAAATTCCTGGTTTGAAGACCACTTGATAGTTAAATATAGCGTTCTCCAAAGTGGCCTAGCAAGGAGAAGTGGCGCCCCTTTCAGAATTCCGCCCTCCCCCAGCCCCGTTTGCTGTTTTTCAAGTCTTTTATGTCCTGGGGAAGATTCGGCGCCTGGGGTATGATTGACTCCCCTTTCCTCCCCCTGAGTACGCCACTGAGTCTCCACTAAACTAATAAACAGTAAACAGTCAGTCAGCAGTAGCATTGCAGAACATATGCCAATCATTTATTAATGACTATGTCATTTTATCTCTCGCCCCCTTTATTGAAATCTGTCCGAAAAATGCGACATAATTTTGCATATATTTAAATACTATTAGTTCACAACAGCTATAATCTATTGTTACACCATTTCGTAAGCTGTAGAATAGGCACTAGGCATTCCATGTAGGGAGAGATAAAATGACAATGAATATCGTTATAATAGCGCAATAATGAAATTAAAAAATTAGAGGGGGTTCAGGGGGCTCTCCCCCTGACGAGGCTCGAACAGCCGAGTTATTATTATAATTATA
>JAWZYV010005313.1:0-10192 GCA_038373885.1 Cheiracanthium punctorium
ATGTGCCGTAGTTTGTGAAAAACATATTGATCCAAATGATATAATTCGTATTGAGAGCATCAAAAAAGATGATGGGACTATTCTGACATGCAAAAGGGAACGTCCAAAATTAAAGGAAGGAGCAGTGCCAATTATTTTCCCAAATTGCCCTAAATATTTATCGCATGAACCTCCGAAGCAGCGAAAAAATTTAGACGACCAAGAAGAGAGTTTGTTGAATATGGCTATTAATGAAAGTAAAAAAGCACATGAACTGTTTCTTAAAGAAAATACATTTGAAACTTTTGACCAGCTAAAAGATATGTTGCGAATGAAAATAAAATTGTTCGAAGAACAAAATTGGCAAGTTACATTTTCAGAAAATTATCTTTTAATTTCTCAAATCGTCGATACTCCTATACCCAGAATAAAAGCTTCATTGAAAATAGATACACAACTTTCTGCTACTGCTTATAATAAGGACAGGATTGTTCGCCTTTCTACATTAAATAATATTTCCATTTTAAATTCTTTCTCCCAGATAAACAGCAGCTTAGATGAGCTTAAAACCATTTCAGATTCTCCTGAGAGCAGCGATACTCTGAAATATCTCCTTAATAATGTGTGCGACACTCTGAAATATATAGTTCAAGAAGAATTAATTTCCGATAACAAGATGCGAAAAATTACATTTATAATTGAGCAGTTACAGTTACTTATTCAAAAAAAGAATACCTTTAGATACAGTAATCAAACACTGTTATGGTGTTTTAAATTATTTATGCAGTCCACATCAGCATATAAACAAATATATGATTATGATTTAATTAATATTCCCCATTTTAGGAATTTACAAAAAGTGATCAATCAAAGATCGATGAATGATATTCGTACAAACTCGTTAGAATATATTCAAATAAATTTAGCACACTTAAAAGAACATGAGAAACTTGTTGTTTTACAAATGAATGAAATTCATATTAATCCAATGTTTACATACAAAGGAGGAAGTGTCACTGGAGGATCAGAAACAGATATTTGTCAGAAAGCTACGTCTGTTCATACATTATTAATATCCAGTCTGTTATCATCTTATCGAGATGTTGTAAGACTTATACCTGTGACAACGATTAATGCAGAGGCCTTATATGAAATTGTTTTGAAAACAATAATATCACTTGAAAATCTGGGTATAAAAGTGTTTGCTCTTATAACAGATAATAATTCAATAAATAGGAAAGTTTTCAAGCTTTTCTTTGATGGAAAAAATTTTGATATATCCGTTCCCAACCCTGCATGTCCTGAAAGACCTTTGTTTTTTATTTTAGACCCAGTTCACATTATAAAATCAGTGCGAAATAACTGGATAAATAAGAAAGATGATTTTGTTTCTTTTACTTTTCCTGACTTTGAAAATGTGTCAGAAACTGCTACTGCATCTTTTAAAGTTCTTCGCTCTTTGTATGCCTCAGAAAACCAAAGTTTAGCTAAATGTGCTTACAAACTAACATTAAAAGCACTTTATCCATCTAATATCGAAAGACAAAACGTAACACTTGCTCTAAAAATATTTGATGAAACAAATGTGGCTGCTTTGCGTTTAAACAACGGCTGTGCTTCTAATACAGACTGGTCACTAAAACAGAAGACTTCAGATTTTATAGAACTTTTCGTTAAATGGTGGAAAATTTTTAATGTAAAATCTGCAAGCAAAGGTATAAGACTTAATGATAGTTGGCAATTGCCTTTTACTTCTTGTAATGATGAACGGTTAAAATTTTTGGAAGATTTTTGTAAATGGCTTCATGTATGGAGAAATACAGATAGTTTATCTGGTTTCACAAAAGAAACATTCACAGCCTTATTACAAACTACAAGTGCGATGATACAAATAATTCAATATTTATTGCAAACAGTTATGTGTCCTTTCAAGTATGTATTACCTGGCAAATTTCAAAGTGATTTACTTGAACAACGATTTAGCCAATACAGACAAATGTCGGGAGGTAATTATCACATATCTTATCAACAAATTTTGGAATCCGAGAAAAAGCTTAGATTGTGCTCAACAATTAAAATTGGTGGAGAAAGTATTGACCTAAAAAAATTGATTGATACAGAGGTTTCAGTTCAACAAGAGAATATAGAAACCAACGCCATTCTAAATAATTTTGGGGATATATTAAATGACACAATCGATTTAATTAATTACGATGATAATGCTATTAAGGCCATTGTGTATATAGCTGGATATATATCTTTCAAGATAAAGAGAAAACTAATTTGTTCTTTTGTATTGCACTCATTACCACTAATCAAATTATGGATATAGAAGATGATTCATTCTATGAACTTATAACAGCATTAGACAGAGGAAGCTTAACTTATCCATCTGATTTTTTAACACAGGTTGTATCTTTTTCTTTCATAATATTAAATTTGTTGACATCACCTTTAAATGAAGCAAAATTTTTAAAATCTGAAATAGGTCACAACTTATTGCTTATGAAATTAACAGAGCTTAAATTAATTAAACATGACATTGTTAATGGTGATGATTTTTGTGTGTGTGGAAAAAAGAGTATTGAGCTGGTTAAAGATGCTCTATCCAGATCTTCAAATATTTTGTTATATACCTTAAAATAAAAAATCAGGATTTGAAAAAAAAATTCAGAAAGAAAAGTAAAAAAATTTAGAGCAAATTGAGCAACAATGAGCCCCTTTGGCAAGGGTGATACCCTCACAATCTTGTGATAATACAGAACTACATATACTTTGATTATGGTTAAGTTCTGGGGGACTCATTAGCCTGTTCTATTATTTAGCAGAAGGAGAATAGAAATCCAGTTTAATTTATTTTAAATGTCACTATTAAAGTTATTTTCTGTAATTCTTAAAAATATTGTTAAAATTTTCTTTTGAAAATTGTTATTAATTTCATACTATATTAATTCCATATTACATTTGAAAAAAAAATAAAAATAAGATTTACGTCTTTCGTCAGAAAGCATGAGTTTACTGAAATAAAAGTACCCTTGATGTGTTGATTTATTGAAAGACATCACAGCAAAAAATTTTGTGTATTTTCCTGATTTATTTCATCTTTTATGCCTTGAAGCATAATACATAAACATAAAAGTAACTATTAGTAATAACATATTTGCATTTCAATTTAAGTGTCTTAGTATTTCAATATTTGAATTTTAAGAGTTTTTCAATATAGCTATTAAAACATTATATATCTTCAAAAATATTTCTTGCATTCCTTTGTAGTATACGAATATTTTTTTAATATTTTGTATGTTCTTCAATTTTTTCCCTACAGTCAAACACTTATTTATCTGTGATTAAAATGCTGAAATTTAAATTATTTGGTTCTACTCAATTAGAGTAATTTAAAAAATTCCAAATTCATCTTATAAAGTTTTGTGAAAGTTTTTCTAAGTATTTTTAAAGCGGTATATTTCGTATGAATCCCACGTATTGTTACTGTTTTACACTTATATTTGATCCTTAGTAAAATATAGACGCAAAATATGTATATTTAATTAAAACTTAATAGACGCAATATTGCATTTTGTATACATGTAATGTTCTTTCGTGGAAGTCCAGATAAACCCGCACTGGTGCTGTGACGTCATTAGCTAAGAGCGGGAGAAGTGCCATAGCCTTTTAGTTGAGGTAGCCGTGGCTCAGCCTGAACCGGGCTTGTGCTCTGTAATTCCCAACTGCGTACGGGCTCGGGCTCGTGAAAAATTTCTTCTTTATTGAACATATTCCTTGAAATAGATTTTAAAAAGTGATTCATGAGGAAAATAAAATTACTTATAAAAAAAATAGTGGCGCAGGCGCCTAGAAGGTGCGTGAAGCTCTTTGGGTATTTCAGATCCGACATTATTTGATAAACATGGATATAAAGAATTAGAAAGTGCATTGAGAGTTTGCAACTATATTTTTCTTTAATTTGTATAAAAGGCAAAATTTATTGTATTCTATCAATGAAGTAATTGAATTTTTTTTTTATCTTTAGCTGAAATTTCAGGCTTGGGCTCCGGCTTAAATAATATTGCTCGTGATCGGGCGGGCTCGGATTAAAAGTCCTCGGGCTCGGGCTTCAAAAAATGATGTAGAAGACTAGTTAAAAATGATGTAGAAAATGATGTAGACTAGAGATGAGCCCGAATTCATCTCTAGTCTACATGGGTCTCGAGAACATGGAGACGAGACCAGGAGATTCGATGTGTGGAGCTGAGGGCCTGACATTTTGGGGCATTCAGTTTTATTTTCCATCGCCTGGTCACGGCTTATCACGCGCCTAACCTTTTGATTTTAATATAAAACTAGCTGCTACCCGCGACTTCGTCCGCGTCGGCTTTAGAGTTAGGTCCCGAGAGAAATGAAGCATGTGTGAATAACACATACGTTTGCGACAAAAGAAACTGCATTTAAATATTATTTGCTTTTTACTTATTTTAAATGAAGTATTATGCATGGTAGTATACTTCATTTAAAATAAGAGAGTATGCAGATTTACTAAATTTAGATTTTTTTTCAGGCATTTGGCGAATAGAGACAGTTACGACAGTATGTTCGAACTGTTTTTGGTGTTCTTGTAAAAGAAATATTTATGCTATATGCATGAATTGTAGCCTGTGTTAATCAGGAATAGTGTAGCTTTCTATTAGCGAAAAAGTTTTAAAATCGGTTCTATAGTTACAGAGATAGCCAAAGAGCGTAATGTTTTAGAATTATTTTGATAGTTCCTGTAAAGGAACTATTTGCGCTACATGCATGAATTTTAGCCTATAATACTCAAGAATAGTGTAGCTTACTATCAGGGAAAAAGTTTTGGAATCGGTTCAGTATTTACAGAGATACACATAGAGAGTAATGTAATTCTTATGAGTATCCCTGTAAAAGAACTATTTGTCATATATGCATAAAAGGTAGCCTATAGCACTCAGGGTCCCACCAGTGTCTGAGAGGTTCTGCTCTCAAAACTGGAAGGCTGGAGGTGCCAGGTTCAAACCCCGGTCGCGCTTGTGGACCTAGCCGCTCGCAGTTTTTCGTCGTTTTCCCAAAAACTTCGCGTAAATACGGGCTAGGATCCTTTAGAAAGTTCCCCACAGAGGAATTCCCCATATAGGCCTAGGACCCTAGTGCAGTCAATCGGTCTTAATTCACAAAACAAACAAACGATAATACTCAGGAATAGTGTAGCTTTCAATCAGTGAAAATAGTTCTAGAATCGGTTCAATAGCTACAAAATGTCCATAGAGCGCAATGCATTAGATTTATTTTGAGTGTTTTTGTAAAAGAATTATTTATGCTATATGCTTGAAAGGTTGCCTGTATGTTAATCCAGGGCATAAGCTATCTTCATTACAAATTTTTCCAAATCCTTTCAACCATTTGTGTGGGATTCAGTCAAAAACATCTAAACACACAAACGTACACATTTATATTATTGGTAGGATTTTGAAATTTATGAACTTCTAAAACCCATTTGGACTTTTCTTTCTTCATTAATAATGTTATTTTCACTCCCTCCTAATTGCTGAGGTATTTCTTCAATAATATTTTTGAAGATAATTTGCTTTGGTATATTGCCTGGCTGGAGATTATGAAGAAATTGTCGAATTGGCGCGTTTCTGAGCAGCGTCTCTTGGATTCCGGCCTGCCTTAACGAATAGTAAATATATTAGTCTCTCCTTTAAGGTTTTTCCACTGCTTTTAAACATGGAATTTACAACACTTCGCACACTTATCGCCGTCTAAAAAATTTGCGCCAAGCACATTGCTAAAGCACATTTTAGTGATTGGCGTATCACCAAACTGGGGAATAATTCCACTTTTTGCAAATTTTGTTTTAATACTAAACCCTATAGTACTGCTGAAACTAAGTGTTGTTATTTCAAAATGGACACAACAATGGAACCATCGGCCGACTTGGCGCGAAATACTGCGTGCCAAATGACTTCTCTAATGTTTTACGGTGCATTAGCATACTACACAAAAATTTTAACATTCGCACAAACAATTCCGTACGAACTTTAACTGTGCCGAATTTCACGGTCATCCGTTTGCATAGTGCGCTGCGAAAGGGACACTAAAGTTTTGCTTAGCGTATTTATATATACATAGATAGATGGATAGATTTGGCATAAAACTGGCATAATTTCCGTGGTATTTAATATTTTCAGATGCACGCGCTTTTTTATTGAAGTAATAGCATTCTTGTTAGCTCTAAACATGAATCATTTGATAGGTGCGAAACTCGCCAAGCATGGCAACGTAAAAACAGTTTTTAATTAATAATTAAAAAAGTAATTAAAAATCTAAAATTCTATGTAGCCTATAACCTTCTCCAGGGTCCCATCTATATCTAAACCCAAATTCGCAGCGGTTTAGGCGTGAAAGCGTCATACACAAATAAACTCTCGTTCGCATTTATAATGTTAGTTAGGATATTTCCCTTTTGTGTTTCTGGTGGTTTATAATTTAAATGTCACATAAGTATATAGGTTGAGAAGGCGCCATTATTTTTTCGTTCTCTTGGAGTATTTCGAATTTTCTTTTTCTTTTCGGATAATTTAACATTGTATAAATTGTATATATTGTATTGTATTGGTGTATACATAACTAATGGTATATGTAGAGGTTTATTTTATACATTGTGACTACTATGACTTTGAAAATTTAAAATTTTTTCATATCATATGTTGAAATAATACTGTTTTATTAAGTTTAATGTATCAATGTAATTTCTAGGAAATAGTCTAATTCAGATCTTATTATTATAAAGGTAAAATTTTAAAAGGTATCGTTTTAGAAAGGTAAATGGTAGGGTTACTTTAACACAACTATTACGTTTGTTCTTCTTTTTCACTTTAATATTTCTTCTCGTTTCCACTCCCTCCTCAAAATCGCGTTTGTAACGACACACGTTGCGCACGCGTTTACCCAACCCGGAATACACTCTTAAAAATTTGGCGCAACATTTCATCAAAGCATGGTACTAGAAAAGGTGGCTCCATAATATGGTGAAACTTTGTTCCGACCTTTGGTGTTTCACAAAAGTATGGTTAAACCTGAGCACCAAATGTTGGAAAAGTTTCATCATATTATGGAGTCAACCTTACTAGTAGCATGTTCTGATGAAATGTATCGCCAAATTTTTAAGAGTGTATACTAGTCTGACAAAAGCTGAAAACGGAACTACCAGCATCATGGAAGAGACTACCGAACGGTAAAGACACCCTAACAACTTTATTCATTCCGTGAGTGAAATTAACTATCACAGTTTTTGAAAAGCTGTAGCGTACATTCTAATTCTAAATATATTTTAATTTCCATATTTCTAAAATAAATTAGTTGTGGTTAACTTCCTGACAAAAAGCGTAAAATTTGGCAGTTTTCTTTAATATTTATGTCCCTGCACCTCGCCAAATATCAGTACACTGCAAGGGCGGATTAAAGGGGGGCGGAGGGGGGCGACAACCCCCCTGAGAAAAAAGAAATTAATGTAAAAGATCCTATTTTACTTCCATAAAATGGATGTATATGTTAATCTTCTAACTAACAGCCCCAACCGACAAACTTGCATGAATCCTCCATTGGTACACTGCCATTCTGAAAACAATGCAAAGTTCTGCTCTTTAATAATAACTGATCAAAGACTTCTTAATAGTATTCTGAGATTACATTGTAATAGTTGGTTGATTTGTTTCACAATAACTTGTAAACACTAAACATTTACAAACGATAAAAAAAATTCAAACTTTCAGTCAACTCATAAGCATTCTCCAATTGATCCAGAATTTGGTTTGGTAATTCAACCCGCATAATGGGAAAAGTGCATGTTAATTTTTCTCATACGATTATAGACACCCTATGTGCACATTTTTAAAAAGTCGAGTGTAAGCTAAATTTCCTCTTAGTATTAATTAAAATTGTGACAAACTACTTTTTAAAAGGTAGCACAACTAGAAAAAAATATGTGAAATGTTGCATGTGGAAAGATTTACCATTCATAATGAACTACACTTTATGAAACAGAAATTTACACTCGAATATTTTTCAATAGGGCCTATGTATAATGAACCATAAATATTTCGAAATTCAAAGTTTCTGGTCATGTATTTGCCAATATCGATTTGTTTTCTCACATTCTACATTTAAAAAATAATAATAAATAAAAATAATTAAATGATGTGATGCGATTTTTAAATCAACATTTTTTAGAAAAATAGAACGTCTAAAAATTAAAAATAAGAGAAATAAAGTGATCAAAAGTAATCTTAAAATACGAACATAAAATTTTGCATATTAATTATTTTTAATTGTTTATCACGAATGACTGAAAATTTGGTACTGAATATTAAGTATCGTTTTCCGATCCATTAAAACATTGCATTGAGGGAGAAAAAAAAATAATGATTAGTGCACGTTTGAACATAATACTGCGAAATGGTCCCAAAATGAAAAATTTCTCCTCATTGAGCTTAGTACAAAACTTTTTAGTAACACAGTTCTTAAAAGAGAAACATATTTATAGACAAATTTTGTAAAATACAGAAGGGTATTGACCATTTTAATGACAAGTTAGTTAATCCACGATGCAAAGTGCAACACTGCTCTCTAACACTTATTTCTTCAAACCAGAATTCCACTTGGCAGTGATTAATTCAATCAGAAATACAAAAGTCGCCAAAATATATCCCGCGAGAAGTAATATGAACACGCCATCAAAATCTTCTGTCGACAAGCTCTGTTCATCACTCCCAAATGTCACTGAGGAACCCTTCATGTTCTTCAACGTTTCCTTAAATACCGCATCCTTTACCAATTTCAGGTAAATACCTGAAGCCCATACATAATTTATTACAGAATCCAGTCGATCTTTGCAACAGAAACCTTTCTTAACCCCCACAGCTTGCAAATCTGTGAAAAAGACATCGTCCGATACAAAGTACTTAGGACCAAGGGAGAGCAATCGTGTCCTCGCTTCAATAAACGCAGGCAATTTCGGTAACTCTGTGTTTCCCAAAATTTCTACAACATCGTTGGAGCCTTTGCTGTCTCTCATGCTCTCCCCGATAATCCTAGCGTAAGAATCCGGAGAAGTAAGCATAACGTCCGTAGTATAGGAACCTAGGATCGTTGCGCACATGTATTGGCCACGTTTAACTGCTGTCGCTAGTTCGGCAATGGTCCGTACACCGTAGAACGAAGGGTGTATCAAGAACGAAAGCAATACAGCGGTGTAGCAGAAGCGGAGAAACATTGCAGAGATCATGCAAGAACCTTTCAGAAAATTTTTACTCGTATTGCCAGGTTGTTGCTGTCTTGATGAGTTGAAGAGTAGACTTCGTAGTGAATGTTTACTTTGGAAAAGGAGAAAATATGCAAAGCTTATTGCACACATAGATACCAGCAGATAAATCCATACATCAGATGAAAATGGCTTCATGAAAGATGAGGTACTATGCGACTGTCCTTGAGTTCTTGTAGCATATGTTATGCTATCTATCTCGTAGGGATTGCTGTAATCTATTATACCAGTTCTGTGTTCTGCAACTGATAATCTATAGATTATTAGCTCGGCTTTCTCATGTTGAACCAAGCCTACCATTCCAGTCCAATTCCCATCGTCCAGTAATCTTCCGTATTCTCTGTCTGAGGGAAAAAGCAGTTCAAATGAGAAACCAAGTTTTTGAGCAAAAATTCTTGTCAATGCGTTGTCCCAATGATCAAAAAGGTATTCTTTTTCCCCTGTACTCTCATTTACAACTTCCGAGGTAGGTAAAGAGGCAATTCTTAAAAATTTTGGAAATTCCATTCTTGATGTGCAAAGAAATTCCTTTATTTCGTGTCGGAATAACAACTTGTAAGAAAACGAAATATAAAAATAATTTTATTTCAGATCAAATAATTGCGATGATCTTTTTTTTTTAATTTTTGCCTGTTTGACTTAAGAATATAACTGAAATTTTTTGATTTAGACAACGTTTTCTTAATTTATGTTTAGCATGACATGGAAATACCGTTACAGGTCGTTGATGGATAAATTCTTCGTCAAAGCCTATTCAAACACAATAGCAAAATATATTTATCTTCTTGACATTAATAACCGCACTACATAAAGCACTTGAAATCCAGTTGCTCTCATTTAAATTCACGCATCCATAATGCATTTAACTGACCTCAAAAT
>JAWZYV010005314.1:0-10524 GCA_038373885.1 Cheiracanthium punctorium
TGTAAAAGGCATATGGGTCGATAAATGGGGCAATGAAACGGGGAACAAACTTCATTCTATACGCCCAGCTCTCACGCCTTGGCCTTCTCATCCCTATCGCAGGCTAGATGTCATCTTAACACGTCTCCGCATTGGTCATACGCGGCTTACACATAAGCACTTACTCCTGGGTGAACCTGTCCCGGAGTGCCACCATTGCCATACCAACCTTCCATTAGCCATGTTTTAACTTCATGCACTGCTTTTAATAATTTTTACACAATTTTTTTTAACTGTTCTCATCCTAAACTTGACGATATATTGGGTGAAACCCCGCACCGTAATTTGTTTGCATTTCTTCGACGTATCAATATTCTTTACTCAGTGTAAAGTGTACTCTTTTCTCTGACTGGTATCTGGATGGGAGCCCCCATCCAGATGTCCTTTTTTACCTTGTCCATTTTACCTCCTTTTTACCTCTCTACAGTTCGCTTTTACTGATTTTAGACCTCAAAGATTTTAGCTTTACATGTTTTATGCAACACGTTTTTACTTGAAAACTTTGTTTTACTATATATACACATAGTCTGGCGCAGTATGTCCTTTCTGGACCTTGTGCCATTAAACCCCAACCAACCAACCAACCAGTCGCGGTCAATCTGTGAAGCGGTCTTGCAATTTGAGAAAACCCTTCACGAATTTTCCATAGTAAGTACACAGACCGAGAAAACTTCGTAAGTCGTGGATATTCTCAGGACGACTCCAGTTCTTGACTGCGGATGTCTTTTCGGGATCGGTTCGGACTCCGTGGGCAGATATTATGTGTCCAAGATAACATACTTCCCGTCGAAACAAGTTGCACTTAGATGGACTCAGTTTCAAGTTTGCCTCCCTTAATTAGTGCACCACCTTTCGCATGTTCTCAAATGCTCTTCTAAAGTCTTTCCGACGATAATGATGTCGTCTAAGTACACGAGACATGCTTCGTAGGAAAGTCCTCTCAACACTGTCTCCATCAGACGCTCGAATGTAGCCGGTGCGTTGCAGAGTCCAAAAGGCATAACTTTGAACTGCCACTATCCTTGTCCCGTGGTGAACGCAGTCTTTTCACGGTCAACGCAGGGCCGTAACCAGGATGAAATGTTAGGTAGGGCTTTGAAGGTAGTTCGGGGGGCTGACCAAATATATGTTTTAGTAATTGGAGGGGGGCGGAGGAGACTTTTTCAGCTGTATATTTTTCCTTATAGAGTATATGCTTCATAAAATGCGTATTTAAAAAATATTTAACATTCATTATGCTAATTTTTTCATTGAGGTTCCCTGAAAAATATTGAAAAGAGAATGCAATACTGGATATTGGTTTGGTTAGAGTAATTTTTGTACAGCTGTAATTTACAGGATATAGTTATTAGTTAATTGTACCTTTTGCAATTTATTAAATACTGCCCAATATGTTGAAAAAAAAAACAGTTAGATATAAACAATCAAAAACTTTGGAATGAAAATTTACTAAAAAATGCATTTATTTTTCATTTTAAATCTGTATGAAACCAAAATATATCAATATTATACAAATCAAAGTAATATTTAATAAAAATATGAAGACTTGATCTACTAGAATAAATATATGCAAACATACAAATATGTATGGTATTTGTATTATTCCTTTTATTCAGTGTACATATTATTTTAACTTGTATTAGCTTACCTTATTTACTCCGAGCTTGGCCTTATATCTTTCAAGTGCTTCCCATCTCATGCTCATAGGTACATGATGTTGAGCGTTCAGGTTTTGAACGTTTTTTGAGCGCGAAAGAAAAAATAAAACCTTAAATTTCTTGGAAAAACTGACTTTTAGGGTTATTGTGACTGACTGAATGTGTGCTTTCTAGTAATCAGGGAATCATTAAGTGGTCCTACCCCATATTTACGCTAAATTTTGGATGAAACCACGTAAAACTGAAGGAGTTACTGAAGGACTAAAGGACCACAGAAAACTGAAAGAGTTAGATCGGCGGACGCGACCTGGTTCCGAGTCAGGCACCTTCTGTCTCAGTTCAAAGCAGTGGCGCCGACTACGTGGGTGCTCCGGGGCTCAAGCACCCACTGAAAAAATTCTGTGGGTGCTCCGCACCCACAGAAATTTTAGTGCCAAGTCATAATTTGAAGTTCCCAGAAAGGGCTAGGAAAAGACGTTTATGTGGGTGCTTCGGGCTTGTAAAAAAAAATTACGTTGGATGCTGAGCACCAGCAATCGTCTGATAACCCCAACACAGTGATGTACACTCAAGGAGGGTTTCACCTCCCCCGCCCCAATTATGCCATTACGTAATATGAATATTTGTAAAGCATACGGAACTTTTTGCATTATTTCAGTACTAAAATGCTTTATTTGCTTATTAGTTGTGTGATATTTTAAAAGTTTAAAAGAAAATCTTTAATGAGGTCAAATGTATGTGGGTGCTTCGGCATGGACGTCCATATGAGTACTTTAAGACGAGGGGGGGAGGGGTTATTTCTGGCATTTGTAAGGTCATCGGCAATCGCGCTTTCAAACATTTTAGTACTGAAATAGTGAAAAAAAGGTTAGCTAATATAAAAATGTTCACTATACCGACGGCTAGAGGGAGGGACCCGAGCCCCCACCTACTTCCCTATATGAGCACCCATGTCCTTTATAATTTAGAAGCGCATAAGAAACTTCGATGAGACAATCACTGGCGTAACTATAGGGCGGTAGAACGGGCAAAAGCCACGGTCCCCCGGAAGGTGGGGAAGCCTTTCCCAAATAGAAAGCTAGAAAAAGTGAACTGCAACATGTTGGTTGAGATTCTGTACAATGAGGAAGGACCCTATCCAATGAATTCATTACGGGCCCTAACGGTATAGTCACGCCACTGATGACGACGAGTGCTTTGCTACTGCATAATTCGAAAATAAAATTTTAGTGAGGGACAGTTGTTTTTTTTTATGTAGTATGTCAGATCTTAAGCACCCACAGAAAAGTTTTTGTGGTTGCTAAATACTTGCATGTATTTAAAAGAAGTGCTTAATTTGCATGGGAGGGAGCACAGCTCCACTACTTCTTTTTTCTCGGGGAAATTTTACACTAAATTTAAATTTTTAATTACCATCGTAATTGTTTCTGTTGATATTAATTTTATTACATCGCAAACTAATACAGAGGTAACAAAAATTAACTTAATAATACCTTAAATTAGGTAATTAATTTTGTAAATTGCAATACAAAAAATCAGGGCTCTTGCACTTTTTTGGATAGAAATTAAACCCTGTTTAAAGGCAACTGAATGACAGCTACTTTCAGCTTATCGCTGTAGTTCGGGAAAAAAAAAACATGAAATTTTGGTACATAGATTAAAAAAAATTAATTATGTCAAATATTTCAAATTTTTAGGATGTATGTTTTAGAAACTGCACTATACACTGAAATAAACAATAAACCTGTATCATTTACGAAACTTTTAGAAAAAATTCTTAAAAATCGAAAATTTTAAAGAAGTGTTATTCTTTATTTCGGTATGTAGTGCAGCTTATAAAGAATCATCCTAAATTTTTAGAATCCTTGGTGCGATAGTCTACTTTAATTTGTGTATTAAGACCGTTATGCAGATTTTGTTTCTTCGGCATACACCCTTATGTGCCTCGGAACTGGAGTAATTATAATAAAATTCCAATAAGTAGTAACTTAGGACATACTCTAAAATTTTAAAAAGTGCATGGGGAAAAAAAGGGAATCCAAACAGGTAATATTTTTGTCTACTTAAAATAATAATAATTATTATAATAGTTTCTCATAAGAGTACTAATTTAGAGGTGTATGGGGGTCATCTTAACTTTCAGACATTTTAGCACGAAAATAATACTTAGAAGCAGGGGCGTAGCCAGGGGGGGGATATCGGGATATATCCCCCCCCCGAAATTTTTGGATTAGTGATGAAATTCCGTCTATTTATATACATATAAGTTCATATCCCCCCCCCCCCGAAATATTTTCCAGACGCATATCCCCCTCCGAAAAATTTTCCTGGCTACGCGCCTGCTTAGAAGTTCAGTATGCTGTAAAAATGTTTACTATACTGGGCGGGCTCAAATCTCAATCCCCCACTGCCACTTGCCTTCCTATCTGGCGCCCACGGAAACAATGTCTTTCTAAAATTCAAAGCTTTTTCACAATGCGACTCCCTACAGACCCACAGGCAATGCCTTTGCCCACTGTGCCCCCCCCCCCTTTCTGACCCACACAAACAGACCTCATCCCAGAATCCTCATTTTCCATGGGAAAATGCATGAATACAATGATACTATGTTAGCCCAAGAGTACCGGAAAACGGAGAATTTGAGACAAAGCCGCTGGCTACAATCAGAAGTTCACGCGGGAAAGATAACACAGGAGTTAGGTGAAAGACATTCCCATTATGGAAATGTTTTGAGATAGTTCTAATAATATTACTTCAGGATTCCGAAGTGAGTAGGTTTAATTGTTTTTATTGTAAATAGAGAACATCAAGATCTGTCTGTTTACAAGCACCTAATATACAACACTTTGTATGTCTCTGGAACAAAAAAAGATGCCCATTCATCAAAAAGTGTCGGCGCTTTGGTGTTAATTGAATGAGACTGAGGCGAGGCTTCTAAGGTATAAAGGTTTGTCACTTTCTTCTAAAGTCTCAATTTCCTTTTCTTATTTTTGAATGATTTTAGTGCTCAGTTATTTATTGAAAAGGATGGAACAGACTGTCGTCCACACTAACATTTCGAGATGCCTTCCGTTTCATTTTCTGCGAATATTTTGTTCAATTTTTGTTCTTGTTTAACAAAGCGGAATTAGGTACTATTTGCTGTGATCTAGCCCAATGCTGTTTTTGTAAAATTATACTGAAATCATGGTCGCATGAACACACATTACTGAAATGTATGTCTCTCGTAATTTTGCAAATTTGAACACATAATGGTAGAGGGTAAAATAGCTCTACTTCAGGAGGATGCTCAAAATCATGCCTGGATGTTATATGGCCTACAATTAAAAATACTTTTTGAATAATTATTAACTCTAAGATAAACAACTTTTTTTGTTCTGCTTTATTTTTCTGTTTGCATTTAAATAGTTACCAATCTTTTTTATGTGGTCCTACACACATTTCAACATAGAAAACGTTGCATTAATTCATTCTGAGGAAATTATCTAGTTTAATTTTAAAGGTATAATGTTTGTAATTTTTTTAATTTGTTGGGGAAAAAAAGAAAAGAAAATAGTTAAGGCTTAGCTGCAGCTGTTTACAGGGGTACAAAAATGTAAAAAAAAAAAAAAAAATACAGGAAATGAATGAGCTGAGAAACAATACTATGAATAACATTTTTTGAAAACTCTGGGGATTTCACACAGGGATGAGATAGATTAAACAAGAATAACATTGATCGTGAATTGTTACATTCGAAAACTGAATCACTTTTTATACAAAATTTCCATTTGCATGACAAGAAATTTGACCGATTGTGATATTATTGCTGCATGTTTTTTCCCTCCCAATGCACTTTTCTTTTGCTTTGAAATTTATAATGATTAGTTAAAACCAATCAAAATTCTATAGCTAAAAGTAAAAAAAAAAAAAAAGTGAAATAGTGTAATACACCTCTTTCGGGTCTGATTTATTACAAGGGCAAAGGGGGTGTGCGCCCAGGAATTCTCGAATTTTGACAGAGAATTTGCGTAAGGCAAACAAATTTAAGGTGACTCCAGCACAAGCAGATTTTTCTAAAAGAAGGGTATTTCATCAGAAATACTTCATTACTTTAAAAAGAATCTTGATTTTAACTGCTTTGCTGTTATCGTTACTAAGACACAAAACGGTGGAGACTTTCATTCTATGCCCAGCGTTGCTTCACCGTAGTACAGATAATCGGATACCAAAATTCACACTATTCATTTAAATTAAACTTTGAATGTCACCTTCAGCGCTGGGAAAAAACACGCAATTTTGGTATATAAATACAAAAAGAAAACTAATTATCTCAAGCACTTCACATTTTTTAGAATGTAGGTTCACAAGCTCTACTAGACACCCGAATAAACGAAAATTTTTTGCCGAATGGCCACTCTTAGAAATATTTTGCTGTGCAGTTCCACATTTAAGATTTTTTTCTGAAAGTTTCATGAAAGTTTTCGCATTTATTGCAGTGTGTAGTGCAGCTTGTAAAGAATTATCCTGAATTTTTTTCGAATCCTTGGTGCAGTTAGTTTATTTTAATTTGTGTACCAAAACCGTGAGACAGATATCGTTTCTTCGATCTATACCCTCAGATATTGGATATTTTATGTGGAGCTAAAATGACTATTTGTATTACCCATTTCCCACTGGTAAAAATGTCAAATGATTGAGTTGTTACGAGCAAGGAAGCAAATAATTATAGGAAAAGATTGAAGGGTAGTTGGAAAAGATTCCATAAGGTTGGAAAGTGTATCGTTATTCATGAGTGTGCCGTATTTTCCTTCTTTGTTCCATAAAAACCCATCTTCGGAATCGAAATCTATCTTAAAATCACCTACTAAAACTATTTTACAATCTTAGCCAAGTACATTCCAACTGTACTCCCCCTTTAAAATAAATTGTCACGTTTTGGCACCAAACTTAGCGATCCTTTATCAAAAATTACAAACCACCTTGTGCGACTTTCAACATTTTGTTACCCCCCCCCCCCACGGACTTTTAGGGCACCCACAGAAATATTGTAAAGTCGGCGCCTCTGGTTCAAAGCACTATTCAAAAGATCTTGGCTGAGGTTCAGTGTAAATAAAGTATCTGTTACAAGTTATAATGCTATACTATATAATATATGTACACACACGTACACAATCAAGCAAATAATTTTGAACTTGCAATTGCTGTTCAGTATGGGCCATTCCATGAAAAAGTGGACAAAGATTTCAAATTTTTAACGTGAATGTACAATCCCTTGTGACATATCAAATGAAATCTATTTTAATCTAGAGTATGAATTCAAAAAACATTCTTTGTAAAAATATCACAGATGTAGAACTTTGGTCTCTAGCATTGAAGACACTTTTAATTATTATTAAGTTTGAAAATCATAGTATTTACATTTAGCCAGAAAGACCATTTAAGAAGTATCTTTTCAAATTGTGAGTGTAAATATTGTATGAAGGTAATAATAATTACCATAATAATAAAAAAGTTCAACTCCCATCCCTGTTAATAAAAGAGGCTATTATAAACTTTGACTATTGAATCCCTGTCCTTAGTTGCAAATAACTTTTTTGTTTGATTAAAAAAAAATTACTTTCATCAGTTTTACACCGAACACCCGTCACAATTCCTGAAATTGAAACAAGAAATTTTATTAACATGAAATTTTAATTCTCTTTTTTCAGTTTTAATTTATCAAACTAATTAAAAAAAGATTACTTAATAAACTCTGCATTAAAAATTATTATAATACTTTAAAATGAGTCAAAATGTCACACCCGTCACTATGGAATGCCCCAATAGCATTATTATTTTAAGGAAAACATTAAATGAATATTTAAGAACAATACCTCGGTGAATTTCACAAGCTTTATAATTTCTAAATTTCAGGTATTTTTTTTAATCTCTAAGTTGTAGTGTAACAACTAGAATCATTTTTCTAAGAACAGAAAATGCATTACAAAGTTATGAGTGCAGCTGAATGTAAATAATATAAGTATTAATGCCGTATTAAAAATATGATGAAATTGGTCAATTCTAAGTAAAATTACCTGTGCATTGAATATGAAAATATAATAGCTGCAATCTTTTACAATTATATTTTACGTCAAAAATATGTTTACAAAGTTACGACTTTGTTAAATGAAAATAATACAAATATGAGCACACTATAAAAATATGAATTTGAATGATTTACATGCTCTCTCTCTCTCTCTCTCTATATATATATATATATATATATATATATAGTGGAACCTCGATTTTACGTTTTTCACGGGACCAGTGGTAAAAAACGTACGAAACGGGAAAACGTATAATCGGGGTCCAATAGAAAAAAAAAAATGAAGAAAACAAACACACAAAAAAACTTACCAATGCCATATTATTTAAAAAATCTGTTCTTTTTGACTGCTTTTTCCTTTCAAGTGTAATTTTACATATACTTTTTTCAATACATGCAAGTTTTTGCAAATTTGTTTCTTGATTTTCATGTCTGGTTAAAAATTTCTTTAAGGTATTTAAACTCGCAATGGCCTCTGCCGAAGAAGGCATGATTTCTTCTGGATCTTCACTATCTGAGTCTTCATCAATATCGTCCTCACTTTCATACTGCGAAATCAAATCGGAAATAATCTGAATGTCTGTAGTAGCGGTAACATCCTTATCACAATCAATGTACTCGTCAAAATTGATGTCTGCAAGTTTAAATTCATCCTCTTTATTATAGTCTTCCATAGTGGGCTCTTCCGGTGGCACTTCACCGTCGACGTGAGATTTGGAAAATCCTCCCTTCAAAAAAGCATTTGAAATGCATTTTTTATCGACACTATTCCACGCTGATGAGATCAAATTAAGAGCTTCTAGCACGTTTATTTTCGTTTTCCAAGCATCCTGAAACTCACCAGAATGAAGTCCAGAAAGGGCTTTTCTTACCAGTTGCTTCCTATAATGCATTTTGAAGGATCGAATTATTCCCAAGTCACAAGGCTGAAGTAAGCTGGTACAGTTGGGTGGGGAAAATTCCATACGCACGTTCTTTAAGTTTAGATTAACATGAGCAGTGCACTGATCCACGAATAAAATTATTTTTCGCTTTTGTAAGCGCATTTTCGTATCCAATTTTCTTACAAAATCTTCAAAAAGATTTTGTGTCATCCAAGCTTTTTGGTTGGCATTGTAATCTGTTGGCAAACTTTTAACATTTTTGAAGCATCGGGGCTTCTTGGATTTACCAATCACAAATGGTGTTAGCTTCTCAGTTCCATCCACATTGGTACATAACAAAACACTTAATCGCACTTTTCATAGCTTTCCACCGTGACAGTTTTCTCCTTTCACCGTGTATGTTCTATCAGGGAATAGATTAAAAAACAGTCCGGTTTCATCGGCGTTAAAGATGTCATTTGGTGAATAATTACACAAAATAGAAGGTAATGTTTTTTCCATCCACTCCTCAACGACAGCAGTATTTACTCCATTTGCCTCACCACAAATAAACCTGTACGATAAATTATGCCTCTTTTTGAATCGGTCGATCCAACCATTGGATGCCGTAAAATTCTGTATTTCAAGACGAGAAGAAATTTCAAGCGCCTTTTCTTTCAAAATTGAGCCATTGATTGGAATCTTGGCTGTACGGGCTTGTTTGAACCACTCATAAAAAATCTTTTCAAGTTCCTCAAAAGGAGAGGTTTTCAATGTTTTTCTTTTTTTTTTTAAAAGTTTCCCAGTTTTTCAGAGTTTAATTCCACTGAGACCTCTTGTTTTAGGATGCCTTGTAACGTAGAATATGCGATACTGAGTGATTTTGCGAGATCAACTTTACTTCCTTTGAAAACTCTTGCTTTTTCAATTATTTCTGCCTTTTCGGCCACAGAGAAACATTTTCTTTTCGACATCCTACTTTTGATTCATGGGAGTAGGATATAGCTAACGGCAGACGATTTTTCCTCAGTGATACTGCGATAATTCTGAGAACAAGAAAGGGGAGCAGGTAGCAACTTTACGAGGGGCAGTCCATTCCACTGTGGGGTTGAGTTGAACCCAACCCAAGGTATTGTGGGTGACGGTCCATTCGTCACGACACACAATAGAAGACACACATTTACTGGCATTCACAGGGAGGGGTGGACTGGAAGAAATGGTTTTGGTAACAAACAACTAGTTTAACATATGGAAAGTATTTTTGGCTTGTCCCGCAATCTCGAAAGATAAGGCTGACAGAAGAGCTTAAATTCTCCGTAATTGGAATTGTCGCGTTTAGGGTCAGTTAGAAATCCAATAAGAAACCCCACTCTCCAAAATAAGCGATTTCCCACCCACAAGTCCGAAAGAGCATTGACCCTCACCCCGCATCTTTCGAATGGGGAAAGCTGAATTGAGGGGTTAACAAAAAAATAGTAATGGTCATTCCTGACAAATGAAAGTAAGCTTTATAAGCTGTTATTTGGTCTTAAAAACAGTTGACCGTACGAAAAGATATAACGTGCAAGAAAAATCTCAAACATAGGCTTTTTGATAGATATCCTGTTTGAGTTTTATCTTCCCAAAATAAAATCCTGCGTGTGACCTCTGCGTTTATGAAATTACAAACCAAATCGGTCTTTTATAATCTAAAAAAGCAATTTCTGGGGGGGGGGGGGATTTACCGTTTAAGGATACGGATTTTTCAGTTAGCTCATAATTTCGAAGCAAATATGTTACTGTGTTCTGATATATAATTATTTGTTTCTTTAATTTCATAGAAATTGGGGGACTTTATGAGATAAATATTGAAACTCAAAGCAATCTTTTTGGGGCAGTACCTTTAAAAAATTAATTT
>JAWZYV010005315.1:0-11402 GCA_038373885.1 Cheiracanthium punctorium
GGCATTTAAAGCGCTCTTACAATGTAAAAAAACAGTTTGTACGGCTGTTTACGTACTCATAAAGCATTTTAAAATATTGTTTTTTTTTTTTTTTAATATCCACTAAAGTTCAGTTCATTTATTTTATATTGTTTTACTTACATTTGGCAACAGTATTATTACGCATTTTTCAGTTTCTGAACGGCAACACTTACATTTGTTTACTTCAAGCGATCATCGCACGTTGCATATTTCTTCGAGCTATTTTTAAAACTTTTCACTTTTATTCTTTTATTTCACCGTAGTTTTAAGGTTATTTCAATTATAAATAATTTGAAAATGCCAAAAACAAGGTCTTCAAAGGCTAAAAAGCGTCGATTTTTCGGAAATCGCTATACTAAAGCGACGGAATCTGCAGAAACAAACTTGAACGAGTGTTCGCTATCGGCACATACTGCTTCGGCGAGTTCGTCGAAACTGGATTGTTTTGAGCAAGTCCATGATAGGAAAAACGACTTTGAAGGCTCTAAAGGAAACAGGATAATGGATTTGCAAACATTGATGAATTTATTTCTGATTCTGTGCTGTCCACGCTGTTTTGCAACAGGCTTAAAACTGACAGAAGACTCCAGAGAAGGCCTTTGCTCAAACTTTAGTTTAGCTTGTGAATGTGGCTACGTAATTTGATTCACATCGACCCCGAAAGAAAAAAAACAAGGTACTATAAACACTTTATTAGTATTTGGACTAAGAATAATTGGGAAAGGCTTTACAGCTGGAAAAAAGTTATTATTGACTTTAAATTTACCTTATGTTAGCAAAACAACGTTTAGACGTTACGAAGAAAAGCTGTTGCAAGCAACACAGTTTGTTTCCGAAGCAAACATGAAGGCAGCTTCCAAAGAAGTGCAGAATTTGAAAAATAGTGACACTTGTTGTGTTTCAGTTGATGGTACGTGGCAGCGAAGAGGCCATATGTCGGTGAATGGATGTGTTTCGGCTATATCGATTGACACTGGAAAAGTTCTCGATATAGAAGCAATGACACATTACTGCAGAATCTGTGAACAAAATGCCACCAACAGCGACCACTTATGTGCAAACTACAAAGGCTCATCAGGAAACATGGAAGTTGTTGGTGCATTTAGAATATTTGAAAGATCCTTATTGAAACGAGAACTGCAATACACTGAATATTATGGTGACGGAGATTCAAAGGCATTCACGAATGTGAAAGATATTTATGGGCAAAATTCGGTCACAAAGCTGCAGGGATCACTCTAGAAATGAAAAAGGGCAGGGTGCACATTACAGAAAAAGGGCAGTGTTTGGAAAAGGGCATATCACATCACACAAAAAGGGCAACTTTTCTAATTATTGTCTACAAACACATAAGGGTAGCTTTTATAAACATACTTTTATGTCCGAAAATGTGTTTTCTTAATAGCAATTTTTTAAGTAAATGATTAAACAAATTTTGAAACCAAATTTTTTCATTCAATGAAATCTACACTTTTACAAAAATTGTCTAAGGCGGCCATTATGCTTTATTTCAACAACAACAACAAAAAAAAAGCATAAAAAAAATTAATTTTGTAATCGTAAAATAACGGGAATCTGGTTTTGCCGACAAATTTTTAATAATTACGCCAATTTTCAAACCCAAAAATGACAGAAGACATTCCATTTTAGATTCAAATTTTATCGTATTCAGCGTCACTGCAACTTTTCTCTCTGTATATATGCTAGTCTGCAACTAGTGGAGAGGAAACGGGACACTTGCCCAGGCATAGTACTGTTACGTCAAAGTTACTGCAAAATTACGTCAAAAGGGCGACTTGACCTCTAGCAGGGGTTAGTCCAGGTTTCTTTCCCAGGGTCCTATTTTTGTGAAATTGTACCTAATTTTGTGAATTTTTCTATTTCTGTGAATCTTGCCTTATTTTATGAACTTCTTCCAATTTTCTATTTCATTTTTGAGCAAGAAAGCAATCACTAAATTGAATTGAATATTTTTTTAAAAATAAAATGGGTATAGTTAGTTCCCTTAAAAAAAGTTGGCCAAAACTGAATAATTCCTGTTCACCGAACATCTGGGATAGTCATAACCTGGAACAATATTTTTTTTTAAAAATTGATTAAAATTAAAAATATAAAGCTTTAAATCTTTTACTTTTAAGCGATTAAAAAATAGATTTTATAATAAACGTAGGCCATGGTAGTTTTGATTTTAAATTGCAGGTACTAAACACTTTTATTTACACCCCAAATTCAAACTTTAGTAATTTTTAGATATTACAACAATTGGAGGGAAATCAAAAATAAGTTGCAGATAATTATATATAGGAGAAATTAGCTAACATTATATTTTTAAAAATTAATTTCAACTTGTACCATTAAAGAAAAATTACTTGTCAGTGTACACAGAATATCCCAAAAACACTGACCTGGGGTTTTATTTCTTAAATATTTTACAGTAAATCACAAATTTATGTTAAAAAAGGGGGGGGGACAGAATTTTACAGTAATGATTATAATTTTTGGAAGATTAAATCTAAATAAATACAAATGTGCATTTTTATATGGTCTCCAAACAGAAAATTCCCAGTCTGTAAGATGTGCCCATACATTAATTAAGTTTAAAAAATTTAATTAAGTAATAAATTTTCAGTCTTCTATCATTTTTTGCTCGCTACGGCCCTGCCTATGCCGATAGCATTTCTCTGTAGTGTACCCCTATGACCGCTCTTTAAAAAAGACATTAAATCCTAATAAAATCACTCCTATGCTTTGTTGTTCACTCCCAAGAATGAAGAAATGCAGTATTACACTATTTCTACCCCCCCTTTTTTTTCCAGCCTTGAGCAATGATTGACCTATATTTATCCCATTTTACATTCCACAGTATGAATTCTCGACCTATTAAACAGAGCGCGGCACCTGGCAGCCCTTTTTCTCCCCCCTATGCTTTGGTATGTCGGTCCGTTTTTCCATTCTTATTTGCCAAAACTTTTCTCCTTCCTTACCATACAGTTTTCCTTATACAGGAGACAATACAATGAAGTCAAAATCCATGTTTAAAGGACCCTTTACAAAACAGGAGGTATAACTGTTCCTTCACAAAATTCCAATCAGCCTTTTTTTTTTTTTAAATACACCCAGATAAAATGCCTTATTATAAATAATTATATTTTCTGTTTTCTTTCATTTGCGTGATCTGAAAGATGCCCCTGGAATGTTTGTTTTTCAGCAATGTAAAAGGGCCATCTGGCACTTTACGCTTTCAGTTAGGGGGAAAAGAAGGGAGTTCAAAATGATTTCCCGTAAGCCCCGTGGCAGAATCACGGCAACATTGTCGCAGAACAGCACTGAGCTCCTGCAGAAAGATTTTCCACACAGGAATAAAATTTCCATTTAGGGAGACCAAAAAAAAAAAAAAAAACCCCACTTCTGCAGATTAAGTTTTGTTTCTGCAGAATTCTTTTCAATGGATTATTTTACTCGCAGATGCAGACTATAAATATTTATCTTCCCAAGCACGTCAGTTCATGCAGTTTCGCTCGGTGACTGCAGCGCAGAATTTTCTGTTTACAAAAGACCTGCACGTGACCCTTAACCCCGTTCGCTCAACTCTCTTTCATTGATATATCAATGCTCTCTTTTCTCACTTCGTAAATGCAACGGAGCTTTTCGACCTACGTCATACCATAGCAACCAGCCCGGCAACACTTTTTTGCAGAACAGACTGATTGGCAGAAGGCGCGACTTCGTATCTGAGTAGTCCAACATAAAACTGAAGAGTTCTTGGCGGAAGGAAATATTTTCGATACAGAAATTAAAAAAGAATGGAAGT
Source organism: Cheiracanthium punctorium (assembly GCA_038373885.1). Classification (NCBI taxonomy): domain Eukaryota; kingdom Metazoa; phylum Arthropoda; class Arachnida; order Araneae; family Cheiracanthiidae; genus Cheiracanthium; species Cheiracanthium punctorium. Next base: position 3,833 of record JAWZYV010005315.1, read on the forward strand.
TAGGGTAAAAATCCAGCCCTAGATTTTTGCAGAACATGTTTTGTTTCTGCAGAATTGCTTCCAAAGGATTGCTTTTTCTCGCGGAATTCTTACATGCGCGTGTATGCAGGAGCCAGGGCCGGCCCAAGGGGGCTGCGAATGTAGGCGATCGCCTAAGGCCCCGCGCTTATAGAGGCCCGGCTCCTGGGCTATTTAATTCTATCTCATAAGACACATGATAGAGAAGAGGCCCCGCTCTTGCGCTTCGCCTGGGGCCCCGCACGCCCCTCGGGCCGTCTCTGCAGGAGCAGAATCACGGAGGCAGAATTCACACCCACTGGAGAGCTATTTGAGAAATGCACTTGACCTGTGAGTGTGACCCCGTTCGCCCAACTCGCTTCGTGAGTGCCGCATATTTATTTGCAACATACACGTGGTTAGTTATCGGACTCACTTCACGGTAATATGTTCAGCACATTTTTAATGCATAAGTGAAAGATATTTCGACTTTTTCTCAACATGTCTTCCGATGAAAAGGAGAATCCTAAAAGTCCGTTTTTCGGGCCGTATTGGTCCGTGTCTATAAAATTTTAATGAGAAAAAAAAAAAAAAATAACGTAAACGATTTTGACAGGGAAAATAGCGCCATTTCAATCTTTTTTCATCCGTCTTGAAACTGCATATTTTTTCTATTGCATTTCTTTATTCGAATTTCCAACAAAATAAGATTAAAAATCCTATTTAGTCATTTTATTTATTTATTTTTACAAGGATCGAGCGTCACAAAACTTTATGGGAAAAATTGTGTTATAACACAATTATTGTGTTATAACACAAATCCATTATTCAATCTTTTTTCATCCTTCTTGAGAATGAATGTGGGTTTTTTTTTTTCATTCTTTTATTTTAATTTTCAACAAAATAGGATAAAAAATAATGCACTGTTTTGTCATTTTATTTATTTTTACACTGATCGAGCGTTGCAAAATTTGATGGAAAAATTGTACTTTAAGCATCATGTTTTCAATCTTTTTCCATCCCTCTCAAGAATGAATATTTTTACTTAAGCATTCCTTTATTTAAACTTGCTAACAAAATATGAATAAAAATCAACCCCTATTTTATGATTTTAGTTATTTATTATTTAACTAATCAGTTAGGTTCACGCTATAAACTGAATTTCAGTGCTAAAATCTTCAGACAGAAATGAAGAGGACATTGGGACAAATGATAAAAGAACTTCCATTCACATAAATGGACCACTATCTGGTTTTAAAAATACCAGGGTTCGTGATTTTTTAAAAAATCGGATTTTTTTTATTTAAATCAGATTTTTTTGATTTAAATCGGATTTTTTTAAAGATGTTTTAAAAATTCCTAATATGAATTTATTTTGCATATTATAAAAGTAGTATGACATTTTAAGTAATACATATAAAATATATTTTATGCTATTTTAGCTATTATTATAATAAGTGCATAGATAAGCAAATTTTAATATGAAACAATTTCTTTCTCTTGATCATATATATTATCAAGTAATGCTCCACCTATTTCTACTTTATTTGGAGCAGTATACCCTGGCCTTAAAGCAGAAATTATCTTTTTAAATTGGGGATGATTAACCTGATGAAAAGCAGAATGGGTGTCATAAATATATCTTGCTACTTCCTCTTATTTGCTTTTGAGTTTTAGTGGTCTTTATGACATAATCATTCATGCTGTTCTTAAGAACACCAACATCATTTTCTATCTCACTGATTTTTCTTTTCATAGGTTTGGCTGCCTCAGATTTTGTACAAGTTAAATTGTTCTCAACTGTTTCTTGAGGTTGATCACTATTAATATCATTTCTGCCAGAGAAGAAACATTTATCTACATGTGCTTTCATTCTGGCTACTAATCCCATCATAACTTTTCCACAGTTCTTGCATTTGGTTTTAACACCTTCTCCAGAAACTGTCTGCTCTTCATTAAAATACATCCAAATATTATCTTTCTTAATTCTTGCCGTTATCCTTGTACTTTAGCAATAGCTCTCTGAACACGGAATCCTAAACAAGCGTGTTCTAAAATCTGAAATAATTCTAGTAATGCCAATTTTCCTGATCAAATTTCTTTTGTTCTCACACTGTCACACTCAAAAGTCACTCCCCCCCCTTGAAGGATTCCCTAAACCACTGCAGTGCCATCTAATGCTATTAAGAAATTAATTTCATTTGAGTGTTGAAGATTTTTATTTAGATTATCATCATCAATCTATCAGTTCAAAATGCATTTTTGAAAAATGATTTTAATCATTGATTTAAAAAAAAAAATCTCTTGATTTAAATCGTGATTTTAATCATGATTTTAATCAAGCTGATTTAAATCAACGAACCCTGAAAAATACCAGGAAATATATCAAAGCAGGCTTAATATTTATGTACGAACCAAATTATGCATTCCATTTTTCAACAACCCACCAAAATAAAGTTATGAAAAAAATTGTTACCCCAAAAGTTGTTAAAAAAGTGAATTCATAAGCTAAATGTTTACCATGTTTCAAGTAATTTTGAGAAATAAATTGTGTTTATAGTCCATCGATTGTAGCTTTCATGTTTTTGAGCTTGATTTTTTCTCTTCAGAAATTCTATAGATGCAGATAAGTTTCTTTTTTTCTGATGTATTAATGTTTACATTTCTGTCTACATCTAACTTCCTACCAAAATTTATTGCTTAGTTATGCTGTTTATATATATAATATACATACAGCTTTAATCTATTCATGTAAAGATTTTTATACGCACAAAGTGCTTCTGATATTGCAGGTTGATTACATATTTATTATTAAAAATATGTTGCAGAAAGAAATTGGTACTCATGAGGTTTGTCGCAGAAAGCAGGAAAAAATTCTGCCACAGGGCCCGTAAGGATGTTATGTTTAATAAGTATGCAGCTGTGAATTAGTAAACAATAAGCTTAGACTTAGCCACATGAATCGCGGCAGCTTCCGTTGTTTTGAAATGGATGTAATGCACTCTTTCAAGTTGTTCTTAATGATTGCTTTTAGTGTAATCATTGCATGGCCTTTCTACTTCAGATTATTGGTCATCAATTTGGCTGCGATGCCTACCCGAAATTCGATATTTTCAAGTAGTATTTCCAGACTGCTACACACCCTGTCAATGAATCAATTTTTTCCTATTCTTTTTAGTACACCGACGGGGAGGAGTGTGTGTAGGGGGGGGGTCACCCCACACTTCCGGAATTGCCCTTGTCTTGAACTTTCCGTGCAGCCAGCCTTAAGTTTAGATGAATGTGTTTTGAAAATCTGAAAAAATAAACAATAACCAAATAGCGTTTATTAATTACAGCAGTTATAAAACACGGTAAAGCGCCATTTACAGTAGGAAATAATTTATTGTTATGACTACTCTCCTGGATGACAGATTGTTTCTCTAATCTCTCTCTCTCCACCTCAAGCTACAGCGAACGGTTTTAACCATCTCAGGTCGGGAGGGAGAAGAGCAGCGACTGAGCAGATGCCCTCCCCCCTCCTCCCCCACACATCATTGATAAGAGAATAAACAAATCAACTTTCTTGTTATTGTTGTTGGAGAGAGGCTTTTTTGGGGTCTAGCCGAGCGTCAGCAATGGTAACAAGAATCAAAGAAAAGGGGAAACAAGGAGGGGTAGAGAAAAGGAGAGCGGCATTTTGATTGAGAAAAAAAAGCGGAATTTTATCAAGGAAAAGGGCAAGGAGGGCGGAATTTTATCAAGAAAAAGGGCAAGGAGGGCGGCATTTTACCGGGAAAAGGGCACCAGGGCGGGCCGCCCCCCTGAAACGCTCTAGAGTGATCCCTGAAAGCTGGAGTGTATAGGCCACATACAAAAAAGAGTTGGCTCGCGCCTAAGGAAATTGAAAAAGAACACTAAGGGACTCGGTGGAAAAGGAAAATTAACCGATAAGTTCATAGATAAGTTACAAAATTACTATGGTATTGCTATCCGCAGCAATGTTGGAAACATCGAAAATATGCAGTCTGCTGTAATAGCTGCCTTCTTCCACTGCTGTTCCAGTAACAAAAAACCCATGCACGGGCAATGTCCAGCAGGTCCAGATAGCTGGTGCAAATATAAAAAGGCGTGCCACAATGGAAAGCAGCTTGTAGAAAAAGCTGGAGTGTATAGGCCACATACAAAAAAGAGTTGGCTCGCGCCTAAGGAAATTGAAAAAGAACACTAAGGGACTCGGTGGAAAAGGAAAATTAACCGATAAGTTCATAGATAAGTTACAAAATTACTATGGTATTGCTATCCGCAGCAATGTTGGAAACATCGAAAATATGCAGTCTGCTGTAATAGCTGCCTTCTTCCACTGCTGTTCCAGTAACAAAAAACCCATGCACGGGCAATGTCCAGCAGGTCCAGATAGCTGGTGCAAATATAAAAAGGCGTGCCACAATGGAAAGCAGCTTGTAGAAAAATCACCGGGTCTCCCAGATGCAGTAATAAAGACAATAAAACCTGTGTACTTTACACTTTGTGATAAAACTTTGCTCAACAAATGTTTGCATGGCATGACACAAAATAATAATGAATCTTTCAACAACTTGCTTTGGACTATTGTACCCAAAGAAACATTTGTCGAACTAAAAACACTGCTTTTAGGAACAAATATTGCCGCCATAATTTTCAATTCTGGACATTCTGGACTATTACCCATTTTTGAGTACTTTGGATTATCACTTGATCCACTGATAGTGCAAAACTTTGCAGAAATCGACAGTGATCGGATTAAAAAATCAAGACGTCAATCGTTACCGTTCACAAAATTATGCAGAAAAACGCGTAAAGCAAAAAGAAAGTCAAAACTAGTAAAAAATAAAATTAGTGAGGGTTTGACCTATGAATATGGAGAGTTTTAAAACTAATGTAAGTAATAAAAATATTGCTCAGTATTTAAATCTGAAAATTGCATTTTCTGAAAAACTAATTTTTCTTTATTTAGTTCACGATAAATGTCATTTCACGAATTGTTTTCAATACATTGTCTTGGAATTTTCTCAGAAGGTTATAATCATTTCTAGCTGTGTTTTGAACTAAAATATAACATATATGAATTTATTTATTTATTTTATAGCAAAATTTGTCTTTGAAAGAGTTTTTTTTTTCGTTTTGATTAAATTTTAGCACTAAGTTGGGAATATTTTAATAACTTTCAACAATATTGCAAATCTTTTAGTTCACAACACAGATATATATGTTAGTTATGTACTGTATAAATAATATTGAGATATATTTATTAGAATTTGGTATAGGAGGTGTGGTATGTATGACAGTTTTCATCAATTTTACACTTCAAATTGCTTAAAATTTGAAATTTAATGATTATTTTATTCATATTATATTTAATTTTATACTTTTTTGTCCAACTTTAACCGAAAACATGTAAATTCAACTAAAATTCCGTTTAATTTTTTAAAATACCCTGAAGTTGATAAACGTCAAATTCAGGAATCGAGGCGTCATTTTCTGTGTACTATAAAATTACCCATAAAACAACTTGAACTTATAGAAAAGTAAAAATCAATTAACATGGAAGCTAAGAAGAGTTTGAATTTAAGTCGATGCATTGAAAAGAATTTTTTTTTTCGGTATTAAAATCTTTAAATGCGTTTTCTGAGAAACTTTGTTTTTCGTCAATTTTCTGTGCGATAAATGTCATTTCTCAAAATTCATTCAATATATTGACTTGAAATTTTTACAGGATATTTTTATCATAATTAGCTGTGCTGTGAACTAGAATCTAAGCTTTATGTATGTATTTATTTATTTTATGACCATTTTTGGACTATATTCCGTATACGGTGCATTGTTTACATATCGATGTTTTTGTTTACAAATCCTTGGCGAACACTCTGATGCTAGAGTGAGCGATGCACCGCCAAAGTGAAGTTACCTGCCGGTGGTATTTGTGACTGGCAACCATGAAGAATACGTGTTTCGTCAGGTTTGGGAATTTGAAATTGTTTCTGTTATTGATGGAAGGGAATGAAATGTGTTGCGTTAATATATGAAACGAATTTGTGCGTGTTTGTTAGAAATATAGTGTGAATATAACAGCTAAATAAAAGAAAGCATGCTGGTGTTACGTTATAAGCCGGTGGGTGTTGGGGACATTTCTGAGCGGTTATTTAAAAAAATATATAGGTAAGGGCTCTTTTTTAACGAATCTTTGCTATGTTTAAGGTTTTTAATGTGAATTTTAAATTGATATTTGAGGTGTTTATGTTTTCGTAAGTGCTATTTACGTGCTATTCTAATCATACTGACTTGATAAGAGATGTACAACTAGGTTGTTTAATCCACCGATGTTTTTTTGAGTTGAAAACGGGCCAGTGTTTGACAAGGTTTACATTAGCTGTACAACTAGGTTGCTGAATCCACTGAGGTTTTTTTAGTTAAAAACGGTCCACTGGTTGCGTAGTTTACATAGCTGTACAACTAGGTTGCTGAATCCACTGAGGTTTTTTTAGTTAAAAACGGTCCACTGGTTGCATAGTTTACATAGCTGTACAACTAGGTTGCTGAATCCACTGAGGTTTTTTTAGTTAAAAATGGTCCACTGGTTGCATAGTTTACATAGCTGTACAACTAGGTTGCTGAATCCACTGAGGTTTTTTTAGTTAAAAACGATCCACTGGTGGCATAGTTTACATAGCTGTACAACTAGGTTGCTGAATCCACTGAGGTTTTTTTAGTTAAAAACGGTCCACTGTTTGCTCATTTTAAATTGCCTGTTACTGAATTTGCAGATGTTCTTTTGGTTAATTATGGACGTTGTATTTTGTTTTAATGTTTTCGTAAGTGGAATATATGTGCAATTTTAATGTGTCAAAACGGTTGGCGACAGTCGCTGGAGCTTGGCGGTTGCCAAGCTCCAGCGGCTGTCGCCGTGTTTACATGGGGTGCGCACTGGCTTGTATGATTTTACCCCATTTTTTACTTACAAAAATGGAATTTTTTACAAAAATAATGGGATTTCACACAAAAATTGAAATATTTTCATATTTATTAGAAGTACTTCGAATCTTTTAGTATACAGCACAGATCAATATGTTAGTAATGTATTGTATAAATCTTATTAAGATATATTTATTAGAATTTGAGGTAGAAGGTTTTGCGTAACCGCAATTTTTTACCAAAATTTCCCTTAAATTTGCCAATATTTCAAAACTTTAATTTTATTTAATGAAAACTGCATTCAAATTCTTAGTTTTATACCCTATTTTAATGAAAAACATGAATGATTCATTAAAATTTTACTTTTTTGAAAAAAAGTGCCCCGAAGGTAGGAACTTACCTTAAATTAAACAATAAGCCTTCTTTTCAAAAATGCAATAATTTTAATATCTTAATTATTTCATAAAACTTATGAAATGTAAGAATTGTTTTAATTTTAAAAATATGACATCTGAAATGATTAAAATTTTTATTAGTATGATTTGCAATAATGACCGAACTTATCTGAATAATTTAATAATTGGGCTGATTACTACTTTAGGGGGCCTTCTCCGCCAAGTAGGTGATAAATGTAAAAATCTGG
>JAWZYV010005316.1:0-10743 GCA_038373885.1 Cheiracanthium punctorium
TTTTAACCATTTCCTGTTTCTTTTTTATAGTATTGTAACCAAGGATACGTATTAAATAATGCAACACACAGTACCTACTGTCTATTATCTCGGCAGTCTACCAAGACTAGCGATTTTTCGCCAAGATAAATGTCGGACACATGAAATTATTCGTTGCTTATAATTCGATTGGCATCAGTTTGCCAGCACATTTTACAAAAACATAGTTTGATGGGAATGACTGCCGAGATAATATATAAGTACCAATGCATCCATACTATAAAAACACCGGGTTGCTGACTTTGGCACATTAACAGTGGTGTTATTAAACTGGAAAAGTACCCATTAGTACTTACGTATTATTCCGGTGATTCACCAAGAAAGTGATTTTTCGCCAAGATAAATGATGAGCACAAGAAATTATTGATAGTTTGGAATATGATTGGCAACAGTTTGCCAGCACATTTGACAAAAACATAGTTTGGTGGGAATGACTGCCAGGATCATACTTAAGTACCAGAAATCCCTCAGCTTCTGCAATAAAGAAGTGTTTCTATAGGAATTTGTGCTTTACGTTATCATCCAATACAGCATTTTTATAATCATTTTGAATGGAAATGTCACTATATACAGAGGGTGTTCACACATTTTTGTAACGATTTTGATTTTCTCCATGAAGTTAAATATTAAATTGAAAATAAAAATTTGATTGGAAACAAAATGTAATAAGGATTATTTATCGTCTGCAGCATTAAAAATATTCTTTGCTTTAAAATGTCGCTGAAAAATAAACAATGGATCGAAGGCTATATTTTTGTGCTAACCGAAGAGAAATACTCTTATTCAGTTACTTAAAAAAGATGTCAAATTCATGGTTTTAATATTTCTACACGTAAAATAAGTGACATAATGAATATGAAAAGAAAGAAATTTCAGACTTTATATTTCACTGGGGAAAAGGCAAAAAATGCATACCCAACAAAGGTACATACACCTCTTATTAAAGCTAAAGTCACATCTCATGTTTTAAAGGAAAATCCAAAAAAAACCAAAGATTGCAAAATCTTTAAATATCTCTGTAGAAACTGTGAACAAAATTATAAAATCTGATTTAAAGTTAATCAAAGCAAAAAAACACAATGTTCATCGCCTAATGCCGAAACATGTTTCTCAGCGCAAGACTGTGCGTAGATTGTTGTATGAAAATTATTTGGTGGGTGAAAAATGGAAATATGCAGTTACAATTGATGAAAATTGGATACATTTATCCGAATGCGATAGAAAAAGATCGATTTACTACCGCAAAAGAGGAGAAAAAGACTTAACAAGTTGGTGTAGAGAGAACAAGGAAAGTTTTTCTAAAGGTTTTATAGTTATTACTGGATTTTTGTATAACGGAAAACTTACAATAACGAAAGTAGAAAAAAATGTCAAAATTAATTCGGATTACTATCAGAAGTATGTTTTAACACCTATTTTTAAAGAAGCAATTCCATCCTTTTATCCAAACAATCTTCACTGTGTTAAGTTCCATCAGGATGCCATACCTCTAAATCCACTGCTCTATTTTTTGATAAAATGAGAAATGAAACTGGAATTGAAGCTATTCCCTTTAAATGCATCCCACCCAAGTCCCCTGATGTGTCTATGGATTATGTGCATTTGGACTTTTAAAACAAGCTCTTTATAAGCAGCATCCCAAAACATTGGTTGGACTCTGGAAGATTGTGAAGGAGGAGTGGAACAATATCAGCCTTGATGCTTTAAGAAAAGGACTTTTATCTTGGAAATCAAGATGTAGTTCAAAGAATTGAATTGTTATCAGATTGAACACATTAGGAAATAAAATTCTTATATTTATTTCTATATATAGCTTTGCAAAATCATTACAAAAATGTGTGAAGACCCTCTGTATATAATTATGCCTCTTCATAAGTTTTGTAATGTTAGTACTTGGCATCGCTGCCATGGCCAACATCGGCTTTTATGATGACACCCAAAATTTGTAGCAACTCTAACCTAAATAAATTGAATGACAAATGCTGTTAAAACAAAGAAACATGATTTTCATTGAAATGAGTCCAATAATTTGGCCAACACTGCACTGAGTATAAAGAACAGAAAGGTATGGGGCGGCGAAGCTGGTCGCCTTCCAGGAAGTAGGTATATAAATATGTATTGAATTTTTAATTGCCATTTTCTCAAAAACTTTTGAGAGTTGGCGGCTAATTCTTTGGCATTTTACTTCTCTAGCCAAAGGCTTTTTACTATCCCAACATTTCATGAAAATCTGTGACCCCCAACATCCGAGCCTCTCCTTGTAAGTGATTCATTGATGGCTGATGTTAAAAGAACTTTTATTATTATTAAGAAGGAATTTAAAAGAAATTGAATTTTATTACAGAAAGATTACTGCACAGTTACCACTACGAAGGGCTCTAGATTATTACCTTAATTATAAGGAAAAGTGTAATTGAATGAAGATGGGTGTTTTGTAAGGAGTTGTACATTTAAATGTTATATGTATTTGTAGGAGTAGTATTTTCAGTGTTTGTTTTTCTTTAAAAGTACTACAACATGATGCCCACTTCTTTGAAATCGGTATTCTTATGGAAATTGTGGTAAAAAGGACTTAAGAGAATGAATTACAAAATGTTGATGCAGCTTTTTATATTGAAGTGTAGCTGTACTCAGCCATGCATTGCTGTGGTTCAGACTGGCTAAATGAAAGGGAAAGTGCTCAATTCCACTGCCAATTGCACTGATAAATAAGATAAATGAAAAATAGAATTAGAGTTAGTCACATCTACATCTCATAGCGCATAAAAGTAACACTAAAATAAAAAATAAAGCAATCGCATAAAAAATAAAGCAAGTCATTTGAAAGTTCAGGTTTTGAACAAACATTTACATTTTTATTTATATAGATAGATGGACTCCCATACTGAAAATACAGCTTTCAGTACACACAGATTCCCTTAATTGACCACTTTTCTATCTCCTTCGGTGAAAAAAAGGAGTTAAGAATATCAGAATCAGTCAGTTTCAGCTCCCATAAATTTTGTTGTGATCTTGATAGTATTGCCAATAAAAGAGCATGTTTTTGGTGTCATAGCTATAAAGGGTGCCTCAAAAAGATGGTAACATGCTTTAATACTCTATCCATTAGAGATAAGTGGGCATTGCAAATTTTAAAAAAAGTTCAAAATATGATCGGAAAAATACCTTTTGTTAATTTTAATTTTCAAAAAGTTACACTTCTAAAATTTGTATATAATCCCCATACATAAATAAATTTCCGATTGGTAAAATGTGCCCGTTATACTAATGAGATGATGTACAAGATTTAAGAATTATGTCCTGAAAAGTGTGAGAAATATGAAGATAAATATGCTGAGTTAAACCACATTTCAATTACTTTTGACAATAAAAAAAATCTGGTCAGAGGATCCTGTTTCAAGGGTCATCCAAAAGTTATGATAGGAAACAATGTTTTGCAACACTGTGTCTTGCAATAAACGTTTACTTCTGAAATCGCCCCTGACCATCTTTCTTTAAATATATCTCTGAGGCGTTTTATGATGAAAGACAAAATTTATACATTGCCTTATTAGTGGCAAATTTTGCTAGTTAGAAATTCTTTTGTACTGGAGCTGTATAAAAATTTCAAAATTGATGATTTTTAAATTTTAATTCAGCAGGTGGGAGATCGTGCTTTAGGGGTCATACAAAAATAATGAAAGAAAATAATGTTTTGTACCATCACAATTAAAATTTATATTTGAATTCATGTATAGCCCTGAGCATTTCTGTTAAAATCTCTCAGAAATTTTCTGATGAAAGAATGAAATTTAGTAAATTATCTCATTAGTATATGTCATGCATTTTACTAATTGATAATTTTTTTGTGTGGGCGATGATATGCAAATTGAAAGAGTGTAACTTTTTGAAAATAAGGAGTTGAATTTTTTTTTTCCTAACACAGTCTTTTTTTTAACCTTATTTGAAGGTTTTTCATTTGCATTGCTTACTTGTCTTTAATAGATAAAGAAGTAAAGCCTGTTACAGTTATTTTGGTGCACCCTCCATAATAGGCAAATAAAAACATGTGCATAATATATGTCTGCAATAGTGTTTCCAAATTTTAAAGCAAGAAGAAACAAGTAAAGAACTTTCAGAGATTTGAGGTTGTGAACAAATGGACAATTGCATTTTTATCTCTATAGATAGAACTTGTGCTAAATAAGTTGTTTTAGAACATTTACCTACCAAAACACAGTTTTGATAATGAAATATTTGTTTCATTGAATGTATTTGTATTAATTTCATTTTATAAAATAAAGTGTTTGCTTCTTTCTATTTGTTGTAATTTTTTATTATGTGGTTAGTCTTGGACAATTAGCTGGAAATTTTAAATTGTGAATTTCTGCAGTACAGTGTTAGAGAATGTATAGTTAGCCCTTGCATAACTCGTGTATTCATGGTTCAAAGTACAGGATAAATCATTTTAAGCAGATAATTATGCAAATATCTTAAGTGTGACTGGTTTTGTTTCTATTCAAATTCATTTTTCTTGTACCAAATCTGTTGCCATACTTACTCTTTTGCATTGTCAAACAGATTACATTAGAAGTATTCTTTGGAAAATTTTTATATATTCTGATTGAAAATTGCAATAAAAATATCTTTGAGTGTACATTAAATATAAAGTTTAGAAGATTTTCTATATGGTTGTTTTAAGTCATAACTAATTTCTTGTATTTATGCAAGTGTACGTACCTGTAAATCTTTCATGCTACGTGAAATATGTATAACCCGCATTTCTATTTGGGCACTGTTTTTAAAGAATTTGGTTAGGTTTTATAAATATATATAAATCCAAAGATTTTATTTCTTATCAGTTGCAGTTTTAAAGACATTCTATTGAAATTTTTCTTTGAATTTTTAAAGTATTTTGTTTTTAACACAAATTTGTTTTTTATTAGTACATTATTTTATTTGTTGATTTTTTTGTGATAAATTATTAATTTAGACTCCTAAACATAAAATAAATGAATAAAAATCATTATAGAAAAAAGGAATGAACTAAACTTACTATATATACTATTATAAAAAAAATTCTAATACTATATACTATTAAAAAAAAAGTAAAAACACTATTAAAAAAAGTTTCATTGTGTATAGTAATGAAAGTAGCACATGCAGTTTTTTATACAAAATTAATTCTTGTATTGTAATTTTAAATAAATACTTTGAATTTATGCGTTTAATTCTTCTTTTAGGAATTAAAAATGTTTTTTTTCTTTTTATAGAGACTTAAAGAACTGGAAAAAATTGATAAAAAAAGAGCTCAAGCATTTATTCAACAGTATGGGCAATGACTGTTTTTTCCATTTCATATGAAAATAATTTATTCTAGTCATTTAAAAATTATTTTATATACTGACCTATTTTATTAACAATGTTTTTATACTTGCTTAAATGTAATAAATATTTTGTTTTATGTTTAGTATGTGACTAATTTCTTATATGTTTTCAATTAATGCTAGGTTATTTTATTTAAACATTGATAATGAATTATTCATATTGTTTTAATTTTTAATTATGAATGCAACTAAAGCATTAATTAATTAATTTTGACAAATTAGACATTAATTCATTCATTTTCAGCAAATTGAAATTGCAATCAAATTGATGCTAATGAAAACAAAACAATAAGTAAATTTGCTAAATAAGTAGTTGTCAATTTTTTGTCCACATATTGCCATTAAAAATTAATCTTAAGAAACAGCTAAACTATAAATAAATGACATTTTCAATCTCAAAATATCTTTTGTCTGTTTTACTAATTATGTTTTACTCTTAAACTTTCTTCAATTTTTTTAATAAACTAAATATTCCTCTTTTCTTGTTTTAACACTAGTAGGCTACTTATTTCGAATAACAACGTATACTCTATTGCCTTACTGAATTTGATGAGATTTTGATTTTTCACTCACCTTTAAGTTTTTACATGCAGTATTTAGTCTTCATCACCATCAAAAATGATTTTGTGGTCGTTAGTTAATAGTCGAAAATTAATCAGAAATTTACTAAACTTCATTATTTAACAATATCAAGGAAAAATTTTCCAATTCTTACTTTACTAACAGGTTGAGATGTAATTTGGTAAAACATTAAGAAGTATGAGACATACAAACTATTAAAATAAAGAAAGAGATAAAACAAATTAAGGCATCTATAGTGCTTGACTTTTGTAACAGTGGGGGGGGGATGTTTAGATAAAAGAAGATTTTTTATTTTTATTACATCTCTTCTTAATTTGAAGGTGTTTAAAATACTGAACTAATAGCAAAATGTTATGTTTTTAAATAGTCGTGATAGTAAGCTAAGAAACTTGATTTTAAATTGAATAGGAAAATTTTCTTTCACGAAAAGAAATTAAATAAAAATGTAATTGAGATTTGAATAATAGTAAGCTAAGAAACTTGATTTTAAATTGAATAGGAAAATTTTCTTTCATGAAAAGAAATTAAATAAAAATGTAAGAGATTTATATATGTATTTAATTGTAGAAGTGTCACCTCTTGAAAGTGAACAGGATATCATATGTATAAAGTAAATATTCATATAATATATATTACTCTCTCTTTAAAAAGAAAATTGTAATCACAAAAAACCCAATATTTAGAGTTTTGTTTTAAAAAAATATGGCGGATATTTTTAAAATTGAAAACCATTGGTACATACCAGATTCTCAAACTTTTTTTTAAATGGATCCCTTTGAGTTTCTTTGAATTTTGACGTATCATTCTGCAAGTTTCAGGGAACATCTTGTTTAAATCAGTCTAGAATATTATAGGCTAAGGCAACAATGTATTTTTTCGTGAAACATGCTACCTTTGCACAAAGTGCTGTTTGAGAAGCTCTGGTGTATACTGGAGTTTACCAAAGTGTGGTTCTTAAGATTTCTGCCTCTGTGTATTGCATCTGTTGGGTACAGTGCAATCTTACTACCGGAAACTTCACTTTTATGAATATTACGATTAATAAAAGAAATATTTTTCAAAAAGTTATATTGTCAAATTAAGTCTAAAATTACTGAACTGTTTTGGAAGATGTAAGCCTACTTGTTAGAAAATAATATGTCTCAAAACTGACCCCAGCTTGATGATATATTCTACATTTGGCAAGAAATTTTCAAACTGCTGTTATTTAGTGGAAATACTAGTTTAGTTTTTAACTATTTCTTATGTACATTCAGCAACAATGTTTTGCCAGGTGCTGCGATTTTGAATATTATTATTTCAAAAGAACTAGGGTTGGTCTCATATAAACTTTGTTATGTTCTGATAATACGGTCAGTGACAATGATAGAACTCTTCAATTTTTATAAGCTCGTAATAAACAATACTGCGGCAATTATTTTAGGGCATTGGGATACTTGAGTTATCTTGATGTCGTCATGGTGAAATAAACATGGTACTAGATCTGGACAGTAGCAGTGGATAGTTTGAATCGGAAAGTACTAATAATAATCTGAAACATTCTCATATTTGCTCGGTTACATCATACTCGGTTAGTGCTTGGGAGGGGGAAAAACTTTCTTGGATGGGCTGCTGTTAAACCGTGTACGCTAATGGAAACTGATAAAGGTAAACTTCATGGCTCTGATTTCCTCCAACTGGGTCTCATTATGATGGAAGCTGTCCCCTGTTGCCCATCGCTGTCCTATATGGAGGATCATTCATCACTTCGCGGTTGCCAGAGGGCATAAGAAACAACACACAACAGTAAGAGTCGATGATACTATTTGTCTGGGGACTCTTCTTCCCCGGAGGGATATTGGCCGTAAACCCTCGGGTCGGCCCCTCCGGTGGGTATCTTACACTATTTGTCTGTTGTCAAATGAATAAGTAAAAGAGTGTTATATCTTTACTAGTGACCACTGAGCCCAAACTTTCACTTATGATCATATAACCATAGACCCTATAAATGCCTTTTCCTTCCCAAATTTTAATGACTCACTTATAAAAGCATTTAATGCGTCTGATGCAGTGGCGGCTCGTCATTAAGGGCCAGAGGGGCCTGGCCCCACTGTCTAAATCAAAGTATCTACCTATTATGTAAGACAGGTCTTTCAATAATTTACCTTCATTGAAAAAAATGCACGCATTTTACCCTATTTCAATACTATCCATTAAAAAAAGCGATAGTTAAACGATTTTCCCCCTATCTAAACCATGCATGGGCCATGGGCTGGCTTGCCCTGAATTTGGCTTCTTTTCTCCGTTCACCGGAGAAAAGAAGCCAAATACTCGTGCTCCTGTCCTGCTAAAAATTCCTAGAACAGTGTAGATATTTGCCACCATTTGGTGACTTTTCAATCCTTGGCGATAAGAATGTACATTAATGGATCATCACTTCCCATTAAGGTTGTCATTAAACAGTTTTCCATGTATTCTTTTACTTGAAACTGGCATAATTGCATAATCAATGTTCCTAAATATTTCATCTTGCCAATGGGTGGCAAATTTCCAAGCGGTATCAGATCATTCTCTGAATTCTAAGAAAATTACTTTTAATTTTTTTAAAAAACATTCACATGTGTATATACACTCATGTCCATAAACTAAGGATAATTCAGAATCACACAGAAATTGATCTCTAAAATAAAAATTTCACCTGTGGAATGATCACACACATCTTGAAGAAGAATATGCAAATTACAGGAAACCACCAGATGGCGTGGATGGTACGTCACAATGACGAGAGTGTAAGAGAGGGGTATATAAGGAATGGTGGCAAAGAAGTAAAATTGTTCACAAGCGCTGTGAAAGCCTTTCAGTGCAAAAACCGCATAGTTATGGCACAAAGGAGGCATTTGGATGATGTTTTACGTGGCAGAATTATCGGACGACTGGAATGTGGACGTACCCAGCTGGAAGTATCCGAGGAACTTGGAATCGCCCAGAGTGTCATCTCCAGGCTTTGGCAACGATTCCAAGATGATGGTAATGTGAGTAAACGTTACAGCACATGTCGCCCCCGAGTTACAATGCCGAATGAGGACCGCTATTTGGCAGTTACTGCCAAAAGAAACAGACGGAGTACAGCATCAGACCTGTCTCGTCAGCTCTCTTCAGCTACCGGTACGACAGTTTCAAGGCAGACCGTGTACAGACGCTTAGGGCACATTGGTCTATATGCTCGTAGGCCTGTCAGATGTGCTCCACTTACCGAAACTCACTGTCGCCTGCGATTAACCTGGAGTAGAGAGCATGCATTGTGGACACCGCAACAGTGGTCTTGTGTGATGTTTTCCGACGAGTCCAGGTTTAGTTTGGAGTCTGATTCTCGCCGGACATTCATCTGGAGAGCGCCAGGTACCCGTTACCACCAAGAGAACACCATTGAAAGACACCGTTACGGTGGTGCAGGATGGCTCGTTTGGGGAGGAATTATTCTTGGTTCCAGAACTGACCTGCATGTTCAGAGTGTAACGATGACAGGCCACATCTATCGGGATGTCATTCTGGAACAACATGTACGTTTGTTTTGGGGCGCCATGGGTGCTGAATTTGTGTTTATGGATGGCAACGCCCGTCCTCACCGTGCAAACATTGTAGACGAATGCCTTCAATCGGAGGATATCACCCGTATGCATTGGCCAGCATACTCACCGGACTTGAATCCAATAGAGCATGTGTGGGATATGCTTGGCCGACGAATTGCAGCCCGTCAACCCCCTCCCACCTGTCTACCAGAACTTCGGAGTGCATTGCTTGATGAGTGGTGTAATATTCCCCAAGATCAGATTGATCATTTGATACTCAGCATGCCTAGGCGTTGTCAGGCCTGTATTGCATCGTCCGGGAGACATACTCCATATTAACCATCCTACTAACCATGTTATACTCTTTTTTGTAAATAGGTCCTTTTTTTAAATTTGGTCAAGGGAGTAAAACTTACAATTTTTATTAATTATGTCAAACATATAGCATCTTTCTTGCTCTTTACTTTTTGTTTAATAAATAGACTTTACAAATAAGTCAAATTTGTTTTGCTTGTTTCTCTTTCTTTGCCGGAACTTCATTATCCTTAATTTATGGACATGAGTGTAAATGATTTCCACAGTGATTAAAAAGAAATTATTTAAGAAAGAATATTATGATTAAATAAAGAATAGGTCTGCAAAAAATATAAGCGGAAATGCCAATGTTTTAGAATTTAAGCTTAATATTTATTCTATTGAATTTTACATAAAAATCTATAATCCAACATTTAATAGAAACAAATGAAATATCATATACTTTTAATTACTTCTTTTAACTACTGCGGATTGTATTGAGTAAAGGTATTGCAAGACCAAGTTGTCTTATTTAAAATTATTCAACTTCTTCAATTACAGGACCTTTTGATTCTTTATCGTTTCCCCTTTGATGCAGCTTACTCATGATTGGAGACAATTCTTTTTGTACTTCTTTCATTTTATGATCTACCTCCTCTTTTGTAGCTGACGTATTACTGTCAAGCCATTGGATAGTCTCATGGCAGACGTTGTTAATTTTATCTTTGTCGCTGGATTCCAATAGATTATTCCGATCTAGTTCAGCTGCTTGCTTCGCAGAGTATACGTAACTCTCAAGATTGTTTCTAGACGTAACTGTTTCTCTTTGAATTTTGTCTTCTTTCGCGTACTCTTCGGCTTCTCTTACCATTGTTTCGATTTCAGATTTGCTCAACCTGCCCTTTTCATTTTTT
>JAWZYV010005317.1:0-10784 GCA_038373885.1 Cheiracanthium punctorium
AGTTACCTTCGTTTCGTCTCCCACCATCCCCAAGCGCAGAAAAAACACTCGCACATTCTTTTTTCATTTACTTTTTATTAAATTGGCTTAAGGAAAAAAATTAACTAAAATTCATTAAAAGCAGTGCTAACCAGTCTGCGATAAAATTTTCTTAGTCTCCATTTCAAAGAGTACACTTCGAATATGAACGATTTTCTGTTGATTCACGCTTGTACAGTCGGTAGAGCATGCGGCTCGAGAACTGGCAGTCTTGCGTTCGAATCTGCCTTCTGCCGAGTGAGGCAGGGGGGGGGGGGGTTGGGGGGGGGGCGGGGGGGGGGGGGTACGGCTAAGGACAAAAAATACACCCACACATCACTCATCAAAATTTAAATTCCAGTGGAAAAAAAAAAAAAAAAAAAAAAAAAAAAACTCAACAATGTTCATGCGTTCTTCCAAAAATGAATAACATTTAATATGATAAAACTGTTTACATTGCACATTAAATTTTAATGTACATTAAATTTTAATGGGGGTACGGCTAAGGACAAAAAATACATCCACACATCACTCATCAAAATCTAAATTAAAAAAAAAAAAAAAAAACAATGTTCATGCGTTCTGCTAAAAATGAATAACATTTAATATGGTAAAACTGTTTACATCGTACATTAAATTTTAATGTTTGTCTGCCATTCAAGAATTAATTAAGTGATGATACTTTGATCCCGTGTGTGCCTTTTGTTTTGGATTAAATCTCTTCTGGAAACGCGTGGAAACTTTTTGCTTTTAAACGATTTTGCATCAGCTCTGGAATTTTTAGACTGCCGCATTGAGCCTCGAACCCACGACTCAATGCATGCCTCAAACCCAGGCCGCATTGAGCCATTAACCCACGAATGTGGCCGTCGTGTGTTCGATTCCCAGCTGTGGAATTTTTTGCATAGATGGTAAAAAATAAAATCAGCCTAAACACTCGATATTGCCTAATAACTTGAAAGGTTGAGGACGGCTAAGGACAAAAAATACATCCACACATCACTCATGAAAATTTAAATTCCAGTGGAAAAAAAAAAAAAAAAACTCAACAATGTTCATGCGTTCTTCTAAAAATGAATAACATTTAATATGGTAAAACTGTTTACATTGTACATTAAATTTTAATGTTTGTCTGCCATTCAAGAATTAATTAAGTGATGATACTTTGATCCCGTGTGTGCCTTTTCTTTTGGATTAAATCTCTTCTGGAAACTTTTTGCTTTTAAACGATTTTGCATCAGCTCTGGAATTTTTAGACTGCCGCATTGAGCCTCGAACCCACGACTCAATGCATGCATCGAACCCAGGCCGCAATGAGCCACTAACCCACGAATGTGGCAGTCGTGTGTTCGATTCCCAGCTGTGGAATTTTTCGCATAGATGGTAAAAAATAAAATCAGCCTAAACACTCGATATTGCCTAATAACTTGAAAGGTTGAGGACGGCTAAGGACAAAAAATACATCCACACATCACTCATCAAAATTTAAATTCCAGTGGGAAAAAAAAAAAAAAAAAAAAAAAAAAAAAAAAAACAATGTTCATGCGTTCTTCTAAAAATGAATAACATTTAATATGGTAAAACTGTTTACATTGTACATTAAATTTTAATGGGGGTACGGCTAAGGACAAAAATTACATCCACACATCACTCATCAAAATCTAAATTCCAGTGGAAAAAAAAAAAAAAAAAAAAAAACTCAACAATGTTCATGCGTTCTTCTAAAAATGAATAACATTTAATATGGTAAAACTGTTTACATTGTACATTAAATTTTAATGTTTGTCTGCCATTCAAGAATTAATTAAGTGATGATACTTTGATCCCATGTGTGCCTTTTGTTTTGGATTAAATCTTTTCTGGAAACGCGTGGAAACTTTTTGCTTTTAAACGATTTTGCATCAGCTCTGGAATTTTTAGACTGCCGCATTGAGCCTCGAACCCACGACTCAATGCATGCCTCGAACCCAGGCCGCATTGAGCCACTAACCCACGAATGTGGCAGTCGTGTGTTCGATTCCCAGTTGTGGAATTTTTCGCATAGATGGTAAAAAATAAAATCAGCCTAAACACTCGATATTGCCTAATAACTTGAAAGGTTGATAGAAACACTTTCTAAAATATGTATAAATTCCGCAGCGTAACGGAGTTGTCACGAATTAATTGTTTCATCTGTTCCATCTGTGGTTTGCAGAGGAAGATGATAAATGTCAACGGTTCTAATGCGAGAAATTTCATCTGGGAATCGTCCCAGAGTAGCTCAGTCGTAAAGCACCCGCACGTTATGCGGCATACATGGGTTCGATTCCTAGCTCTGGAATTTTTGGACTGCCGCATTGAGTCTCGAACACACGACTCAATGCATGCCTCGAACCCACGCCGCATTGAGCCTCTAACCCAGGAATGCTTCAGTCGTGGGTTCGATTCCCAGCTCGAATTTTTCGCATAGTTGGTAAAAAATAAAATCAGCCTAAACACTCCAAATTGCCTAATAAATTTGCACGTTTTATGATTACATTAGCATAGTTAGAGTGTCGGCTATCAAAACCAGTTATAAATTGATTCATTAGGGTTTTTTGGGGGGTGTGTCATAACCCTCATGATGAATTTTTTGGCATACAAAATGTATATTCTTTGTTACATTATCAAACACACGTGTACATATATATGAGTTGTAGTAGCCGTAACCCTCCCTATGAAAAATTTCTGGCTACGCCCATGATTACAATAGCTTAGTTACAATATCAGCTATCAAAATAAGTTACAAATTCAGTTATAAAAAATTTAAAAAATACATGTAATGGAACATAAATTTAAATTTTAAAATAGCTTTTTACCTTATATGATTACACTAGCTGCGTGACCGCCCATTCTTCGAACAGTAAGAAACGGAAATTTTCCTCACATGTGTAATTCGAATTAATTCCAGGGATGTGGAATCTAGAAAAGAAAAAATATTTTAATCTTGACTTAAAGTTTGCATCATATGTACTAACATGAGATCATTGCAATATAATGACACAAAAAATATTATGTCAGCGGCATTCGCTATCCAAAAAGTGAAAAGTTTCACCGTTTCAGTGAACTTCTCACTTTGAAAAATGTCTCATTTCCACTTAATGCTGTTTTTTAGGGTCACGTTTCAGTAATAAATACTTCAGACACTACATAAAACAGACACTTTTAAAAAAATTTTAAATTACATCACCCTCTCTTGCAGCCCTTTACAAAAAGAAAAGAGATAAGACTGCGCTATTAATGAATGTCATTTTATCTCTCATCACCCTTTATTGAAAAAATGCGACATAATTTTACATGCATTTAAATACTATTAGTTCACAACAGCTTTAATCTATTGTTACAATATTTTGTAAGCTATAGAATATGCATCACATGTATTTTCCCTAAATAGGTTACATTCATTAAAATTCCAACATAGGGTTACCAGGCAAAATACGCAAAAGATGAGCGATAAAATGACAAAGTCAATTAATATCGTTTTAATATGGCAATAATGAAACTAAAAAATTTGTGGGGTTCAGGGGGATCTACCCCTGACGAGGCTCGAACTGCCAAGTTTTTTTTTTTATAGAGGCTTTAAAATTGTTTTTCTAGATTATGCAGTTTAATTTCTCTTTTCACAAATAAATCAAGTATCTATAAGCGGAAATCAAGCGAAGCAAAGAAATTGTCTGTGTAGACATAAGAATATCTATGTACAGAAAACGAAATCTTTGGAATGGGAAAGTTTTTTCACAATTTCAGAAGAGCGCTGGTTGTAATTGGTTCACAACCGACTTCTAGTCGTATAATAACAGCAGTATTTGGCACATTTTGGCTTCAAGTATAAGGCAATAAACAACAGATGTTCTGTTGGGGTCTGACCCGCAGTAATCTCCTGCATCCGGAAACTAGCACGTTACGGCGCGGAAGGCGATAACTGTCAACCGCGCAGGAAAATACTTTGGCACCTGGCTCGCGCTGAAGGAAGAGGATTACGCTTGCACTCGCAGTTGGTGTGCATGTAGGATGGCTTAGCTCCAGCGACCGACCAAATGTGGCATGCTTAATTCTTTATCGTTTCAGTGTGTAACATAAATTCGTAGAAGTTTTAAAATAAATATGGTTTAAGTGTTGATATGTGTAATGTTTAATTATTTAATAATTTTGTATTAGCAACCTTCTAAAGACTCACTTTTCGTATTGCATTTAATTGAGCCGTAATGTAACGGCCATCCTTTCTCAGCTGACAGTTCTCTCTCCTACGCTGATATTTTGTTCTCTTCTAGAAAATTCAGCGATCTCTTGGCGGAGACCGTGGCTTAGCTTGGTGACATCATCGCGGCACGGAGCAGCCTGAATGTAGCTTCACGAGATTCCTGAAAAGAAGAAAGGAGGGTAAATAAAGGCTGTAAAATAACTGAAATAAAATAATACTGTGTAATCTAGGAAAACTATTTCAGACGATTTGGGATTGCAATTGTCCCTTCAAAGCCTGATGACAGTGACTTATGTCACTCAAACGACACACTTTATTACTCTCGGAAATAAAATGGATCGGAAAGTACCGAAAAATCTCTCTAAAATTAGGGAACGAGTAGATTTTTATTCTTTAAATGTAGTGCAGATTTCTTTCTACATATTTATGAAAAAGTACAAGAAGATCGTAAAAGCAGTGTAGATGATATTTTGCTTTTTAATCTTCTAAAGGGTTTTGTCTGTTGAAATTATTTCCTTTTTACGGTAACCTCTACCCGCGATCCCACTAGAGGAAGCAGTGATCGGAACCCAGACCAGCGCGTCGGAGAAGAATCAGTGGGGTAAAGCTAACCTGTTTCAGCACCGGCTAAACCGACCTCAATTTCCTTATTAGTGGGTGAACAATCCAACACAATACGAATTCTGCTTCATAATGATAGGAAATCCAGAATTTGAAGGGTTAAAACACTTAGGAGTCGTTTTTCCAGATAACGTCGTTTAACTTTTTTTTCATTAAAAATGATCGTCTGCTTGAAGCATCAATACAAGAGGGGTTAAATGCAAACCGAAATCTGTCGAAAAAAGTTAAACGACGTTATCTGGAAAAACAATTTTAAACGAATTGGAATCTCAGTTTTCTCTTCAAAGCCTGTAAACCATGATTGGAGTATGATGTCATTGTCACTCGAAACAGCTTCACTCGAAACAGCGCGTTGTCGAGCAAACAATACACCTTTTTTTTTTTTTTTTTTTTTTTAATTTACTTTCGGAAATAAAATGGTGCTGAAAAAAACGAAAAAAAACTTTAAAATAGGGAAATGGGTAGATTTTGAGATTTTTAAAGTAGCGCAGACTTCTTTCTACATTTTTATACGTAATTTTGATATACTTGAAGCGGATAGCACAAACTGTGCAGATGTTCTTTCGCTTTTTTTTTTTCTCTAAAGAGTAATGGCAGTAAGTTTTATCTTCTAGTGGTTGTCCGGAATCGTTATGAGTGAATGATTGATTCAGTGATAAGCGTATGATCAATTCAAAAAATTACAAAATCTTCAATATTCTCATTAGTAGTTACGTACAATCCCGGCGGTCATTTTGACGAAACAATTTTTGCTTCAAATGTGCTGGCAAACTGTTGCCAAACATCAGTGGCGTATCCATAAATTTTTCATGGGGGGTTACGACTACTGCAACTCACATATATGCATACATGTCTGTGATAAGGGAGTGAAGAATATAAATTTTGTATGGCACAAAATTTCTCAAGGAGGCTAGTTATTTATTACGTCATCCATAAACATTTACAATGGATATTATTTGATTATTTTTCATTTCGAAAGTTTAGAAACAGAAAAAAGTTCGAAATGGTTAAGGAGGTTATTGACCGAACACCATGAAATTTGGTATACTCAAGTCTTTCGTCAAGGAGAAGATTTTTATGCTATACATTTTCCTCTAGCTCGCCGCTAGATGGTGCTGCAGGACGTCGAATTCTGTTCAACCGCTCGCTATGAAAAAAACCGTTCGATCTAGCTTGACGAAAATTGGTACGTGGGGATATTTGAACACGGAGAATTTTTTTACACAATCCATTTTGCCAGAACTTGCCGCAAGGTGGCGCTGAAGAGCATCGAATTCTATTCCGTCGGACCGCTTGCTGTGAAAATTAGTACACATGGATATTTGAGGACGTACAATACTTTTACACTTTCCGTTTTTCTGTAACTTGATGCTAGATTGCGCTGCAGAATGTCGACTTCTATTCTGTTTAACTTAAGGTGACCAGATTTTTGTAGTCAGAATCGGGGACATGTCCCCGATTCTGGCAACAAAACTGGGGACATTTATAATTAATGCAATAATTAACAGCAATTTAATTGAAAAACAATGCAATAATTAAAAAATTGTCCCCAGTTCCATTTTTACATTCTGGGGACAATTTGAAAAACGTCCTGAAAATGGAGACTGTCCCCAGAAAATGGGGACGTTTGGTCACCTTAGTTTAACTGCGTGCTATGAAAATACCGTTGAAGGCATTTTGACGAAAATATGTGCGCATGGATATTTGAACACGGAGAATATTTTTACACTATCCATTTTCCTCTAGCTCGCCGCTAGGTGGCGCTGCAGAAAGTCGAATTCTCTTCAACCGCTCGCTCTGAGAATACCGTTCTATCTATCTCGACAAAAATTGGTACGAAGGGATATTTGAACACGGAGAATATTTTTAAGCAATCCATTTTGCCATAACTTGCCGCAAGGTGGCGCTGAAGAGCATCGAATTCTATTCCGTCGGACCGCTTGCTGTGAAAATTAGTACACATGGATATTTGAGGACGTACAATACTTTTACACTTTCCGTTTTTCTGTAACTTGACGCTAGATTGCGCTGCAGAATGTCGACTTCTATTCCGTTCAACTGCGTGCTACGAAAATACCGTTCAAGCGATTTTGACGAAAATTTGTGCGCATGGATATTTGAACACGGAGAATATTTTTACACTATCCATTTTCCTCTAGCTCGCCGCTAGGTGGCGCTGCAGAACGTCGAATTCTGTTCAACCGCTCGCTGTGAGAATACCGTTCTATCTATCTTGACGAAAATTGGTACGTAGGGATATTTGAACACGGAGAATATTTTTACGCAATCCATTTTGCCATAACTTGCCGCAAGGTGGCGCTGAAGAGCGTCGGGTTCTATTCCGTCGGACCGCTTGCTGTGAAAATACCGTTCAACAGATTCCGATGAAAATTGGTACTGACGGATATTTGCGCACGGAGAACGCTTTTGCGCTATCCGTTTTTCTGTAACTTGACGCTAGGTGGCGCTGCAGAACGACGATTTCTATTCCGTTCAACTGCGTGCTACGAAAATACCGTTCAAGGGATTTTGACGAAAATTTGTGCGCTTGGATATTGGAACACGGAGAATATTTTCACACTATCCATTTTCCTCTAGGCGGCGCTGCAGAGCGTCGAATTCTGTTCAACCGCTCGCTGTGAAAAAAACGTTCGATCGATCTTGACGAAAATTCGTACCTAGGGATATTTAAACACGGAGAATATTTTTACGCAGTCCATTTTGCCATAAATTGCCGCAAGGTGACGCTGAAGAGCGTCGGGTTCTATTCCTTCGGACCGCTTGCTGTGAAAATACCGTTCAACAGATTCCGATGAAAATTGGTACGAACGGATATTTGCGCACGGAGAACGCTTTTGCGCTATCCGTTTTTCTGTAACTTGACGCTAGGTGGCGCTGCAGAACGAAGATTTCTATTCCGTTCAACTGCGTGCTACGAAAATACCGTTCAAGGGATTTTGACGAAAATTTGTGCGCTTGGATATTGGAACACGGAGAATATTTTCACACTATCCATTTTCCTCTAGGCGGCGCTGCAGAGCGTCGATTTCTATTCCGTTCAACTGCGTGCTACGAAAATACCGTTCAAGCGATTTTGACGAAAATTTGTGCGCTTGGATATTGGAACACGGAGAATATTTTCACACTATCCATTTTCCTCTAGGCGGCGCTGCAGAGCGTCGAATTCTGTTCAACCGCTCGCTGTGACAAAACCGTTGGATCTATCTTGACGAAAATTCGTACCTAGGGATATTTAAACACGGAGAATATTTTTACGCAGTCCATTTTGCCATAAATTGCCGCAAGGTGGCGCTGAAGAGCGTCGGGTTCTATTCCGTTGGACCGCTTGCTGTGAAAATACCGTTTTTGATGAAAATTAGTACGCATGGACATTTGAGGACGTACGATAGTTTTAGATTAGCCGTTCTGCTTAAACTCGACGCTAGACGGCGCTGCAGCGCATAAACTTCTATGCCGTTGGACCGATCGGCATACAATTTTTTATAATTGCACATTTGAGAGAGAAGAATATATTCTCTGTTACTTTTGATCTTAATCACCACTAGGTGGCGCTGCAGCGCATCAACTTCGATACCGATGGGCCGACCGCTATAAAAATTTTATACTGACACATTTGAGCATGGAGAATACACTCTGACTTCATTTAGGTGTTACTCACTACTAGGTGGCGCTGCAGCGCATCAACTTCGATACCGCTGGGCCGACCGCTATAAAAATTTTATACTGACACATTTGAGCATGGAGAATATACTCTGACTTCATTTAGATGTTACTCACTACTAGGTGGCGCTGCAGCGCATCAACTTCGATACCGCTGGGCCGACCGCTATAAAAATTTTCTACTGACATATTTGAGCATGGAGAATATACTCTGACTTCATTTAGATGTTACTCACTGCTAGGTGGCGCTGCAGCGCATCAACTTCGATACCGCTGGGCCGACCGCTATAAAAATTTTATACTGACACATTTGAGCATGGAGAATATACTCTGACTTCATTTAGGTGTTACTCACTACTAGGTGGCGCTGCAGCGCATCAACTTCGATACCGCTGGGCCGACCGCTATAAAAATTTTATACTGACACATTTGAGCATGGAGAATATACTCTGACTTCATTTAGATGTTACTCACTACTAGGTGGCGCTGCAGCGCATCAACTTCGATACCGCTGGGCCGACCGCTATAAAAATTTTCTACTGACATATTTGAGCATGGAGAATATACTCTGACTTCATTTAGATGTTACTCACTGCTAGGTGGCGCTGCAGCGCATCAACTTCGATACCGCTGGGCCGACCGCTATAAAAATTTTATACTGACACATTTGAGCATGGAGAATATACTCTGACTTCATTTAGGTGTTACTCACTACTAGGTGGCGCTGCAGCGCATCAACTTCAGGACTATGCAGCGGATCGTCATGAAAATTCATAGCGGCGGATCTCTAAACCTTACTCTGCCCCTTTTAGAGTGTAGGGAAGGGCTTTAAGAGCCTTTGAACACCAGAACGCGCAAAAGAATTTCCAAGAGAATTTCTGTGTGTTCGCGTGTTCCGATGGCTTCTGTTCGTGTTCAGAGGGCAAGTTTTAAAATCCTATGACGCTGGAAAAAGTTTCAAAGTTCCGAAAAAAAAATATTGCCGGATAACCGCGAAACTTTTCGAACGATGCCGTTTAAGTGTGGGGAAGAGCTTCATGAACCTCTGAACACCAGAACGTGCGAAAAAATTTTGCGTAAATTTCTGTGTGTTAGCGTGCTCCGATGGATTGCGTTCGTGTTCAGAAGGCAGGTTTTAATCCTATGACGCTGTAAAAAGTTTCAAAGTTACGAAAAAAAAAAAACTTTGCCGGATAATCGCGAAACTTTTCGGACGATGCCTTTTAAGTGTAGGGAAGGGCGTCGAGAGCCTCTAAACACCAAAACGTGTGAAAAAAAATTTAAGCGAGTTTATTTTATCAAAGTTCAAATATAGTAGTACGAAGAAAAAATTTTGGAAGGACAAAAGTGCGAGACCACGATACCTCGAAATTAATGCGGAAAACTCCGGTCAAACAGCATATGATTTTCGAGGATTACGATTTTGCGCATCGTGGACATATTTGGCACCGGAAGTATCGGCGGAAGTCGACGTCGTTTCCGGCGGCCATTTTTTGTTGATGCAGCACTTTCGCGTTACATGTGGAGCAGGTGGTGTCTGTGAGAAGACAAGAGGATTGGGGTTTCGGCCTCTTTTCCGATTGTTTTCTCATACGGCTTGCAGTTTCAACTAACGGTCACCGTATGGGAATTGCAAGTCGTCGACAAGTCGATCGAGACTTTCTGTCTCGAATTGAAAAGACTTTGAGTGTCCGGCGCCCGACTGGCGCTCCACTCCTGCCTGCCCCGCAATCTCAGTCTTCCACGGCGAATCTTCCAGAGTCTCGGACTGAGTGCCGCAGTCTCTGAAGGAGGAGCGTGTTGAGATGAAGGGTTTTCTGCCCCTGCGTCCGACGCACAAACCGCTCGACGCCCACGTACGCAAACCTCCCGGCGCTGATGCCGGCGGGGACGTCGTGAGTTTCGAACTGCTACCGAACGCGATGACGAGAATCTCTCGCACGTGGTGATAAAACGTGGATCCCGCCGTCGCTGCGGGGTCCGCGCCTCTCCCTTCGGAGAGGCGCGCCACGAGTTCGGGATTCGAGTCGGCTGCGATTCGAACCTTCTCTTTGACGGAGAAGATACCTGGTTGATCCTGCCAGTAGTCATATGCTTGTCTCAAAGATTAAGCCATGCATGTCTAAGTACATGCCGTATTAAGGCGAAACCGCGAATGGCTCATTAAATCAGTTATGGTTCCTTGGATCGTACCTTACTACTTGGATAACTGTGGCAATTCTAGAGCTAATACATGCAGCAGAGC
>JAWZYV010005318.1:0-10542 GCA_038373885.1 Cheiracanthium punctorium
CCCCTTTTCTGCTGCCAATTGACCACAGCAAAGGTCGGTTACTCGGCAAATGCCCGCCATCGAAGGAAAAAAAAGAGTTATTCTTGTACTTACTTTCAGCGACTTCGTTTAATGCTGTTCGTCAGAGCTTTATTGAATTTTTAAATGTGTTCAATAAATACCGTAACATGAAAAAATAAAAATAAAAATAAAAGCCTCATATTCATATTAGTCTCTTTTTCTGTTCAAACTACCACAGGTTTACTTAACGTTGCTTGTCGTTTCTTTTCTTTGAGCAATAAGGTATTCAACCTACCAAATCAATAAACTTGGGAAACCAGGCCACTTTACTCTTTCACAAAACTCTAAAATTAGGTACATTTTGTTGTAATAAATCCTTACTCTTTTATCTAAATAATCGATTCCCTCTCTGTTTTCGCATGCAGACGATATTTTGATTGAAAAGACGATTCAAGATTATTCAGTTATTTTTACGAATGGCATTTCTGTCTTTTGCTTAAATTCGAGAACCTAAATCATTTTACGCGGCCGAAAACCGCCAAGCATGGCAACCATGATTCTTGTTTTCCAGTTTTTTGTTGATATCTTCTAAAATAATTCCAATTTCGAAATTTAAATCAGAATTTCCCCCCTTTTTTAAATACGTTTATCACGTGTTGCACAAGATCTGGTTCCTGAGTAAATCGCGCCAAAATATGTTTTAAAGTAAAGTTATGGCGTTGATGTTTTGAAAACTTTTTTAACATAGGGCCGTTATAGAGAAACGTAATGCTACAATAAAATATAATAAATATTAGAAAGTGTACATTGTTAACGTGACAAATATGTCATTTAATCCATATGGTCTATTTTTTCAATGTCGTTCGTCTTAGTCCCAGCATTTTGAAAATCCGAGGGATTAATATTAATTAGTCTTATATGTTCAAGTTTCCGCCAAGTGTCAACGTTCGATTTAAAAGTTCATATAAAAACTAACTTTTGCAGTTTAATAAATTCCACGGTGTCGAAAGTTTATTTTTGAATAACAGTTTAGACTGAAACTGGGTATTTCTTTGTTGATATTAGCGACAACGGTTAAAATAAACACTGAAGTTAAATATTATCTTTATTCAAGAACATCTGAATAAAATCTAAACGGTTTGGAGCTGAAAATCGTCATTTCGCAGCTTTTCTGACTTGAGCACATGAATTTAAATCACATCCAAAGGTCAGTACATAAATACTAGCTGTGCCAGCTATTTCACAAACTTGGATTTTACATGCTTGTTTCACAAAAGGGTCAATCGCAAAATAATAATAATAATAATAACTGACTTGATAGGAAGCGCCTTCACATATTCTTCGAAACTTTTCAATATCTCTCTCTTTAACGGCGGGCACGAGCCTTCATGAGCATTGACCACTACTATGCCGGAAGTACTGGTCACTTTATTATGGAGGCATCTGCTGATACATTTACTCAGTACCGCGACTGGAGATGATGCCACCCGAGCAAACCTTAATTTTTGGCGCCCCCTTCTTTCTCTTTTAACCATTTATAAGGCCGTGGTAAGAATACTTACCACCTACGATCTATTAAATACAGAAATCAATTATCATTAGACTGATTTTTGTTCAGTTATATTGGATGTATATTTTTTCCATACATCTAGATTCTAAATTATATTTGGCTTATGAACTCTTTTTTTCATTCGTAATTTTAAAGAAAGCTCGAATAATTACTCGACAATTGTGCATAAGAATCATCGCTTTTAATTATATATTTTTGCGTTTGATTCGGTGTACAAGCAGCAGATAGTTTTCCGACTTAAAATTTTGTGAATTATTAATGTATATTCCGTGAATATACATCATATATTTTGTGAATTATTAATGTATATGAATTATTAATGTATTCTCCAGTCATTAAGTGAATTATTAATGTATTCTCCAGCAAAATTTCTATGTTTGTTTAATACTTGTTTCTCCAATTTTCACGTGGGATATTACAGTAGAGGGAAAATATATGAATTAATCCTAAAAAATGGGCCAGAAAAATACCATCTCAATTGGCAATGTCATCTGCCAATCGACTTCTTTGAGTTTTGAACATGTATTCGGATTTACGAGGAACCGCTTATGAATCTACGTCAAAGAAAGGACAAACACAAGGGGGGCAAATGCCTTGGGGGAAGACTTTTGTGGGTATCTAGCGCGTATTCACGTTACATCTGGAGAAAACCGCCCAAAACTCCAGACCGCTAGACCGACGGCCCCGCGAGAGGACAGAACCCTGTTCCTCCACTTGAGCCATCTCCCAATGTCAGTGGCTTTAACCACTGTGCTACACATTGGTGCTTCTTTGAGAATTACAAATATAGACAGCGTTTGAAAAATGCGCTAATACCACGGATTATTGTTGCCTGTTAAATAATATTTTAGAAATCTATAATTAATTTAAAATTTCGGTGCTAAGTCCCTTTACGTTATTTTAACAAGCTTTATTTGCTATCATTCATAATTTAGCACGGTGTTAGTGTAGTATGCTTTTACAAAGTTCGTCTCACAGATTTCTGTTTACACTTTACATAAAAAACTTCATTGAAAATTGAATGCTTTTATGGGGAAGTTGTAGCTTTTGTAGTATCAGCTATAAACAATGAAGTGAGATTATATACATTAATAAAGTGACCAGACGTCCTGCTTTTGGCGGGAAAGTCCTGATTTTCACCTATATGTCTGCTGTCCCCACAGAACCCTAAAATGTCCCGCTTTTCCATTCTTGTCCCGCCAAAGCCCTGCTTTATGAAAAATAAATAAATAAATAAATAGTAAATGTAAAATAAATTGGAAGTAAATTCACATGAAAATGATTGTGTTATTTACAAAGTTTTTTGTTACTTGTATTTGGTTTTCTTTTATTGATGAAAATGATTGTTTTATAATATGTATTAATACATACCTATAATCAATGGATGGTGATTCTATAGATATTGTTAGAAAGCAAACTGTTTTGGAAATTTATCCAAAAATTAACAATAAAATTATTTAAAACCCAAGTTCATGTAATAGGCCTATTTTATTTGTATGTTCGCTATATTTTTTTTCAACTCATTTTTCTCCTAAAAAAATCAAATATGTGTAGAAAAAAAAAACACCTTGGGAGGGGGGGGGGGGTGTTCGGGATTAATTTTTACCCCTTCCGACTCTGCAGTTTAGAAGTGTCCCGGCTTTCAGTTAAGAAAAAATGGTCACTTTATACATTAAAAGAAATAAAAAGCAAGGAAAAAGGACCTATTTAAACAGCATATTCCTTGTAAAATCTCGTTTTATAAAAGCTTTCTTAACAACTGTTTTTATTACGGAGGTGGGCGCGTCCATTCACGATACAGGGTGACATCCATATAATATGAGTTGAAGTAGGTCGTAACCACCCCTCCCCCTATGAAAAATTTCTGGCTGCGCCACTGTACATTGATGAGACTTAATTGTAACACTGTTTGTGATAAAAATCTATGTTTTTTAAGTTTCTTTTGGCTGAAAACAGATTCACGTCAACCTGTCGACATAAACCCCAATTGAAATGTACATCTTAAAAGCGTGTTTTATTTGTGGGAGTGTGTTTTATAGCAGAAGAGATGCATTTAGCAGTATATATATCCCCCCCCCCCCAAAAAAAACGACTGATTTTTATTTATTTATTTATTTATTTATTTTTAAACAGATCCTTGGTCTGTTGAAAAATAGGTGAAGAGAGAAAGTAGAAATTGTTACCCATATAAGAAATAAACCCATATTAAAAACATTTGATTGTAGCGTGACGTTTCAGGGACGTAACCAGGGGGTTAGGTCACAGAGCCTGGACACCCCATCACCCGAAATTCGGATTGTTGTTTAATAGATGTTAATAATCAAGTTTTTTTTTGTGAGGTATTCTACCTTTTTTACATTTTGGTACCTAATCCTATTTTTTTTTTCCTTTTTTCGTCACTATGTTTCTGTCGGGTTTTAAAATAAACTGTTTTCTCACTGAAGTGTGGGGGACTGACCATGGCCCTTTGACGCATCTTGAACCAGGAGCGTAGCCAGAGTAGTGGGGGGGGGGCGAAATGGGACCCTTTACTGAGCTTACAATTGAACTTTTAACTTACAATTTGATACACAGCCACACACCCCCGAAATAAAATCCTAGCTACGCTAGTGTCTTGAAGATCTGTTCATATGGCACTTTTTTTACTGTTTTTAGATCTGACCTATGGGAGCGGTTTTCCCATCACAAATGAGGATTTCTCGGAGAGCTCTTATCTTTCCTTAAAACAGCAACAACATATGAAATCAGTAGCGGGAAGTCCATGGTAGCGGAATACAAGAGGTCTGGGAGATAGTATTGCCAACCTTTCCTCTTAAATACTTAAAAAATAATCGAGTTGTAAACGAAGTTTATTAAATCCGTGTTTAATTTGTTCGCGCTCATCAATGAGAAGGTATGGCATAAAAGACTCCCCTTTTGAAACCAGTAATTCTTCAAAGTATGAACCTTTCAATATTCCACCCGAACCCAGAAATTACTGAAACACATTGCACACATCCCCTGCGAACCAAAGTGTCATATAATAAGAAGCAAAACTTATCACACAAGAGGGGTTTTCTATTTCGCGCCATTTCAGCGAAAGGAGCAAACAAGTTAAACATACGCTTTCAAGATTAAATTTGAATAAGGGAGAAAAAGGTGGCAATGACCCATCTTTAATTAAATATTTCATTATACTTATGGCCTCCTTCCTTTGTGAAAACATTTTTCGGATCCTCCACTGTGTAGAGTTGTATTTATTTACTCTCTCTCTTGTTTTATTTATGCATTTATTCTGCATCTACAATTTAACATTGTTCATTAAAGATATATTCCCAAAAGTCATTCATTAGAGGAGGATATAACATCCTGATTTATCCTTCTCTGTCTAACCTCCTGCATTTTAAAAACATGCAGATAGGAATAAAACATCAATATAACCCACAAATTTCAATTGAAATTTATCTTAAACAATGAATAGCATCAAAAGTTCGGCTTCTTATAATATAATACAGAATTTTTTCATTTGAAAACGAGAATTTTAGATTTAATTATCGATTTTCAAAATATAAGTTGTAAGGTATTAAAAAATTATTAAAATATTTAACTGATGTTGGATTCTAAAAGTGACTGAAAAAGTGATTAAAAATTCGATTTTTATGTTTTATATGCATTACAAATTTTTTAAAAGATTTTTTGTCCCCCAAAAGTAATTCATATTGATTTCTAAATTTACTAAGCGTTTATTTTAAAGTGAGTCTTCTTTTCAATTTTTAATTTGTTATAAATATTTCCGTTCTTACTGAAAACAAAATTTTGTTAAAGAAAATCTTGGTCAGATCATTAATTAAATAATAAAAAAAATTAATTATAATATTAAATAAATAAATAAATGACTAAAAAATTCCGTCAGAAGATTTGGCCCAACTTGATTACAGTGTTCTTTCATGACATTTAATTAAAATCTAGTTCGCCAACTAATAGCCGTGGAATTTTGATGCGACCACATTTAGTGTGCAGTATTTTTCTATGTCAATATATAGGGAGTAGAAAAATGAACTTAAATCTGAATTCTGCAGGTCCATTTTTGAAAACAGTATTTGTAGCAGAGTTTCGTTTCATTGTATGTAGAATAACACCACCCCCCCCGCCACAAAAACGGGGGGGAATAGTAGGGCCTTTGGCGGGGGGGGGGGGGGGGGGGGAATCCTGACAGAGACTGAGCTTCCTCTAATTCAGAGGTTAATTGGGTCCAGAGTAAAAATCTTTTATTCCATAATGTATCGAAAATTTCGACACCCCTGCCATCAGAAGTATTGGATGAACTTTATATAATTGCTGTATACTAACTTGAAGTTTCAAGGAAAGTGCCCCAAGAAATCTATTTTCTAGAAGGAAATAAGAGTTTTAAATTTTAACTATACTTCAGAAAACACATAACTTCAAATTTTCATAGAAATTGTAATTTTTTAATGATATGTCCGTAATCTCAAAGTGTGAAATTATTTTTCATGTTAAAAGTATTAAATAAGTTAGACTTTTTTTCTTTTGATAAATTATTTGCTATTATTTAACATGGAAAATAAATTATTTTCAGTTACCCGTGCGTGGCTACTACATTCCACAACAAACCAAAGACTACCGTTTTGTTATGTGCTGCCATCTAATATTTATATTCTCGACCAATTTCTTTTAAGCAGTAATTTGTACCGTATTTAAAAACTTTTCATGGATCAAGCGTATGTTTTAAAAAATATCGTAAATGATGTTTTCTTTCTTTATTGTTATGAATTTTTTTTTAAATATGTTCTAAATATTCATTTTACGATGGAGAAAAAAATAAGTCACGCTTTATTTTTAAATGTTCTTTAGAAGAACAATGCATTTCACAAGACCAGGGCCGTAACCAGGCCCGGATTATCCAGGTCGGCTGGTTGACGATCGCCGAGGGCCGGCCCTCGGACACCAGAAAATCTAGACACCAGTTATAAGCCCTAGCCAAGATCACCTCCTACTTTTTTAAACCTCATTAGAAGGTAAATAAATTGTGCAATATAGAAATCCCTTGGAAATTGCCTAATCACCAGGGCCGGGATGGACCGCTGAAACGGCCCGTTCGATTAGACCTGACCGGCCCCAACTTATATAACCGGCCCCTTGTTATTTATTAAAACGAAAATAATATAAACACATTAAGATGTTTGATGAAGTGCACATCTCAAAGTGGGTAATGGGTAAAAGTTATATTTATATTGACCCCCGCAATTGAAAAAAGAAAATTAATCACAAAAAGCTAAATAAATAAATAAAAACAGCATCCGTGGATGTTATTGAACTTCATATGGTATAGCCGATGATCTGGTTGGCTGATAAACACCATTTTCGAGTTCGCGGCATGAGAAATCATGCTGTTACATCCTTTGGGGTCCACAATTAAATTTTTGCCTTAAAAATAAATTTCCGTTAATGCAGTTTCTTGGTAAAAATTCTCGTTATAGTGGCGGCTCATGTATTTTAAGCACATGAGCACGTGAACCCCCGAAGGAAAAACTAAAATCGAAACACACTAACAAATTAAATAAAACAAATAATAAGTACACTTCTAGCTTTTTGTGAATTTAAAACTTGACGTTTTCTCTCCCCCCCCCACACACACTGTCATTAAATATTCTTAGTTTATCATAGCAGCTAATGCACTGTGTTGTAGGGTAGGTTGCTACAGCACAAAATCCTAGAATGCACGTGGGATCGACGATACGTCTTTCTAAACCGCTCTTTAAGAACAGGAGAGGGTAGAACGGCGAGAGAGGTAAGGCACTGCTAATACCATTCCGTTCGCACATTTTCCGCGTGCGCACGGACCATTTTTTGCGGTTATATCTTCCGAATTCTTCCTTGGTTTATGTTCGGTTAGTTAATCCATTTTCCCCCCTTTTCTTATTATTTTCTTTATTTTTAACATTTTTCAGTACAATATTTTTTACAATCGATAAATAATTAAGGTGTCAGTCAAATAAGTGTTTTGGAGCTAAAGCAATTAAATGTTCCAACATTGTCTTTGGAAAAAAATATTGAAATAAAGTCACTCAAGCCAACACCTTTGCTAAAACTTAGGCAAATGACAAAATGTAAGCCTAGAGATTATATTATATATACATATATATATATATATATATATATATATATATATATATATAAAATTATTAGCAATGCAAAAATGGCATATAAAGTCAAATCAAACATCCATAATTAATTATTTAAAAGATATCCTATTTGTAACGCGCAATTGCAGCTATGACAAACAGAATAGAATATAACTAACAAGTAAAACACATTCAAATTCTGGTTTCTAATTCTTGCTAATAGCTGTTATATTTTTTTTTTTTTTTTTTTTTTTTTTTTTTGCGAGATATGTCTTATTTGTAGTATGTTTTGTGTTTTACTTGTTAGTTATATATTTATTTATTTATTTAAGTTGCATGCATTGTTTTCCTTTAACTGATGAAAACGCAAATATATTTCAACTTGTAAATTGTGTTTTATCTGCGCTGTTAATTTTCGAAATTTGTTTTGTGAACCTCCATTTAAATAACGCACGAGCCGCCATTGCATTACAATAAAAATGAATCACCATGTTATATATTGTTTTTTATTTATTTTATAAATGTCGAATATTATCGACTAAGCTATTAGTTCACTTACTCTCCAGTACTTTTTTACAATATCCTCATAACTACGAAGTGCAACACAATTGATCAATTGTCCGCAGATCATAGGCTCATCGGAGTCCAATTAAGTACATTTAGGGGAATCCACCACTATCGTTTTGTAGAAGGTGGTCCCAGAGGCCGATTAATTGTTGAAAGCGCCCTAGGCTAGCACATCATCGGCGCCCTTTACTGGTGGTCATGAGGTATAAATTATAACTACTTATATATAGATTGAGATTGAAAAAGCAAGAGAGATAGTTATTGTGAATAGCGTAAATTACTGGAAGATGATTGTTTTTTATTATTAATTATGCACGTAGGATTTAATAAAGACATAAAAACAATAATGCTATGAATAAAACTATTATTAAAATAGCATTATTAAAATTAGTACCGACAAATAATTATTAATCCAATTACATTTCTTAAAAATTTCTTCGTCTACATTTTTGTCTTGCAAATTTGTCAATAACATTGTCATAGTTTAGAGATAGCGACATCGAAGTTTGAATCAATATTGAGTATCGAAGACCATTGAGTAACCAGAAAAGCCTGTCTTTACACAAACGAATGGAATATTTCTGACTCTAATCTGCGACAAAATAGGAATCTTCACAAGCACACTTCAAAACTCCTCAGCACTAGTTATGTTTCTGACTCTGGTGTGCAAGAAGATAGGAATGTTCACTAGAAGACTCAAAATTTCTTCAGCACCAATTATGTTTCTGACGCTAATGAGCAATAAGATATGAATGCTCACTAGCAGACTCAAAAACTCTTAAGTACCAGTTATGTTTCTGACTCTGGTGTGCAACAAAATAGGAATCTTCCCTCGCATGCTTAAAAACTCCTCAGCCTCAGTTATATTTCTGACGCCGTTGTGCAATAAGATAAGAATGTTCACTAGCAGAATCAAAAACTCTTTCTTCACTAGTTATGTTTATCCCGCTGGTATGCAACAAGATAGAAATCTTCCCTTGCACACTTTAAAAAAAAAAAAAAAAAAAAAAAAAAAAAAAAAAAAAAAAAAAACCTCAGTCCCAGTTACGTTGCTGACGCTGGTGTGCAATAAGATAGGAATCTTCCCAATCATACTTAAAAAAACTCCCCAACACCAGTTATGTTTCTGACGCTTGTGTGCAATAAGATAGGAATGTTCACAAGCAGACTCTAAAACTCTTCAGCACCAATTATGTTTCTGACTCTGGGGTGCAACAAAATAGGAATCTTATCTTGCTCACTTAAAAACACCTCAGCCACAATCATGTTTCTGACGCTGGTGTGCAACAAGATAGGAATCGTCTCTAGCACACTTAAAAACTCCTAATCCATAAATCTCTCTCTCCACTTAGTTTTTCTGCTTGATAAAATGCGCGTGTTTTTTTTTTTTTTTTTTTTTTTTTTTTTTTTTTTTTGTTCGCGTCTGCGGTTTCTCTTCTGTATTAATTTCGCTTTAGCGTTGGCAATATAAATCCTTGGTCCCCCCCCCCCCTGTGAACCGTCGTCTCTTGCTCACTGGGTTGTTCGCTTTTGGTTTGGCGTTCGCTAAGTTCTGGCACTTCTGTCTTGGCGATATGCTTTTGTACCGTTAATTTCAAAATTTTTCTATTTACTACGCCGGTCCCTTGAGGTCACGCGGGCAGTGGCTTATGAGTGCTCATCTTTTGCTCACCAAGGTGTCAAAACTGGCCAATTTTGTAAAACGCTTTTTAACCCATTTGTGCCTGGATATTTTTGCGACTTTCTTCGATTTTTACTGATAGCAGAAATAATAGATAAATTTCTGATGTCAACTTCTTGAACAAGGGATAATTTCTTTTAAAATCATTAAGCATAAAAATCGAAATATCAACATCCTACTTGGTCATGTTAAAATATTTTGTAGAGTTGAGGCTCAATACTCATGAACAAAGGCTAGGAAAAATAAATAACGTTTTCGACTAATAGCGAAAATGCCGTCCCAAAAAAGGGACACTAGGCATAAATGGGTTAACTATTTCTCCACATTTCTCCATTTAAGCAGGACGTGTTGTTATTATAGGACTCCGGCATGTTGTGTGTTCATGTGGATCAATTAGATTTATGAACCTGTCTTTAACAACTTCTTGTAAAGCAATGTACTGAAAGTAACTTGTGTTTTTAAACTGTTTTGCTTCTCCCTACAATAAAATGTAGCCTTTGGTGCACTGTGTACACTCTTCTCTCCTTTTGGACTTGAAGTGTTTCGTGTGACTTTTACTCAACCACTATACGGCATGTAAACGGCATGTAAATGGATTGTTT
>JAWZYV010005319.1:0-10309 GCA_038373885.1 Cheiracanthium punctorium
GAATAGTCCTGAAGTTCATGTGTTAACGCGACATCTAGTGTCAAGTTATAGGAAAATGGATCGTGCCAAACTCTTCCCCGTGTTCAAATATCTATGTATACATATTTTCATAGCGATCATTCGCACAGTCAAGAAGAGATACACTGCAGGGCCATCAAGTGGTTAATTAAAGTAATGATTTGCTACAGCGCCGTCATGTGGCGAATTATAGCAAAATGGATAACGCCAAAATATTCTCATTGTTCAAATAGCTATGTATACTGATTTTCATAGCGACCGTGTTCAACTATATGTATACCAATTTTCATAACGATCATTTGCACAGTCAAGAAGTGATACACTGCAGGGCCATCTAGTAGTTAATTAAAGTAATGATTTGCTACAGCGCCGTCAAGTGGCGAGTTATAGCAAAATGGATAACTCCAAAATATTTTCATTGTTCAAATAGCTATGTATACTGATTTTCATAGCGACTGTTTGAATGGTCAAGAATTTGGCCTGCTGCAGCGTCATCTAGTGGCGAGTTAAAATAATAATGCATTTGCAGTGCCATCTAGTAGTGAGTGACATCAAAAGGAACACAGTCAGAATATATTCTTCGTGCTAAATTTGTGTAAGTATAAGAAATTTTATGCCGATCGATCGAACGGTATAGAAGTTGATGCTTTGCAGCGCCATTTAGCGGTAAGTTACAGCAAAATGGATAGTGAAAACTATTCTCCGTGTTCTAATATTCGCGTGTACCAAATTTCATCGAAATCGGTTGGACGATATTCGCATAGCAAACGGCTAAACTGAATAGAATTCAACGTTGTGCGGCGGCACCAAGTGGCAAGTTAAGAAAAACGGATAGCATAAAAACCTTCTCCATCATAAAAGACTTAGGTGAACCAAATTTCATCGTGCAACGGTGCTGGAGTTTTTCAACCTCAAACACATACCAACATTCATTTTTATCTATAACCAGTATTATTATATATACCAGTCTCAAATAAAATCCAGTTTCAAATCTTAGCCTCGCCAAAGTGCCAACATACGCCATTTTGCAAGAGTTTTTTCAGGGAATCATTCGAAGCATTGGCTTAGCAGCAATCAGTATGGGAAATGGTTCGACCGCCAAAGAGTAGCACGCATTTATTTGAAAATTGGAATTCCTTAATACAGCCGATTTTTTTTTAAAATTATCAACTATAATGTGTTTTATTCATCGTTACTTCGATGTACTAAATGAGAAGATTTCAATTTTCTGAAATTTGGCGGAATTCCCCCAACTTAAATCAATGTACTCAATTGGCGAGAATTCTGAAGTTAGATCGCTTGAAATCCCTTAATAACTGCATTATTTCTTCACGGATCATTAAAATTTAACGCTGTATTCTAATAAAACCTTTGCATTTGTTTTCAAAAATCTATTTCCTTAAGCTCTCAATAAATTGCGCCAAGCCGAAAACTGCAAACCGCTAGAACTCACTTACTCAAAAGCCATATTTCAGCCATTTTATTTTTCCGCCAAACTAAAAAAATTTACACATTAGCCTCGGAAATCTTCAATTCTTATTGTTTTGCGTGTAAAGCATTACATTCCTGCTCTGATTTCCCATGCACACGATATTATAATTAAAAAAAAATAACCTTACGAATATAAACTAACAAAAAAAAATCATTTTATTTTTACTTTGAGAATTTAAAACATTTTATTCGGCAAAATCGCCACACATGGCAACCACGATCCTTATTTCACACTTTTTTCACTACAGGGG
This sequence comes from Cheiracanthium punctorium, assembly GCA_038373885.1. Lineage (NCBI taxonomy): Eukaryota > Metazoa > Arthropoda > Arachnida > Araneae > Cheiracanthiidae > Cheiracanthium > Cheiracanthium punctorium. The sequence goes on from JAWZYV010005319.1 coordinate 1,761, forward strand.
TTACAATTACGGAAAGGTTTCTGCATGGAGAACATAAAAAATCTCTTAAATTCCGGGAACGGGTGGACTTTCAAAGTTTTAAAGTGGACTATGATTTATTCTATATTATTTTACATATCTGTGCTAAATTTCAGGATAGGTCCATTTTTGTGGATTTGTATACGAATCAAATCCACAAACAAACAAAACAAACAAACAGAATTTCATTTTTATTTATAAGATGGGGCAACTGGATACGGACACGGCCACATTTTCGACCATCATGATAGTAATTTTAATCTGCAAATGTTATTCTCTTACATATTCTCAAAAAACTAGGAATTCAAACTACGTAAGCATTGGCAACAGTGGCAAGATTAGGCCTCAGCCTACCACACTAGCGACTTAGTCTCATCTGCTATTCTACCCAGGCTCACTCTGTTCTGCGGTGTGATTATTTTCGGTATTCCCAAGTGTTTGAATTTTTTGTCGATAGTTATTACTAACGCAAGTGGTGAGCGTTCACAAGTCATTGGTTAGAAATGACTTTAAAAATTGCACAGCTGGATCACGTTATAATAATTTAGTATGGATGTATTTTCCCCATGGAAACAGTTCCCAGTCCTCCCTTCCCCAATAATCAGCAGGGGATGACGCTTTCATTTAAACTTGAGTAACGAAAATTGAATATTGTTGGCAGATGATTCTGAAGACAATTTATAATTTTGAGAATTTAAAATATAGAAAACTAATTGCCTAATAAAACTTATTGTGGATTGCTTTTTTTTAACTTTATGTGAATGTAATCCGGATTCGATAAACAGGTGGGAATATTTTTGCATGGGGTCTCAGGGTACCAAAAAGGTTCAAGACGCCCTGCTCAAAGTGGGACATAGAGCACCCCTGTGGTTCCTGGACGCTTTCAAGAGGGCAGTCAGCAGAAGGCTGGGAAAATCAGACGGCATTAAAGCAATTTTACGGCGGCAGGCTCATTTGACTAAGTCAAACTTTATACCGCTCTCACACTGAAACCGTGTCCTTGGTATTAAAAACTAAACTATACAGATTCGACTGTATGTAAGCTATAAGGAATAGTTTCTTACAGTTCAAGTTAAAAAAAAAATAGTTCAGTCTAGTTCCTTTAATAATCATGTCTTATAACAAAACCGAGTGCTCGCAATTTTGAATTCAGGGTTTAATTTCTCAGTGCATGATTAAAAATGTTTCCTAAAACTTTAGGATTACGAAGAAACCGACTAAAATTGTAAGTAAAAGTTTGGTACTCACTGTAGCCTTCGGCGATCAAGTCTACCTTTTCTTCGTCTATTTCCTGCAAAGAAACGAAAAAAAGAATATTACATCAATGAAATTGTTGCACCCCCATTTAATCGCCTTCAGCCCAGAGTGCTTAAAGCTAGAACACTACTTTGAAGAATCCAACTCTCTGGTGCAGTCGACGACCGATTTTGTATTTATCATTTTTACGAATAATTGCAGTTTTACGAGCTTTAGAAGTAGTCACGACGACCATTAATGATTTCACGAACGATCGTTAGGAATTTCGTAAAAACGAGTATTGACTGTATTTCAGAAGAGCAACAATTATTAAAGGGAACAGTTTAAGTCCTCGTATAGAAAACCACCCTTAACCCTTCAACGCGCAGTGTTCCCGCTCTGGGAACACCAAACTCTGACGTTTTGACTGTTGCCCGTCACGAAGAATAGATTGGATTTCTATAAAAATAGTTGCGGGTGACACAGCTCCACGAGAATCCTTTACTTTTTAGCACGTCCTTTCCCGTAAAAAAATGGTCACGATTATTTTTAACAGCACCGACATCTGCTGAAAAATGTCAGAATGCGAGAACAGCTGGAAGATTGCCCAACGCTGAAAAAAGGGCAGCCGTTGCCATCGCTCGACTTAACTACCAGCAAGATGGCGGACAATCGAACGTTTCGATCGTCCGCCATCTTGCTGGTAGTTAGGTCGAGCGATTTCAACGGCTGCTCTTTTTTCAGCATTGGGAAAGGGTTGCGCCTCAAAGGGTTAAAGCTTATCCATTTTTTTTTTGGGGGGGGGAATATTGGGAGTCTCAGAACTCTAGAACAACTTTAAAACCAAACCAATGATGTTAACACTAAGAATATTTCAAATGTACTCTGCAGTTATACTAACAGTAAACCAGTATGTCTCGTTCTAAATTTACAAAAAAAAATCGTAAAACAAAAATTACTGTCAAAAAGAGGAACAGTTAACCACCTAGGAAAATATTTCCGAATATCTTGCGTTTTTTCCCAAATGTTTCGCAACTCAAAGTTTTACAACTGAACAATGTATTCTAACAGCTTGTGCATGTAGCGAGTCGGTCTGAAGCTTCTCGAAAGTTTTTTTTTTTTTTTTTTTAAACATAGAATCCATTATAACCAGGGCCAGTTTTAAGCAATTTTTTTTTGAGGGGGGGGGGGTTAAAGTCAAAATTTGCCGACAATATACACCAATATACCTTCAAAAATATATACCCATTTTACTAGTCATTTTTTCTTAACGAATACATAAAATATGCTGTGGTATTCAATTTCATTACGAGTAAAGTGTAAACAATCACTATTCAAAACGTCTCAAAATTCTTTAACCCTCTGGCTGCTAATCCAGCGATTTCCACAGGCAACTCAAATGTAGCAAAATTGGCTCATCCCGCGATTTTCGCGGGCAGGTGTTTTTCTTCCTTTATTGATGAGAGCATACCGCGTTTTCACCATTTAACCAGTGGAATCAATTAGATACAGTGTTAGACGTTTCATTTAGGTTTTGACCAACAGATGTATCCATTAAATATTGGCATTGGAAGGTACTTTGTATTGACCGCTCTAACTTCACTTGTTTTCCGTCTTTTTCTAATCAGAAATGGCTGCAAGAAATCGTTCAGCAATGGATAGAGTCTATTCCGGATGATTCGAGATTCTGAAAGAGGTTAGTTTTGATAGCGATATAAATTTTTTGCACTGCTCCTCAGACGGCTATGAATCTGACCATGATTCAATAACCTGCAAAGCGTTAGGCGGTGGTGCATTTTCTTATGTAATAAACGAAAATTAATTCGATTTTTTTTAAATTATGTAATAACATCTGAAATTGGTTTTTCTGAAGCTTAGTTTCTCATGATAAAAATCTATATAAAAAATCTTTTCTAGAAAAAAAATGCTCATTTCAATTCTCCAATGTATATAGATTTGAAACATGAAAAAATAAAAATTGCACAATTTTTGAAGCGATTTTGGTCCACAAATTGAGCAGTCAGGGTTTAATCAATCCTGCAAACAATTTACTTAGACCGCTACACCTATTTTTATGGATGAAATGAGTGGTTATAATCACTCAACATTGGGAGATGGCTAAAGTGCACGTCCAGGGTTCTGGACTCTCGCGCAGGCTTAGTTCCAACTGTCTGGAGTTTTGGGCTGTTTTCTCCTAATGTAGCGTGAATACGCATCCGATTCCCTTAAAAATGTCCTTCGCCCGAGACACCCCCACCCCAGGCAGATACCCAATGTGCAGGCTTGTTTTAAATACACACTATTACACTGAAATGATCTGGCATGAAGTTGGTTTGAGGGGACAAAGGAGACTTGCTTGCTGGCACGTAAATCACTAACATGGTAAATGAAAATCGTAAGACTCTTCATGATATAATACATAACTTATAAACTGTCGGCAGAATTCTTAATTTATACTCTGAACACTTAGATTTGTGGTTAAAGCTCAAATTTGCCGACAGTCCTTTGGCAACTGACGATTTTGCCGACAAAAGTACATTTTCATAAAGTTGGGTAAGGGGGGGGTACACCCCTCCCCCTCTATGGAACCGGCCCTGATTATAACACTTAACAGTCTGAATCTACAGTCAACATTTTAAAACAGAATCAAAATTTGTAATTCTGGACTCCATTTAAGCTGAGGAAATTTTTCACTTAAAATTTTACCGTCGATCCACTTTTGAGAACTTGAGCGGCGAGAAATCGAATAAAAACATCCAAGAAAAAAAAAACCCAAGTACACAACATTATAAACACAACTGAACAAGAAAATTTAAGACTGAATAGAGATCTTTGAATTTAAACAGAAATGTTTATATTACGAAAAATTGAATGATAAATTAGGAAAAGAACCATGCAAGTATCGTGCTCGATTCCTGGCTTTCCTGGGTTGATTCAACTTTTCAGCCTCTGCCTTCATTATTCCAAATGTGATCTGCACTAATGTAGACCTCTTGGTACTAGTGTACCGACGACCGACTGGTAACCATTGGAATAGTGCTTAGCTAAAAATGTGCAAGATAGCGGTAATCGTTACAGATATACCGACAGCATTCCTAATGTTATGGCCCTTTCCTCCCCCTCCCTCCAGCTGCCCCCCCCCGTAACGTACCTAGGGTATGGCATGTAAGGCACGTGTCATGGTCGTCATTTGAAATAGGGAGCCAATTTTCACATCAAGATTCCCCGCCAGAAGAAGCGTTGTTTAACTTGTTCGCTGAACCCCACAGTTGCAAGGACGCGACGGCAGCGATTCTCCCTTCTGCAGCCTTCGACACTCCCTGATTTTAAATGGTTATTTGGTAACGCTGTCCTGCCTGAACCTATCAAAGTTTACAGCTGCACATGGGCGCCGGAAGAATATTTCCCAGGGAGGGGGGGGGCAAAGACTACTTCAACGTATGGTTACCATGTTGGAAAGAGCAAAAAAGCAAGGGAAAACCCTGCATTCAAAAATCCAGAGAGGGGGGCATTGCACCCCTTGCCCTATGCTGCCGGCGACCATGCAGCTGCATAATGAACCCTCACGTTAGAAACTAACATAAATGGCTGTTCTTAAACAAGTTTTAAGAACAATCATGCAAAGGAAGTACAGTAGATCCCCTATAGCACTACGAAAAAAATTGCGATTGGTTCCCGATATCTCGTTAAAAGAGACTTATCACTAAATTCAGACATGTTCAGACGGTTTGGCTCCAGCAATTAATATAAAACTAATGGCAACACTAAAAGAAACCATCGCACAAGCCGGTATTTCGCGAGCCGCAACATACGCCTCAAGCAAAAAAACGTATGATGAATTAAGGAGATCGTCTGCTTTTTCTAATTGTGGTATATATTAACCCTTTAACGCGCAGTGTTTCCGCTCTGGGCACACCAAACTGACGTTTTGACTGTTGCCAGTCACGAAGAATAGATCTGATTTCTATAAATAGTTGTGGGCGACATAGCTACCAAGAATCCTTTACTTTTTAGCATTGTCCCGTAAAACAATGGTCACGATCATTTTTCACAGCACTGACATCTGCTGAAAAATAGAAGAATGCGAGAACAGCTGGATAGATTGCACAATGCCACAGCCAGCTGTCATAAAAAAGGGTCTCTAGATCTGTGGCACGCGATGAACGTTTCGATCGTCCGCCCTCTTGCGGGTCGTTAAGTCGAGCGATGGCAACGGCTGCCCTGTTGTCAGCATTGGGAAAGGGTTGCGCCTCAAAGGGTAAAAGGCTACTGGGAAAAACTTTTGTATGATTTATTTTATTCTATTTCAACTTAAGAAAACGTTTTATTAAAATAAATCTTAATTTAAAGCAGATTAATTTAGATTACGTGCATATCAGTTACGTCTGGTGCGTATAGTATTAAGTATGCAGTATTTAAGTGAAATCAGTCATAAAATTTAAAGTTTGTCCGGGAACTCCTCCCACGCCGTCCACCGATGGGCTTTAAATTTTGTACAGGTATGTAAAACGATACAGAGTAGTCCCTAATCACCTTTAAAATTCTGAAAGTCTAATTGTTCTACGATTTTTTTCAATTTTTCAATAATTTTCAACTAAAGACAGCTTTTACAATTTCTGACATAAAAATGTAGTCACTCGAAATAAAAATTTAGTCAATTCAAAGCATTTTGTTGCTTGCTCGAGCTACCCTTGGCGAATTTTGAGCACTTATTTTTCAAGCAACCCAAACTAAAGGAAACTTTTTTTTAAATCGTCGGAAATTCGAAAGTCACCGCAAGGTGGAAAATGCTAATCAACATTATACATAATATTCCCTATCCGTTTGACTACGATCGTCGTATGCATTCCCAAAAATCGCGGGAAATGTCGCCAAGTTTTGACGACTTGCCAGTACAAATATTGGATAATTTTTTTTTGGCCAAATTCTAGCAACTTAAGCTCTTGCACAAAAGTTACCTTCATTAACAAAATAGCTCCGAAAAATGAAATGCCGCTTAACTAGGAATAACCCCAACATATCAAACTTACTTTATTATGCTCTGTTCCAAGCGAGTAAAATGAGCAAAATAACTAAAATAAAACAGTTGTCCACATCATGTAGTGTCTAATTAATGCTATAATTTAAACCTAAAAACAGTATGATGTAGAAATAAGATATTTTGAAAGTTTCTCTGCAAACCGCAGGGTTGTTTTCTTGTCTAATTGCGAACGACACTGAAATACTTTGTCACGCAAGAAACATTTTCGTTTCCTACCGTGCGTATCACGGGCACTCAACTAGTGTGAAATAAGTTGCTCAAATAAGGTGTGCAGAGTTAACAGCGTGATTTACACTCCAGGTGGAGCATAGCTCAGGACCCGTACACCACGTATCCCTACAACACTGAACGTATCTACCGTATTACAGGAGGTCTACTGTAATCCATGTCGTTCTTACTGAGAGAGAGAGGGCGCAGTTTGGTTGTACTCCATGGGCACTATTTGCCTAGGTATGCCACTCGCTTCCACATCGAAACAAAAATTTAACACCCCTCCCCCCCCCCACTCCACACACACTAACGTCCAATACACTTTTTTGAATATGGATAAAATAAATATTCCGAAATTGTGTTATGCTGAAAAAGAAAGGAACTTACGCATAGACGATACAGCACATCATCGATCAACTGCTGTTTCTTCATGTACTTGCAGTTGTCCATCGTGTCCATTTTACTGTAATCGTCGCCATATTTCAATTCCAGACAAATGTTCTGGAGATCCGTCACAGTCATTTTCTGTAGCGCTAATCGCGCCTGCAACAAAGAGAAACTTGTTACCGCACAGCTCATGGCATGAGTCAAAATAGTATATATACAGTCGGATCTCTGTTTAACCCTTTAACGCGCAGTGTTCCCGCTCTGGGAACACCAAACTCTGACGTTCTGACTGTTGCCAGTCACGAAGAATAGATTTGATTTCTATAAAAATAGTTGCGGGTGACATAGTTCCACGAGAATCCTTTACTTTTTAGCAAGCAATTTTCCGTATAAAAATGGTCACGATTATTATTAACAGCACTGACATCTGCTGGAAAATGGAAGAATGCGAGAACAGCCGGATAGATTGCCCAATGCTGAAAAAGGCAGCCGTTGCCATCCCTTGACTTAACTACCAGCAAGATGGCGGACGATCGAAACGTTCATCGCGTGACAGAGATCTAGACACTTTTTCACAGTCAGCTGTCGTCAAAAAAGGCTCTAGATCTGTGGCACGCGATGAACGTTCCGATCGTCCGCCATCTTGCTGGTATTTAAGTCGAGCGATGGCAACGGCTACCCTTTTTTCAGCTTTTGGGAAAGGATTGCGCCTCAAAGGGTTAGCGCACCTCTTTTGCGAATTTTTCACAGGAACCAAGAACATTTTACGAATTTCGTCGCATTAAAACCTCCAAATAGCGAAATTCATTCTCTAATGAAGTTTTTCTTCAGGTTTAAATTTTTTTCGCCGTTTCTCTTATATTAAATATTTCCAACATTTTAAACTTATTTTTTCTCACTACATTTCATACACATATCATCACACATTCATCACACATTCAGACATAAAATTTTGTTTTTTTATTTGTTTTCCTCGTGTGATTTCACAGTGTTGTTCCAATATTATATCAATGTCTATGCTGAAACAATGTGGAGAAAACTGAACAAAATCATGTGGAAACGACATTGAAAGTTCACATTGAAACAACATTGTTGTGTTGCTTGGGTTTCTGTAATTGAGGTAGGAAATATCACTAATGCTAAAACTTTTTTACGACTAATAGTAAAAGTTCAGGAAATAAGTAGTTTTACGGCGCGAACACCGCACGTTAAAGGGCTAACGGTAATCTGTAAGACCATAGTAAGACTGTTTAAAATTCATGCAATTAAGGGTTAGAAAGTTAAGAATCATGCACTGGAGCTCCAGTACAAGCCCATGGGCTCTATTCTTCCACGTTTGTTTAAGAGAACGTTCGGATGTGTGACATCAAATTGACATCATTCGCAAACCAGTTAACGTATGTTAGTATTCTGCAAGGTACGGTAGACTATAGCTGCGGATTCTCCCTACCGAAGGTTTACATTCTAGGATACGTTTCGAATTACGTCATAAATCCGAACGTTCGCTTAAACGAACGTGGCAGAATAGAACCACTGAAGTCATCGAGATAGTTCCGATTTTATGTGGCCCTTGCCACCTTACCTCAGCGCTCGTAAAGTTATTTAAGATAGTCGACGTGATCGAGGGGGGTCCTAATTATCGGGGATGTCCAAAAAA
>JAWZYV010005320.1:0-11761 GCA_038373885.1 Cheiracanthium punctorium
CGTTAATATATCCCGCAGTAATTTCAACAGAGGAGATTACTTGAACTTTTTTAAAAATGAAATTCTGTTTTGTCACATGCAGATATGATTTTAGTAGTAAAATATTCGCTTATTCCCGTATGAAGAGCGGGTGCGCAGTTATCTTAAAAACATCTCTTGAAAATAGCATAAATGAATTCAGAAGACCTCAAAACGTGTAAATACACCAAAATCTCGAAGTCGAATTTTTTCATGATTACAATACTTTCCTTATATGGTACATGTTCGGAAAGAAATAAATGGTTGTCCATTCCATGTAGTGTCTTAGATATTTAATGCTACAACTTGAGCCTAAAAAACAGTATGATGTAGAAATAAGACATTTTGAAAGCCAGGAGTTCTCTGCAAACCATTAAGCTTTCCACTTTTTTGATAGTGAATGACACTGACGTAGTTTTTTGAGTCATTATACTGCAATGATGCCAGGTTAATACTCGTGACGCAAACTTTACATCAAGAGTCAAATAATTTTGCTCTTTTTCTTTAAATTCCACATCACGAATAAATTCGAATTACACATGTAAGGAAAATTTTCGTTTCCTACCTAAGAACGGGCATGCAGCTAGTACTCTATAAATTACGAATTTTCTAAAATACTCTCTAATCTAGCACCTAATCTATAAAATCCCACTCGTGCTAAATTTCGTGTTATTAGCTTCAGTAGTTTTGGCTAGGCAAAATATTGCATACGGAAAATGGATAGAACTTTCCGGCAGACCTAATATATATATATATACACTGCTGGCCATCGTAAATGCAACACCCTGAAGGAAGCATGCAAATAATATGAAATTTACAACATGCATTAGCTGAGGTGAGATATGCAAATGATTAGAATTTCAGCGCAGACGCACATCAAGCGCGCCTGTGGCGCCACCTCAAAGCGCTATTTAAGGCTTGGAGATTTCGACGGTTTCAAGTACAGCAATTGTGTTTTTCTTGCTTTTTTTTCAAAAAAACGATAAATTATGCCTCGTAGGAAACAACGATCATCTTTTGATCAAGTATCCGAGTTTGACAGAGGAAGGATAGTGGCATACCGAGATTGTGGGTTATCTTTCAGGGAAATCGGTCGTCGTATTGGACGAAACCAAACAACTGTGATGCGGATATGTGATCGTTGGGTGCAGGAGGGTACGACGGACAGACGTGATCGACCGCATCGACCTCAGTGCACCACGTCACGTGATGACAGGCAGATTGTACGCATGGCAGTGACGGACCGCTCAGTCACATCACGAACCATATCACAGCAGATTCAGTCTGTAACGCATCATCCAGTGTCTGCGCGTACCATTCGACGTCGTTTACAGCAGAATGGTCTGTCCGCAAGACGTCCGTTGCTTTGTCTACCTCTGACGCGGAACCACAGACGTCTCCGCCGCCAATGGTGCGATGAAAGAAGGATGTGGACGACAGAATGGAATGAAATTCTCTTTACTGACGAGTCACGCTTCTGTATGCAACACCACGACGGTCGGATTCGAGTCTGGAGACACCGTGGAGAGAGGATGCTGAACAGCTGCATTATGCACCGTCACACTGGTCCTGCACCGGGTATTATGGTATGGGGCGGTATCGGATATCTCTCTCGCACTCCTCTAGTACGCATTGCCGGTACTTTAACCAGCCAGCGCTACATCTCCGAGGTGTTGGAGCCAGTTGTCCTTTCTTACCTTCAGGGCTTGCCAACAGCCATATTTCAGCAGGATAATGCACGGCCACACGTGGCACGCATTGTCCAAGGGTTCTTCGTCAATCACCAGATTGAATTGCTTCCCTGGCCGGCGCGCTCTCCGGATCTTTCGCCGATAGAAAACATGTGGTCCATGGTTGCTCAACGACTGACCCAGAGTTCATCCCCAGCTGTCACACCAGATCAACTTTGGCAACGTGTGGAAGCTGCTTGGTCTGCTGTACCCCAAGAACACATTCAAAGTCTCTTTGAATCAATGCCGAGGCGTGTGGCAGCTGTGATCTCCAACAACGGCGGCTACTCTGGGTACTGATTTTGGCAGGAACCACGCTTCATAGAATGCTGTAAATTTAATCATTTGTTACTTGGTCAACATGTTATCTACACAATAAATTTTGTTGTGATATCTCTTGTTTTTCTTGGTGTTGCAATTTGGGTGGCCAGCAGTGTATATATATATATATACAGGGTGTCCAGCCTTAATGTGACCCAATAGCTAATTCCCGAACCGTTCGGTTTAGATATGCACTTCCAATTTGAAAAATGTTTTTAAAAAGGTAAAGAATGTTTTTACGTGCTTTTCGAACCAAAAAACCCATTTAGAAAAAAATTACAAAAATTAAATTTTTATACGGTCCCCTATCACTTATATTTAGGAAAAGATGCAGTACACAAAAACAAAGTAAACACAAAAAGTTTCATTTTATTACGATAAAAACTGACCAAGTTATGGAACTTTGAAAATCATACATTTCATCCATTTTCTCGGCCAATTTCAAGAAGCTAGTAAGGGACCGTCTCCAAAGTGAAATTAATTGGAACTCTGCCAGGAAACTTTCGCTCTTGCACGTCACTCTTATGTAAATCGCTTTTTAAATTTAAAAGTACATACATTACGTTAATATTACAATAATTGAGTACTTAAGAAATAAAATTTATTCTGTGTACGTGTAAAACATAGATAAATAAAATATTTTGGACGAAGAAAACTTTTCAAAAGCAGTTCCAAAAAAATAGACTTTTTTGCCTGCGGCTTCAGACTGACTAATATTAAAACATAAACATTAATCATCAATAATATTAAAGCATAAACATCATAGATTGACAATTTGTATTGCTGTATGGCAAACAATAAAAGTTAAATTAAGGAAATACAACATGTACCGAAAAGTTTAAAACAGCTTGTTTTAACAAATAGCAGCAAAGGAATACAGGATTTGTCGTTCAAATTATAGCATAATGTGGAATGATGCGCCAATCATGAATCAGGGGCTTTATTATACCAGAATGACCCAATTAACTTAAATAATGTTCAAAATGACTGCCTTCCGCAGAAATGCAGTACCGAACCCGCGTCAGAAACTCCGCCAGTAGCTTCTGCAACATAGTTGGTGTCACAGACCTGCATGCCATGCTGATTCGATTGAGTAAATCGGATTTACTCGTGGATTCACGTTCGCACACGTTGCTTTTCAGGAAGCCCCAGAGAAAGAAATCCAGAGGACTTAGGTCGGGTGATCGCGGGGGCCACTTCTGTTGACCTCCGTAGCCGATTATTCGAGTGTCATATGTCTGCGCCAAAAATGTACATGGTTGCGCAGATTTGTGTGCGGGTGCACCATCATGCTGGTACCACATGCGTGACAAATCCCGTAAGGAAACTTCATCTTCTAAAGAATCGGCTAACGGTCCAGATAAAATTTCCGTGTATGATTCTGATGTTAAATGTCCATCGAAAAAAATTGGGCCAATTAAGGTGCTCTTCCATATTCCGCACCACATATTCACCGACCAACGCACTTGGTGGCGATTCAGTCGCATTAGATGTGGATTTTCGAGGGACCAATAATGCGTATTCTGTGTATTTATAGTGCCTTGCCTCGAGATCCGACCACAAAACTTCATTCAAAAAATCTGGATTTTCATCCAGTGTGTTTAACACGAAATTGCAAAAATCAAAACGACGCTTCTGGTCTCCAGGCATTTGTTCCTGCGCCAGGACTGGACGATAAGGATATGCACCGTACGTATGTAATATGTTCCACACCGTCGATTTTGAGTAGGAACAAGCCTTGCTAATATCCTGGACACTACTTTCAGGATGAGCCAGGGCATATCCTTGAACATCCTCAGCGGGTATCCGCAAGCTTGAAGGTGTGGCACGAGAAAAGGGAATACGTCTATGACAACTCCCAGTTCTATACAAGCGTTGAACAGCACGGGCAATTGTACAATAAGATGGATGCCTTCAACTAGGAAATTTAATGGTATAAAGTCTTTCCGCCTCTCTGTTATTTCGATTACACTGCCCATACAACAGTACCATTTCGCCCGCACCGCACGGTCCAACTGTTCCGCCTCGAAGGTCAGATTATGGATGCTGGAGGCGAGGCTTCCGAGCAGTGACTAGCAAGACGGGGAACTGCCACATCCGCAGGCTGGGCTCACTGCTGACGCCGGCTGCACGGCTACAACAGCGGAAGAGTCGTCTTCCTGTGAAAGACAAAGAACAAGGAAAACTTAGAAGAGGCAAACGCACTTTTAAAATGAAATGCCATCATGTTGGATGGCCGCACACCTCTCCATGTCTTTGAAAAAGGCACTGTGACTGGTATAAGGTATACGGATGAGGTGTTGGAGCCCTATGTTCGCCTTTTAAGGGGTGCAGTTGGCCCTGAGTTCATTTAAATGGACGATAACACGAGGTCACATACAGTTCTCCTGGTCGACGAATTTCTAGAGACACAGGATATTCGCCAGATGGATTGGCCATTCGATCTCCATAGACCTTAAACCTATAGCGCATATTTGGGACGCTTTGGGGAGGGCCATTGCAACTCGCAACCCCCTCTCCGAGAACCATCCGGGGAATGAAAATAACGTTGATGAACGAGTGGGACCTATTGCCAGAGGAAATAATAAACTGCCTTATTTTAAGTATGAAATCACGCTGCGAGACCTGTATATCTGTAAGAGGGGACCATACCCCCTATTAACCCATTTTTTTGTTTAATTTGCAACCGTTGTTTCATACCTTCCGACTTCAACGTGTGTTACGCACGATCATGTGTGTGTATTACAATTATTGAATTGTTATTTGTTTTGTATTTTATCAATGTATGTACATATCCAATTTCATTAAAATGGGTCCAGTAGTTCTAGAAATAATAGACCCAATCTGCAAATTCTCTTAGTTTCTTACACCAGTGTATTAGGGAAAAAAGTTTAGTATGCCTCTCTCATTAGTAAATAAGTAAATAAATGAACCCTTAAATTGCGAACTTTGAGAATCTCTCGAGTGCCAGAAGGACATAGGCAAAGATGGAAAGATCTTTCCTGTGACGTCAGTCCGCAAAGGTTTAATAAAAATTTTAGAAATTAGCCTTATCACTTAAAAATTGTATAAATTTATACATTGCAGAAAGCGTTAAATAAACTTTTTCTAATGCTTTGTAATTCCTTTTTCTTTAACATTCACTCTTCAAGGAGAAAACAGTATGAGTTAACATTGAAAATTTGTTTACATGTGTTGATAAATTGCATTTCTTGTTTTTATACATGCCCGTATTATTTTATATATGCCCGTAATTAAGCACTTCATATTCATTTATAAAAATGACCACACCAACACCACGGTCAAGTGGATAAGGCACTGAACATGGTAGACGAGTGAAGTGTGAAAGTCCCGCGTCCGAACTTTCAATCTAACGGTCTGTCGTTTTGATCAGTTTTCTCCAGATGTAACTTGAATACTCTTCTAAAACCCTTAAAAAGTCCTCAGACCAAGTCACCCCTCCCTCATAGGCAGATGCCCCTCTTGTAGGCTTGCCATGACACAAAAACACTCAAAACACTCTTTTATATAGAAATGTTTGAATAAGGCATAGAGCGGCCCATAATTTGTTACCTCCTACTTTAAGCGTCTGAGAAGCTTTTTTCATTAAAAAATATTGTAATATGTACGAATTATCAAATCAAATATTGTCACTGTCGATACACATCTCGAGTTTACACAAAAATACATTCATAAAATACGTCCTGAGGGGGTTGATGGTTAAAAATTGTTCAATAACACCCATTAACTTGCCTCAGTTATCCATCATACAGTTAGATATACATAAATAAGACAATTGCATTAGAAAAGTACTTTCTGACTGAAGCGTTTAGCATGATTTATAATTCGGATTTCTTCTTTCCTTAACTGCAAAAAACTTTGTTCTAATTTTAGTCACCTTAAACGGTGGGCGGATACGAGGGAGGAGTCTCCAGGCTATGGAGTTTGCCCATAAAAATTCTCAAAAACGCTTTGGTAAATAAGGATAGGAGGCTTTCGATAAGTATTTAGGTTCTTGTTCTTAAAATCTAAAAAAATGGTTTATAAAACAATTGACTCTTGAGAAACGTGAGTTTGTAACTTCTGATGTCGCAAATTGTAGAAATTCCAGCACTGTACGACGGAAAATTCATGTAGTGAGTAACCCGAATCGAAGTCACATCTCTCCGCATTTTGAATGTAGCACCGCCTCTGATCCTAAAACCCACAAAAATTATTCTCTACCTTTCCTATTTTTGTGTGATCAAACTGTCCTCACTTTATTGGATTTCGAATGTTTATTGCTGATTGCAAATTATTGCACTGTGGGCGTTAACCTTCGTTGTTGGGGAAGAACTTTTCCGCCCAAGGCGCTACAATTAGTTCGAGAAAAAGTACTTATGCGTGATCGATGAATAACGTGTTACAAAAAATCACAGACTGACGCTCTAACGTCAGAGGTAAAAGATAAATTATGTCTTATTGGCTTTAACTTGTTCAGTTTTACTATGATAGAAAGGCGGCGGAAAACTGTATACATCTCAAGGGCGTCACCAAACTGAATTTTCGGAGATGTCCATCAAACTTTTTAATACATGTTCAAAATGCAATTTGAACCGCGAAATCATGGAGTGTGCGAATTTAAAGTTATAAAACAAAATTTCGGAGGGGAGCCACGGCCCTTCACTGCAGCCACCCTTTGTGCATCTTTGCTTCCGGGCACAGATCGTTGATGATACGTTCACCATAGGCTCTGCTTACCGTGAACAAGCATTAAGGTTATTCTACGGGTATCCGTATACTCCATGAGAGGTAGGCGGAATAAGTGTGAGTGAATCTACCTTCAGATATACCTATCTTGACCGTGGCACAAGACAGGTTTACTTGAAATAAGCGTTTCCGCGCTTTGGAAAAGAGATAGGAATGCGAAAATGGAATTTAGGAAGTGCAAAAATACTTTGCTTAATTTCTGGTGTGCCGTACTAACGCATAAAAACTCTCGTGAACTAACGCATGACTTCAACTAAAGCATGAAGCTCGTACTAACGCACGAGTTTAAACCAAATTTTCTGTTTTAGATGTTTGATTAGTTTTATGATATTTTAAGAACATGAGTTATATTGAAATTCAACTTTTTCGCTCCAAGATTATTTCATGAAAGCGTTAGAGTGCAACTTCATTTTGTGAAATTTTTCAAAAAAGTTTTTGTCTTTTTTTCTTTGCAAATTTTTCACCCACAGTCGTTATTTAGACATATTATCATTCAGGGTCAGACATATTATCATTAAAAAACACTACAAAAATGTGTAAGACATTCACGAAAGGAATAATAAGCTTAACAAATATCAATTCTCATTGTTGAGCGAAAGTTAAATGTAAAATTGTAAACTAAGAGACTCATATTGACACATTGCTTGCAGGTCATATATACGGTACGGTTTTCTCGAACTGTAGAGTGCTGGGCGCGAAAAGTTCCACCCTCCTAGGGAAAGTTTACACCCACAGAGAAAGAAATTATTTCAACAGCATCAGCAATAAACATTCGAAATTAAATAAAGCGACATTAGTTTTTTTAAATAAAAATAGGAAATATACGAAATTGACAGCTCAAGGAGTTCTCGTGGGGCATTTCACAGCCCCACGAAAAGAAAAACCAGGGCTGGGGAGTAGCGCGCTACAAGTAGCGAAACTACAGTAGTCGCTACTTTTTTTTATAGTTTGTAGTGTAGCGCGCTACGTTTTAAAAAAAGTAGTGTAGTGTGTAGTGCGCTACAAAAAATCAGTAGTTTGTAGCGCATTTTGGAAGCTACTTTTGCCGCGTCCTCACTTTCGGCGATTGATCACGTGGTGCAATTGCTCTTTCTTCTGACTACAAGCATAGAACTGGAACTGATGCTTGAAAGAACACCCAATCCCCCCCTGCCCCTCCCCATGGGGGGGGGGCTCGCTGCTTGCGAGGACCGACTGTGAAAGGATATCGCCTAACAGGAAGTTCACGGAATACTGGACCCTGAATGATTGGCAATCCTGATACTGGCAAGTGAGCACTACACTGTATTTATGGGTGCAATTTAAAAAAAAGACCAAATAAAATTAATGATGTTACAAAAGCATACAATTTTCAGATATGTAAAATTCCTTTTCGAAAGCAAAAAATACTCACTTTTATGCACAGAAATAGATATTTTAAGAATTCAAACCTTATGTGTATTCTAACTTTTAAAAAAGTCAATTTTTATGGTCTAAACTTGATTCATCTAGGGAGTGCATATGCCCCCTCTGGATCCGCCAGTGGGCCTTGCCTTAATATGAAGTTAAATGCAGCTACTTTTTCTTTTACACTCTCATTCAGACATCAATGTAGATGCAAGCTGTTCTAATTCTGATTTCTCTCTGACGTTCCCAGATTATCACACTGGCAAGGGGGGGGGGGGATATCACCCGGGTCCCCAAATATCCCAATAATATATATTAAAAATTAATATATACTGAAATAATAATAATAATAATAAAAATAAAACAATTTCCGCTGTAACAGTTATTGATGTCCATCACTAGATCAACTGGGAGACATTTTTTGGATGGAGAACACGACTTGAGTACAGTAAATTGAAATGCCATTTTTTACCCCGAGTATCAGTGCCTTGTGTTTTATGTTTTAAAGAAGAAGGAAAATTACAAATTTTGTGTCTGTCCAGGAAAATTTTCTAGCATGCTAAACTCGAGCGCCTTGTAGAAATAACCATCCCAGACAGTGCCGGATTTAGAGGTGTGGAGGCCCTGGGGCGATAAAGGAGTGGTGGTCCCTAATTATTTCTCAAACAAGTTAAGAATTTTTTCGAAGACAAGTATGGCAAAGGTGTTAGCCGTTAACACATAGCCTAGAGGTTCAGGGTTCGATATTCGTAAGGAAATTTTATGTAGAGATGTCTATTATGGGGGCCTCCTCTCTTGTGGAGGCCCTGGGGATGTAGCTCCGGTTGCCCTCCCCTAAATCCTTCCCTGATCCCAGCTTAATATCCATAAGAGTTAACAATGCAAATGGATAAAATATTAAAATAAAAATTATACTTGGTTATTATAATCTTGCTCAAGTATACCTACGTAATTTTTTAAAATTCAATGTTGGAAGTTTTGAAAATGTTTTATGTTGCAAAAACGCAATAGTGGGCAAAAATATGCAGACCCTGATCATACTTAGATGGGGCTCCGGGGCAAGAGTTTATTTTGGGCCTCTATACTATTACAGGCATTTAACTTATTTTTGATTGTTCTCTATTTTCCCAGCATAAAAAAAACATTTTTAAATAATTCTAAAATTGAATTAAAAATTACCCATGTATTTATACTCGTTTAGAACAAGACTATTCATTTAAAATTGATTTTAATATTTTTTAAATCTCTTTGTATTATTAGCGGATGTGTACGCCAAGTTTCGCCTGCCAGAAAATTTTCTTTTCTTCATCATAATATTATTGATCTCTAGTCTTAGAATCCATTATCATTGAGTTAGAAGAACGGAAAATAAGTTTCGAAGCCTTTTTATTGTTACACAATTATGATATAGATATTATAAAGGAAATTTAGCTTAACAAATTTATTATTGCAGCACATATAAATTTAATATACAATAAAACGAGGGAATTTCTATTAATAATTAATAGTTTGTAAAATCCTTAGAGACTTATCTCTCTCTCTCTCTTAGCCTTAAAATAACAAATATAATTCTATAAAATTATTTTATGCCTAAAACAAAGAAGAAAAAGTTGTGATGATTATAACTTTTAAAATTTCTTTAACATATATAGAGGATTGTTTTAATGTAATAGTTTAAATAGATATATCATGAATTTAATTAGTAATGGTTTTCATTATTTTATAATATGTATATCATATATGATGTTTTCAATTAAAACATACAATGTTACATGGTTCACACGGGTCATTCACTATAAATCACTAATTTGGTAAGTCATGAAAAAGGGCCTTTATACTCATTAATTTTGATTTGTGCACAAGAAACTAGAATGTTTGTACAACATGAAAGGGCTCTCAAAACGGGCCTTTTTTCCCGTTCAGACATACAATTCATTTTTTAAAAAACTATTTTGGTTCTCATGATTTTTCTCATGCTTTCAGAACTCACTTTCCAAATTTATTTTTATCATAGGGGTATTAAAACTTAAAGTTTCAGCAATACTTCAATAATTAGCAGTAGTTGTCAGTAGCGTATGTACAGGCTTCCATTTCGGGAGAAGGGGACGATTCAGTATTTTAAACATTATTGTTCTAAAGTTAAAAGAAATGTTTCAAAATAGCTCCTTTTTAATAATTGCTCTACATTTTCGGAGGGGGCCCGCCGCCCTCCTCAAATACTCCCCTGGTAGTTGTTTATTAGAGCAATAGTTTTTCTAATTAAGACATGAATAGTTTTCTCTAATTAGGATATAAATATCCTTAAATATGAATGCAATGCAAATCGAATCTGTTAGCAAAATTTGTCTCGAAAAAGTAGCGAAGTAGCGACTACATTTGAAAAGTAGTGTAGCAAACTACATTTGTCAAAAAGTAGTTGTAGTTGTAGTTAACTACATTTTTTGAAAAGTAGCTGTAGTTCTAGTTCGCTACAAAAAAAAGTAGCTTTTCCCACCACTGAGAAAAACATAAATGAATGTCGGACAATACTGGTCAATCTCACTGAAGATCGAGAGGCAAATAACTCATGCATTGTCTCAAATGGAGTGGGTTTAGTAGCGATTTTGGCCATTATTAGTTGTTTTTTTTTTCTTTGCCCGAAAAATAATTGTAAAAAATAGTAACATTTTAAACTTTCACGATCCGGTTAAAAACAAAAAAAGAATGTACATCGGACAATATACTGGCCAATCAAGCAAAAAGATCGAGATGCTAGCCATTGGCACCCAGTTATTTGTCCGTTTTGTTGCGAGATGGACCAATATAGAGGAATTTACGTGCATGCCTGCAAGGCCCCAAGAGCCCCTCCAAAATATTAAATAATATATATTTTAATCAGAAGGTATCTGTTTCACGAATTCTGACTTTTCAAGAGTAAATTAAAGTAAAGCTATATAACGTGTGCCATCGTAAAGATAACTCCGGTTTACGATTTTAATAACTTGTTATACATACGAAATATCCAAGATTTTATTTTTGAAAAAATTCTGAATTATTATTTTCTTTATTTTAATATTAAATTTATTTTAAGCATCAGCATTTTACTATTAATATTATTAAACACTTCATTTTTCTTTGTTACAACAAAAGTATAACCAGAGAAAAGGAATACAACTTACCTTTTATGAATGCTAATATTTATGCAAAACGCTCCCTTTTCCAAATAAAAGAAACTGTAGTAAATATTTATTTAACATTAACTTCTTTGCATTTTGTAAATAT
The DNA here is from genome assembly GCA_038373885.1 of Cheiracanthium punctorium. NCBI lineage: Eukaryota > Metazoa > Arthropoda > Arachnida > Araneae > Cheiracanthiidae > Cheiracanthium > Cheiracanthium punctorium. Next base: position 11,466 of record JAWZYV010005320.1, read on the forward strand.
TTCTTTGCTATTCTATTTTGTAAATATTTTTTAAATATTTCTTTGCTTTTTGTAACCTTCAGAGACCTGACTTTGAACAGATAGAACTTTTCAATATATGTTAATTTTCTTTTCCGAGTCTAACTATGAAATTTTTTTTATTCGATCATATGATTTAATTATGTAGGTTTCTTTTTAAAACATTATTCATTTAAGATTTAATCATTTTTATTTCTCTACTTCTCAACTTTGAGGGTGTAGCCCGAAGGCGGGATATAAGAATATATTCCATCCCACTTCCATTTTTCCTTTGGATT
>JAWZYV010005325.1:0-10645 GCA_038373885.1 Cheiracanthium punctorium
CTCGTAATTCTATTTCCTCTTAGGCGCACTTTAATAGCTCCGTCGTTTATTACCTTGTCATTTTAAACTTTTTCAAAATTAAAAACACTACTTGAGATAAATTAATATTGGATGCATTAAAATATGCGATTGCAACGTATTTAGAAATTTCAATAAACTAAATTTGAACCCAATAAAGTGTTTCTTTTCTAGCACCATTTTTCGTGTTTTGATGCAGCATGCAGTGGAATGATTTACACGGCTAAAAATAATTAGTCACTCAAATTATTTTGTGTGTTATTGGACAAAGTTTTCAATTAGTTTTAATGTTTAACACGAATAATTTTGTGAAGTGCTTTTGTGCATTACTTGATTATTGCATGTAAAAATACGAAACAGCTTCCCAATTATAGAATGGTGATTTGATTTTAAAGGGACAAATGATATTGAAAACTTGAAAATGATTTTTGTAATATACGCTTTTAATTTTATCGAATTTATGAAGCATAAAAATAAACTACGAAACGTAATTTGAAACGTGTGACACTTATCCAATCTAATAGTCCTGTGTCACATGATAATTTTACATTGAAGCTTTTACTTTTAACATATTAAACCAATTGGCCCCATCATGGTCGAATGGTAAGCCACTGAACAGAACATGGCAAACGGCTGAAATGCTAAGTCTACTTCGCGGCTGTCCATCTAACCGCAAATATAACGCCCCACCATGCCACAGTGGTTATTTCACTGGAAATGGTAGATGGGCGAAGTGTGAAGGTCCCCGGTTCGGGTACCATCGCGCGTCCGTCGACCTAACAGTTCGGAGTTTTCCGTGGTTTTCTCCGAAACTGAAATACGGGTTAGGACCCCTTAAAAAGACCCCCCCCACGTAGGGCACCCCATCTATAGGCCTTGATCCCTCGTGAAGATAATTGACCTTAATCCCACAACACAATACTAACTGCACATATGGGCAACCACTGGCCCGCACCGACTTTTGATCCGGCACGCGGAACATATCAAAACCATTCTAAAATCGCATATAAATCCCAATTATACGACATCGCTAACATCCTAAAGTTTGGCCTGGAATGTGGAATCTAGAAAAGCAAAAATCATTGACTCTTGACTTAAAGTTTGCGTCACATGTACTAACATGAGATCATTGCAATATAATGACACAAAACAAATTATGTCAGCGTCATTCGCTATCCAAAAAGTGAAAAGTTTGACCGTTTGCAGTGAACTTCTCACTTTCAAAATGCCTTATTTCCACATCATGCTGTTTTTTAGGTTCACGTTTTAGCAATAAATACCTCAGACACTGCATAAAACGAACATTTTTTTAAAAAATTTAAATTACGTCACCCTCTCTTGTAACACTTTACAAAAAGAAAGAGATAATACTGCGCTATTAATGACTAAGTCATTTTATCTCTCAACACCCTTTATTGAAAAATATGTCCCAAAAATGCGACATAAAAAAGCGGCATAAAAAAGCGACATAAAAAAGCGACATAAAAGTATACGACATAATTTTACATGTATTTAAATACTATTAGTTCACAACAGCTTTAATCTATTGTTACACTATTTCGTAAGCTATAGAATATGCATCCCATGTATTTTTCTATAAATAGGTTGCACTCATAAAAATTTCAACATAGGGTTACCAGGCGAAATGCGCGAAAGATGAGCGATAAAATGACAAAGTCCATTAATATCGCTTTAATATGGCAATAATGAAACTAAAATATTAGGGGGTTCAGGGGGATCATTTTTATAGAGGCTTTAAATTTGTTTTTCTAGATTACGCAGTTTAGTTTTTCTTTTCACAAATAAATCAAGTATTTATAAGCGGAAATCGAGCCAAGCAAAGAAATCGTCTGCGTAGACATAAGAATATCTATGTACACAAAACGAAATCTTTGGAATGCGAAACTTTTTTCACGTTTTCAGAAGAGCGCTCGTTGTAATTGCTACACAACTGACTTCTAGTCGTACAATAACAGCAGTATTTGGCGCATTTTGGCTTCAAATATAAGGCAATAAACAACAGATGTTCTAATTCGAATTCGAAAGGGATCTGTACTGGCAAATGACCATACAAAATTTGGTAGGCCTTCGATTTGGCGGAATTCAACCAACTTAAATCAATTGACTTAATTTAGTGAAAATTCTGAATTTAGACCGTCTCAAGTCGCCTTAATAATTGCATTATATCTGCACCGAAAATTAAAATTCCACGCCGTATTTCAATAAAACCTTGTTTTTTAAAAATACGCTCTCATTAAATTGCTCCATGCGCTAGATTCATCTTCTCAAAATCGCATATCAACCATTTTATTTTTCGCCCAATTAAAAAGTTACACATTTATTTTCGGAAAATTTCCAAATTCTATTTTTCTTTTGAGTATAAATCATTTCATTCCTGCTCCGATTTCACATGCACACGATATTTTAATTAAGAAATAACCTTACAAATAATCCAAACAAAAAAAAATCGTTATTCTTTTATTTTTACATCAAGAGTCTGAATAATTTAATAAACTTAACAAAAATGGCAATCTAGATATGCTCAAACCTCGCTCTTTTCACTGCGGGGTTACAATTGCGAAATGGCGAGAACAAAAATGATCCTTTTGCGACACTTTTTTATCGATATCTCCTAAAATAATTCGAATTTTGAAAAAATTGCTTCGAGGTGTGTTGGGACTCGTCCTGGAGAATTTCCGTACAAAATTTGGTAGGTCTACGGTCACCCGTTTCGGAGCTATGCGAGGTGCAGACAAACTAACTAACGGACAGCTTACACTTTGTTTTATTTATATAGATAGATACTGTTACATCGAAAATCCTGATGTATTAAATTAAAAAACCAAAAAACACGCTTTAGTGATAAATTGAACTAACTAAAAGGCGAAAAATAATTCTTAATATAGAAATAAATTAATGAACGAAAACTAATACCTGTGAAAAAAACGTGAGGTGCTTTATGCTATATTTTTTGTATCATTTCTGTACTAATCGTACGGATCGAATATTCTCAAGAACTGATATATGGAGCACCCCACGCTTTTTTCACAATAATACTATTTTTCGTTCATTCATTTATTTCTATATTAAGAATTATTTTTCGCCTTTTAGTTAGTTCAATTTATCACTAAAGCGCGTTTTTGGTTTTTTAAACTAGATATTTATTTTTCACTTTTTAGTTTGATTTGCTATAAAAGCCTGTTTTTTAGTTATTTTTAACTGTATGTATTTAAAATTTATTTTTAACTAGCTGAAGTACCCGTTCTTCGCACGGGAATGAATGGACTTTTTGATATTACGATTTGTGGTGATTACTATTTATTGTAATAAAGAGATATAGCAAAATGGATATCGCGTTATATTGTGTCCAATAACCATGCATACCGAATTTCAAGGCAATCGTTTGTACAGTGCAGAAGGTCATGCGGCGTAGCGCAATCTAGTGGCGAGTTTTAGCAAAACGGATACGGCGGAAATATTCTTCGCATTCAGATATCGATGAATACGAAATTTCAGGACGATCGGCTGGACAGCCCTGTGAAGTTCATATGTTGACGCGACATCTATTGGCAAATTATATAGGAAAATGGATAGCGCCAAACTCTTCCCCGTGTTCAAATATCTATGTATGCCTATTTTCATAGCGATCAGTTGCACAGTCAAGAAGTGATGCACTGCAGCGCGATCTAGTGGTTAATTAAAGTAATGATTTGCTACAGTGCCCTCAAGTGGCGAGTTATAGCAAAATGGATAACGCCAAAATATTCTCATTGTTCAAATAGCTATGTATACTGATTTTCATAGCGACCGTTTGAATGGTCAAGAATTTGGCCTGCTGCAGCGTCATCTAGTGGCGAGTTAAAATAATAATGCATTGCAGTGACATCTAGTGGTGAGTAACATCAAAAGAAACACAGTTAGAATATATTCTTCGTGCTGAAATGTGTAAGTATAAGAAATTTTATGCCGGTCAGTCGAACGGTATAGAAGTTGATGCGTTGCAGCGCCATTTAGCGGCAAGTTACAGCAAAATGGATACTGAAAAATATTCTCCGTGTTCTAATATCCGCGTGTACCAAATTTCATCAAAATCGGTTGGACGATATTCGCATAGTAAACGGCTAAACGGAATAGAACAAAGAATCGACGTTCTGCTGCGCCACCTAGTGGCAAGTTAGAGGAAAACGGATAGCATAAAAAGCTTCTCAATGATAAAAGACTTAGGTGAACCAAATTTCATGGTGCAACGGTGCTAGAGTTTTTCAACCTCATACACACATACCAACATTCATTTTTATCTATAACCAGTGTCATTATATATCCCAGTCTCAAATAAAATCCAGTTTCAAATCTAAGCCTCGCCAAAGTGCCAACATACGCCATTGTGCAAGCGTTTTTTCAGGAAATAATTCGAAGCATTGACTTAGCAGCAATCAATATGGGAAATGGTTCGACCGCGAAAAAGTAAAGCAAGCCTTTATTTCAAAAGTGGAATCCCTTAATACAGCCGAAATTTTTAAAATTATCAACTATAACGTGTTTTATTCATCGTTACTCCGATAAATGAGAAGATTTCAATTTTCTGAAATTTGGCGGAATTCCCCCAACTTAAATCAATGTACTCATTTGGCGAGAATTCTGGAGATAGATCGCTTGAAATCCCTTAACAACTGCATTATTTCTTCACGGATCATTAAAATTTAACGCTGTATTCTAATAAAACCTTTACACTTGTTTTCAAAAATCTATTTCCTTAAGCTCTCAATAAATTGCGTCAAGTCGAAATCTGTGCAAATCGCTAGAACTCACTTTCTCAAAATCGCCATTTGAGCCATTTTATTTTTTCGCCAAACTAAAAAAAATTACTTATTAGCCTCGGAAATCTTCAATTCTTATTGTTTTGCGTATAAAACATTTCATTCCTGCTCCGATTTCCCATGCACACGATATTATAATTAAAAAAAAAATAACCTTACGAATATAAACTAACAAAAAAAAAAATCATTATTATTCTTTTATTTTTACTTTGAGAATTTAAAACATCTTATTCGGCAAAATCGCCAGACATGGCAACCACGATCCTTATTTCACACTTTTTTCTCTACAGGGGTTACAAATACGGAAAGCTTTTTGCGTGGAGAACATAAAAAATCTCTTAAATTCCGGGAACGGGTGGACTTTCAAAGTTTTAAAGTGGACTATGATTTATTCTATATTATTTTACATATCTGTGCAAAATTTCAGGCTGATATGTCCATTTTTGTGGATTTGTATACAACTCAAATCCACAAACAAACAAACAAACAAACAAATAAACAAACAAACAAACAAACAAACAGAATTTCATTTTTATTTATAAGATTTTCGATATCTCTCATAAGACACAAAGGAACACTAAGTTGGAAAGTACAAAGAGATAATTTATTTTCACTGTGCACCAGTGGCGTAGCCAGGATTTTATTGGTGGGCTGGGTATCAAATTTAAAGCTAAAGTTCAATTGTAAGCTAAGTAAAGGGCCCCATTTCGGGGAGGGAAGAAGCCCCCTGAGCCCCCCCCTCCGGCTACGCCCCTGCTGTGCACCAAAATCAACCTGCAGTTAAATGCTACCTTCCTCACTAAAAAGGAAAAATAGGTCTCTAATCAACAAAAAATCTGGAGTGACTCCACTCGACTTTCCGAACACTTACGATTAAGATCATTACCAAGCACTTAAATAAATTTTAATCGATGAATAATTCAAACATTTACCAAATTGAAACTCAATCGAATGCACCGTTTAAACGCTTGCGCACTTTCAAGAATTTTTCCCCATATGCCATTATGCCATAACATAAAAGAAAGATTTGTCGTAGCCATGTAGGAGAACTATAAGTCCTATACACACCAAAATCAATACCGGTCTTGCAACGGTGGTTTATAACATATATACCCAATTTGAGCTCAATCGAATCTACCGTTTAAACGCTAGTGCACTTTCAACAAATTCCCCCCGTAGGCCATAATGTAAAAGAAATCTTTGTCGTAGCCCTGTAGAAAAACTATAAGTCCTATACACACCAAAATCAATACCGGTCTTGCGACGGTGGTTTATGACATATATATCCAATTTGAGCTCAATCGAATGCTCCGTTCAGGAGCTATCGTGTTCACTCACATACACACAAACACACATACACACACACACACACACACACACACATACACACATACATCTTGTAAAAATAGCATAAATGGATTCAGAAGCCCTCAAAACGTGTAAAAACACCAAAATCTCGAAGTCGAATTTTTTCATGATTACAATACTTTCCTTACATGGTACATGTTCGGAAAGTAATAAAAGCCTGTTAAAAAGAATGGCCTTAGCATGTTCTTGTACTCAACTCTTCCATAATGTGATGGATGACGATATTTTGTAAAAAAAAAAATGTTGTCGTGACCAGGATTCGAACCTGGGTTATTGCAGTCACAACGCAATGTACTAACCACTATACGATCACGACCACAGAAAGGGTTTTCTTAAGATTGTAATGTTTGGAAGTGTTCTACTTTCAATCAGGATAAGAAATGAGGAAATTATTTAATCCTGGCGATCCTGATCAGGATAATCTTATAAGATTATTGTATTGTCACCGGTTCTTGATAAATGTACAAAGTTTGAATTAAATGTGTCCGTTTAAAGTCGGTCAAAATCGAGTCTAAGGGAGTCGGTTACAAACATACAAACATACATACAGGTGAAGCTAATAAAAGCGTGTTAAAAACAAAGCTGTTCATGATTGCTCGACGAAATATTGAAGAGTGTAAAAGAAATTGCTCCAATCTTCTGAAATTAAGTTTTTTTTTTAATCATTAATCACAAATAACGAGTTCTCGAACCGAACCACAAAATTAATCTCATTTTTTTCCCATTTCATAAAAAATCTCACTAATGACATTTCTAATGTGTTGATCAGCTTATTACTGATGTTTTAAACATTAAGGGAAAAAAACAGTATTTTTGATCATACTTGAGAAAAAATATTAATGTTTAAGACATCAGGATTAGCTAGCTGTACTTCAGGAAAATTGAGATGGATAATAAAAAAAAACAGAGCATTTTTTCTTTACTTTAACATTTAAATGCACGAATTTTAAACGTTCGCTACCATAGCCAGAGTGTAAGCTTAATTTCCTATATCAGTTTTGTGAACAACAAATTAATATTTCGAAAAATATGCCGTTCGAATGAAATATGTGACATTAATATGATGCACGACAGCAATGGTTTATTGTTAAAAACTATATTTTATATGTGAAATTGGCGTAGGAAATTTTCTTGTATTCTTATCCGGCTATGAACGCATTTTAAACAGACGATGCAGATATGCACCACTTCGCATTTAAAGGTTAAACAGTATTCATTTTTGAAAAATTGTAAAATTAACTTAATTTTAATTAGTATTTCATGAATTTTTAACTTTGAAATAATCCCTTTCTAATTACTTTCTTTGTACTATTTTTTAATCGCGTACAGATTTTATAAACAAGGAGTCCCATAAATGATGCGAAAAAAATCTGTCAGAGCTAGGGCACATCAAAGATTGCAGAGTCACAAAAGGAATGTATGATCGAAAACGTCGTTTTCGTTTACCTGTAAATACTCACATTTGTAAAAGTTTAAAAGTATTCGTCATTTTTCTAACCGAGATTCACTAACACTAAGCTTGTCTCTAAGAGTTTCACCCATGAAACGAAACAGACTTGTTAAACTATTAATTTTACTCAAGTATTTTCAGTGAAAGAATCATCAGTGTTTGACGCGCCATGTTCGAAAAGATCAGTACACATTTCTATGCTATTCTGAATTCTGATGATGAGCCTTACCTTCCCTAGAAATTTGTAGCAATACTTATGGAACACCCTGTATAGGGGTCCGAAAAGTATGATTACACATTCAAAGAATTAAAATTAAAAAAGATATTCACTTACAGTCTTTTTATATTCTCCCAAAAAAATAGCAAACAAAATACAGTGGTCTCGATAATTCGAAGTAGACGGGACCGGGCTTGCTCCCAACTAACGAAAACTTGAAATCCTAAAATTTCGTAAGCAAATAAATGAAAATAAAGCAATTTTTATAATTTGAGTACATACTTAAATGAAAAATGTACTTACATATTATTATATTACCGATGATTAGAACAGGTTAATTATACCGGAAATGAATAGTCAATTGTTTGTGTTAATAGTTGACCCGTTTCTCCGTAGCAGCATCACACCATCGTCAAAGCAGCCTGTCAGCACTGCTTAGAAATGTCTGTGAGAGCATCTGTGGGAAGAATACACCCGTTTTCTTTGGGAGGGGGATTTCTGATACGACTTCCATGTGCGCTAGGTATTTGAATTTTGAGTTGCGAGATAATTCTTTCACGTATTTTTTACGTGTTGGTCATTATTTCGGAGCTAAACTGAAATCATCTTCGGAGCTAAAATGAAATTTTTTCACTAGCTTGATTTTATGGAAAATTCGAACAGTCGAGATTTGACACTATTTTTAAAAGGTTTTATTGCACGATTTCCATGTGTGCACCGTTTTTCGCACATCGCATCGAGTCTATACGAGATTCCAAACCACGTTGTGTGAAGCTCTGGAAATTCATCACTGTGAATGGTCACTTTACCTCGATTTTTAATACATGAAGTACCACGTACTGGAGATTTGTTGTCTGAAGGTATTATGTCTGCAGATACGGGTGGTCATGGTAATGGATTTAGTTTATCCATCTAGTTTACATGTTCATGGAAAATAACTTTGATCGTTTCTTAACCGCTTTTGGCGAAATGATGCCAAATTAAATGCTAAAAGTAAGAATTTGAAACTGAAACCAGCTGGGGGATATCTCAAATAATTGGATAGAAATCGCTAAACCGTCGTATTATTACAGTAATTTATCTCTTTCAAACAAAATAAGTTTAGATGAAGTGCGCCGAAAATATTATGATTTAATAGAGGTACAATGAAGTCACGTGATGTCCTCATAAGATTTCTGCAGTATTGTATCTCTTTCAAATGAAGCAAGTTGAGATGAAGTGCATCGAAAGATTTAATAGACGTACGAAAGAAGTCACGTGGTGTCCACATCACATCTCTTTTAAAGTCTTAAACTCCAATGATAATAAAAATGATTGAATTTTTAATGCACTTTTAATTCAGAGAGTTTTTAGCACCGTTTTATTTCTCGCAAATACACGTAAGCCAATCCAATGCTTATCTATCTTCTACAGAGGCTTGAATTGCAGCTCTAACTGCAATTTCTTTCCAACAAGAATGCGTCCTTCTTTTACCTTAAACAGGATTTATTAAACGCATTTATCACTCCGCGTCTGTCTTACACACATTTAAAGGACTGTGTCTTATTAAGTTTTATTGACTCTAAAAAAGCGTTTCTTTTAAACTTAATAGGATCTATCGTAAATTTCTATTGCTTTTCGATTTCGTTGGTTCAATGGAAGTTTGCTGATTTTGATCGGAGTTTTGTTTTATCGAGTGTTGTTAGACATGCGATAAGGTAAAAAGTATCTTTAGAAAAAAAATTATTTTCGTCCTCTTCCTTCCTGAGGTCCACATAAGTGGACTCTGCGTTTCTATTTTTAAAACGATTCTTTAAATTTTTTTTGTTGCACTGCGCTGATGTACACATCAGGATACGAAAGAAAGTAAATAGAAATAACATATATAATTTTCGTAGTAATTGATGCCTATTTATTTGGTGCGGTTTATTTGGATTCACCTTTGCTGGCAACATGCCAGTTTTTAACGCTAAGCGCAGTCAGACATTAATCAGCTTGGATGTGCAAACACCTTGTTTATCTCCTCGAGTATCCCAAGTCAGACATCATGATTCGAATTACTCGAAAGTGGCATCGGGATTCACTTTCGAGTAATTCGAATTCAATCTTTTTAATAAAACTTATCCTAGGTTATAAGTTTCATTAAAAAGATCGTACTATACAAAAACAGTCCTAAAATTTAATCAACCAATTAATATTTCAACAGTAGACAAATGCTTAATATTGTAAATTCATACCTGCAACGCTGTACCACTTCAAACTGAAGTCAAGTGCACCTGAACTAATTGAAACAGTATGTGGCTGTTCCTAATAATTTGGAAACATACTGTCAATTTGCTCAACTCAACTTTCTCAATAATCAATATGCCTGTCAATAACTCATTATTTCTCCACAGAAACAGTTTAAAAAATGCTACAAAGTTATCCCGTTTCTAGCAAATTATTGAGGATGTATGATAGCTTATAATGTTATTAACAAAATTTAGTTGTTTTACTAATTTCTGAATCCGTTGAAACAACGTATTAAAATATTGAACTTATATTGAATATTAGATAAATTAAACAGTTTAAAACAAACGAAATCTATATTTTAAATTACAGTCTATTGTATTTGTTACGTGAACGCTCGTTTTAAAGTCAGTCGTCAAGGAAAAAGAAAATTTTTAAACGGTTTTAATGGATAATACATCAAACATACATGAAGTTGTAAATTGAAGCAAATCGATCAGAAGTAAAAACAAGTTCAAAATATTTTGCTGTTTTCTCAGAGATATGTATCTGCGCTACCAGTGAGTA
>JAWZYV010005327.1:0-10309 GCA_038373885.1 Cheiracanthium punctorium
AACATGCGATAGTAAGTTACTGTCTTCTAGCCTTTTTAAATATTTCTTCTAAAGATATCTTTTAATTAGTACTACTGATAAAAGAACTCTTATTATACCCTTGTTAGTCACTTCATTCAATGCCATCTTAGTGCATACAGGGATGTTAACTCCAACATTCGATTTGGGAGCACCCCGGGAGCAGAAAAAATTTCATTTGGGAGCACCTCGGGAGCAGGAAAATTCCATTTGGGAGCAGAAAAATTCTATTTGGGAGCAGAAAAATTCCATTTGGGAGCACCTTGGGAGCACAAAAATTTTGCTTCCACGAGGAGAACTAAGATTTGGGATCAGAATTAACATGATTTTGGAGCATAAAATTGAAGATTTCTCACTGTGTTGGCTCTAGAAAAAAGGCCCGCCTGGGGGGAAATTTCAAAAAGGGCACCCTGTTCTCAAAAAGGGCACTTTGGGGTTCCACCAGAATGTACAGGTAGATAACATATCTAGAAACTGGTTTGAAACTATCTGATCCCCAAAAATTTAAATGTAGAGTTGTAATATGTGTTCTGACTTACAATGCATAGTTAGATTTTTTTCCAGTTTGTCTTTAGTTTCCCCCCCTCCCCCCCTTCTTTTGGAGAAAATATCTTGTAGAAGTAAGTGTAAGTGAAATAGGAAAAATGATTTGTTGATAATATTTTGCTCTAAACATGACATAAAACTAGATGTTTTTGATTTAAAAAAAAAAAAAAAAGAAGTTTTAATCTAAGTAATTTTGAATTTTCTGTTTAATTTTTTTTTCCCTCAAAATTACATGATGTAGATGTTTATTATTTATAAGAATAGTACATTTATTGAAGAAGGTTTCATAAATTTTTAGCCAGACATGATTTGTTAGGCAGTAGGGGAAGGCAGAGGGACTGTTAATTTTTGTTCCTCAATTTTATCACACTATCACTACTGGACCACAATTACTGGATCCCATTCATATATGATATTTCACCTATATTGGTACAAACTTTTAAACAGAAAAGGACTGTCAGTGTAAGTGGATTTGGATAGATGTGTTTAGCATGTAATAAAAATAATAAAATTTTTGCAATGCACGATGTATAAAATTTAATAATATAAATCAGAATTTTATTTAAATTCTTTTGTTCGCAATAATTATTGAATGATTACCAAGTAAAGATTTTTAAAGACGAACTCTGGAATAATGATTGTTTGATAATTAATAACTACTTATTTATCAAACGTACCTACCGATATTTGAGGATTGACAGATGGAATAGCAATTTTTTAGATAACTTAAGAAAATTTTGATTTTTACAACCGTATTTTCTTCCCCCAACTCCTAAGTGAAATGCCCACGTAGTTCTGCCGAGCCGATCGGGCTTCTCATTAAGTCAGCAAAAACAAAACATACTAGAGAGGACCCTTTTCGGGTTACTCGGCTCTCGCAAATGCAAAGACAATGAAAAAGGCAGTAACAGTATTTCGATCTGAAAGAATAGAGTATTTAAAAAGGCATTTGTGGGAAAGATCCGATTTTATAGACGGTTTTCGTGAAAGGGCCGCAAGCAGGAGGGCGTATAAAGATGAGAAATAGGGCCGCCGGGCGCTGCGCCCTGCAAAATCAATCTAGAGTCAACACTTACAATAAATGCAGATAAGAAAAGCAAAGTTTGCAAGCGTGGCAAAAAATTAACAAAAGTCAAAATGACACATTCGGCGCAAAAATCGGCTAAAAGCGCAGTTCAGCGCAAGATTTGCATTTCGGAGCAGCTCGGCGCAGAATTAACATCCCTGTGCATAGGCGAACCCGGCGGTCACTGGGGGCCCTAATCCAAAATGGGGCCCAGCTGGAAAAAAGCTCTTCCCAAAATTAATATTTGAAGAAAAAAAAAAAAAAAAAGCCAAAAAAGTCAGATTTTTAAGAATTTCGAGAAATTCTAAGACAGATTCTCTAATTTTTTTTCAACATATTGTTTTTATTTTTTTTATATGGGTTTGTTATAATTTAAAATGATTTGACTTTTACATAATATATACAGAGCCTGACCAGTGGCTGAATGCATTTGCGCTCTAAACTCTCTCTTGTATTCTAAACTGGGAGACTGAAGGTGCCTGGTTCGAAACCAGGTCATGTCGGCCGACCTAACCATTCGGAGTTTCCCGTGGTTTTCTCCGAAACTTATGCATAAATGCGGGTTAGGATAGGATCCCTTAGAAAGTTTCCTACAAAGGGCGATACCCCCCCCTCGGCCTAGAGCTCTAGCTCAGATAATTGGCCGTAACACCGCATTTACATTTTGGCATATACATATATATTCTCAAGAACAGCAATTCTTTTATTTAGTCTATATAATATAACATAGAACATATACATGTTGGATGAAACAATTAGTTATACTGTCAACTCCCGCTAATCCGCGACTATATAATCCGCGGTGTATTTCAAATATAAACAAACAAATTTGTTTACATTTTGAGCGGCATTTAACTGGTAGAGGATTTATTATAGAACTGTTATAGACGTTATTTGATTGGCTGAATGTTATAAAGACATTTATTAATGCTTTTCCACAGGTATTTGAAGTAAATAATTTCTCATATTTGAGTATATTATCATGCAATTAAACATACAGAAACTTATATCCTAAGTTGCATGTGTTCAGTGAATGGATGTAAATAATTAACTCCGAAGCAATGCACCATCCAATCACATCGCTTCACTCTTTTTTCTGAAACCCAACAAAAACGTTTGCTCTATGTAAAACATCAAGTAAAACAAATGCTGTATGTGAGAGAAAACTTGCGATTAGTTGTCAGAGACGATCATAAAGATTAACCATTGCAATTAAAATTGGGTGAAAATATGTAACATGTTTAACTTTAAACGCAAACTGCGATTTGGCAGGCGACACAGCAGTTGCGCAATTTTCCGAATCTCCCCCCCCCCCCACCTCACCCTTTTGATCTTCTGTCTAGCGATTTACTATGCAACAGAAACTTTCTTCACATAACTGTAGTTCTGTAGGAAGAAAGAAAGAAAAGCATTAACAGACCACATAGCCTTTCTCTTTGTTTACATTTAACTGCCGGAGGAGCACTAGCAGAAATAATGAATCATCAGGACTTGAAATGTAATGCATGTGTGTGTGAAGAGGATAACATTCTTTTCCTCTTTAAAGCTTATATAATAGCATAGAATATTTTTACATAATGAGAAACCAAAAATTACCTCGCAAGATCTAAACTTAATCTAATACTGAGATATAAAATATACAAATGATGCACCGCATCCTCCCCCCCCCCCCCCTCGCGAGCGAGCAGTGAAATTCCTCCCTTTCTGATTGAGCTTGTTTTTTTTATAATAGTTATATATAGTTAAGAACAGTCTTTCAAAGAAATTAAAAACAACAACTGCCCTTAAAAGAAAAAAAAAAAAATGGTTTGTTGAAAAACTTCCGGATTTGGGGTCCCCTACTGTACTATTACTTTTGAAGAAGGGTTAGCTCTGAGAGACAAGAAGGGTTAGCTCTGAGAGTATTTAAACATTTTGCAAAAGCAATTATTTGTCAGTGACCAAGAGTTACTGACAATTAGAAGGCTTCAGGACAAAATTCCTGAAGAAAAATTAAAATCTCTTAAACAAATTACAATCACTGCGTTGTTTTTTAGGTGAAATGAGTGAACATCATCGTTTAGAGGAAGGTATGAAGTGGAGAATTGTAGGTAGACTTGAGGCAGGACAATCCCAAGCTCAGGTTGCTAGTGAACTGTGTGTAACTCCATATGTTGTTTCGAATTTGTGGAGCGAGTTTAAAAACAGTGGGACAGTGTCCAGAAGACCAGGACAAGGTTGTCCGAGGCAACAATGCCCAATGAAGACTGGTATTAGGTACTTACAGCCAAGCGCCAGAGGACGTCTACAGCGACACAACTGTCTAGGGACCTTGCTGCCATAAAATTCCATTTAGCACTAAGGTTGATTATATTATTACCATTCTTTCGGAATACAAAAATGACTCAGAATTTTCAGAAGGTAAGACATTTTATATTGATCTTATTCTTGAGCACGTTTCACAATTGTCATCTAAAAGATTATCATATTCACCCAATTACATTCTGTTTGCTGTTAAATTATTTTACAGTTATCCCGCAGCATATAGTTCTATTCGTAACTCTAAAATTTTAATTCTTCATCCTGTATATTTGAAAAAGCTTTCTAGTCCTTTAAACGGTAGTACTGACTTAAACAATGATAATCATCTTTTATATCTAAAACAAAAATCTGAATTGTTAAAAGATAATGAAAAAATAGTTTCTGTTTTACTGGATGAAATCCATGTAAGCCCTTCTATATCATATAAATCAGGAAAAATAATTGGTATGGCCAATAATTCTGTTAATGAGGCAACTACTATCCAAGCCTTTATGGTAGCATCTCTCTTTTCTAAAAATAAGGATGTAGTATCTCTTGTACCAGTTAAAAATCAAACTGCCGATGTTCTTTTATCACACACACTAACGATTTTGAATATTTTAAAAGAATTGAACTATACTGTTTTGTGTCAATTTCAGATAATAATCGAATCAATAGAAACATGTTTACAAAAATGTGCGGTGGTACACTTACGTCATTTATTCAAAATCCTGCTGATCCAGACAATAAACTATTCTTTTTATTTGATACGGTTCATTTAATTAAATCCATTAGAAATAATTGGTTAAATTCAACAGAACAAAGTTTATTTTTTCCGGACCCAGATGATTTTTCAAAAATTAATAAAGCTGACATTAATTTATTAAAACAACTTTACGAATCGGAAAAGGGTGCAATTGTGAAAACAGCTCCTAAATTGTCCCAGAAAGTTCTATATCCCACATCCCTTGAAAAACAAAATGTTTTGTATGCTCTAAATTTGTTCCACGAAACATACATAGCAGCTCTTGCTCTAAAAAATAAAAATAATGAAAATAGTGGTACAATAACATTTTTGGATATTGTCAAATGGTGGAAAATTGTAAATGTGAAACATTATAGAAAAGGAAAAAGATTTAATGATAATTTTTGTGATCCCATTGTAAGCGTAACTGATAAAAATGTGCAGTTTTTGGAAAAAATTATGGACTGGTTATTGTGTTGGGAAAAGCATAGGACTTTGGAACTTTCTGAAAAAAAAAAAAAGATTAGGATTACCTGGAAAAGGGGGTATGCTAACAAAAGAGACACAATTTGCTCTAGATTTTACTACTTCAACCTTAATAGAATTGATCCGACATGCCTTTATTAATTTTAATCCAAAATATGTACTTCTTGGAAAGTTTCAAACAGATTCTCTGAAAGCTCGATTTGGAGAGTACAGACAAATGTCTGGGGGAAATTATAATGTATCCTGCCAACAAATTTTTGAGTCTGAAAATAAACTTAAAATCATTAGTTTTATTGAGTTATATTCAGAAAGTAAAGGTTTATTTAAATTAAGGCATTTAAAATTATCTGAGACAGAAGATTTTCATGGAGAAACAAACATTCCTGTAATTTTATATGAAACACTAAACTCTTATGATGCAGATATTACAAGTAATCAAAAAGTTGTATTCATTTTTATATCTGGATACGTAGGTAAAGAAGTCTGTAAAAAACTTAATTGTGAGGACTGCTGTAAATATTTAGTTTTGGATAAAAATCTTGATTCCGACGTAAAAATAGAAGAATATTTATCTCTTTTAGACAGGGAAAATTTAAAATGGCCAACAGAATTTGTACTTGAAATAGTAATACAAACTTATTTAATATTTTTAAAACTTATAAGCAAGCAGTATAAAGAGAAATTTTTAAATTGTAAAAATCATAAGTTTGTACTAGAGCAATTAGTTTTAGAAAAATTTGAACTAATATCTGCTATTCCTAACAATCAGTGTGCATATGGTTGTAGCATGACTATTTTAATGAAACATTGTTTATCAATAAGTTCAAATATTTTTATCAACAATTATGTAAAAACTAAAAATGACAAAATTAATTCCAAAAGTACGAAATGAAAATTATCAACTCTTGCAATATAAAAGGTTTATATGCATGTTTGATTTTATATGAGGAAAATTCATATTATACTAATTAATTTGTATAAGATGTATATTTGTATTTATGTATGTATTCATCTGTTTGTATATAGAGCAGGTTTTAATTTGTGTTTTAAATTACTATATTATCTCAAATTTTATATATTTGTATTTAATAAATTCCAATAATCTTATTTAAATGCAGGTTTTCCATGTAGTTAATAACTTCATTAAAAACAAATGTGCAAAATCTTCCATTAAGATATATTAACCTGCAGCACGAATATTCTTATAAATATTCATACAAACCGATTTCTTATATTAAAGCTAATTTTTTTTTCTCTTGATTGGAATTTAATTATGTCATATAAGATATTGAAAAGCTTATGCCTTATTTGTTACTGCAATAACTTATCACAGCATTTTAAATCAGTGCATTAATTTTCTTTTTCTTTCTCTTTTTTAACTGAAAAAAAATGTACAGAAATATGTATGCATTATTTAATACAGAAGACTTTATTGTAATGTGTGTAGTGATATGTAAATTAATTTTACTTCATATTTTATTTATTTTTGTAAAAAATAAACTATCTTCCTCACAAGTCCAAGTTAAACAAGATGGTATTAAATGTGTATTTTAGTGTAAAACTCTAGAGTATTCTATTAATTTTTTTAAAGTTTCATTTATTTGAAATCCATGTTATGAAATAAAATCTGAAAACTTCCTTGCATGTTATTCCTTATGGTGTTTCTTTAAACATAATTTACGTATAAAATTCCAATGTTTCTTAAATAATTTATCTGATACTTTACTAATTAGAATAATAATAATATAATTAGTTTAAGAATTAGCATTTTCAAAGAAAAGTTGTATTCTTCAAAATATTCTGTAAAAAAAAAAAAAAATGCTTGTTTACATTTTGCGAATATAATATTATTGCATTAGGGAAGTCACATTTCAGTCATTCTAAGTACTTTTATTTATATCCAATTACTATAATTAAAAAAAAAAAAAAAAAAAAAAAAACAATTCCAACTCCGGTTTCTATAGTAATCCTATGGACTGTACAGTGCCAGAAAGGATGTCTGCTGTGACGTCATGAAAAGCAAGGTTTCGGCCCGGTAGAGGAAACTTACTATCTCGCGTGGCCCCGGTCCAGATTTAATCTACAACCTGATTCTCGGCGAATATTCATATGGAGGGAGCCTGGGACCCGATACCATCCCAGCAACATCATGGAATGGGTGGGACTGATGGTGTGGGCAGGGATCATGCAAGATACCCGCAAACCGCTCCATGCGTCTGACACTGGTTCCGTGAATGCCCAGAGGCACAGGCAGGAGATCCTAGAGCCCTATGTGCGTCTTTTCAGGCTGTAGGCCTCGAATTCGTTTTTGTGGACGACAATGCCGGACCACATACGGCTCACCTGGTTAATGAGTATCTGGAAAGCGAAGATATTCATAGGATGGTTTGTCCAGCCAAATCTCCTGACCTTAACCCCATTGAAAATGCTTGGGATGCTCTTGGGAAGGCTATTGCGATACACCAACCCCTGCCCAGAACCATTCCGTAGTTAAAAACTGTTCTGGTGGAAGAGCTTTCCACAAGCACTTCTTAACTCTCTTATTCACAGCATGCATGCTGCACATATGAAATTATTGATGGTTTGGAATAGGGATGCACCGAATATTTGGTATACTGCCTATTCGGCAGACAAACCGAATATTCGGTTCGACCGTATACTTTAATATTCGTCAACCGAATAGCAAACAAATTTTAATATTCAACAACTGGTAAACAAACACTTTTTTTAAATACGATGAATGAAAGTTATAGTATAGTAGTACCATAGTACAAAATTAACTCAAATTGTTACTTACTAATAGTACTCGCACATTCAAAGTAATTTTAATGTAAGAGAGAACACTCGGAAGTTATATTTAAATATTGTTGCCTTGCAATTTTCATAAATTTTAGGACACATTATTTTAACCTTATAACCCATTTAAATATGAAACAGTAATCAGAAAAAAAGAACCTCATTATTTCATGTTCATGAATGTGTAAAGTCAATTAACGGCTAATTTTTTAAAGAAATATGCAGGTTTAAAAAAATGATCATAATTTCATTACTATTTAAAAAGGTGATTAAAGAAACATTTGGATAGTAAATTTTGCAGTACTTTAATTTCTGAAGTTTCACACCCTATGAAATATTAAATACTGTTTAAAAAGAAACTAATTAAATTAATCTGTGTACAACATTTAATAACAGCTTAATAAATTTTAACCAAATATTCGGTTAGAAATTCAACTCGCCATTTGGGCTAAGCTTTAGTATACATCCTACTTTTTTTTTTTTTTTGTCGCCAATGATGGCAATAAGGTTTGGCGATATTGCACGGAAGGTATTTATGGCAACCCTTTCGGTCAGCCAATCAGCGAGCCGTAAGGTCCGAGTTCTCATTTTTGTTGTTTACGTACTGGGATTAGAACGCAAAAAGGTACTGTACTTTTTTTGGATTTTTGGTTAGGATTTTATGATTTTTTAAGTATTTTAAGATGACTGCTAAGTTTGCATCTTGTAATTACCCCTCTGTAGCTAATGTAGTTAAAAAAATAAGGGTATTTTTGAACAAAATTTAACGTTAAAGTTGTCGGGTAAAAAAAACTTACGTGCAGGAATAAAGGGTTAGTGGACCAGTTTTTGGATATTTTGTGGGAGATATCCTTTCAGAGATATTTTTGATAACGTATAATATTGTTCCGCGTTACATCGTGTGGGGTGGCATGTGAAGCAGGCTCCTTGTGCCTCATCCTGGTCATGTGCATAGCCAGGAAAATTTTTCGAGGGGATATCTGCCTGTAAAATTTTTCGGGGGGGAATATGAACTCATATATGTATAAATAGACGGAATTATATCACTAATCCAAAATTTTCGGAGGGGGGGGGGGCAGGGTTCATTGATTTAAATCAGCTTGATTAAAATCACGATTTAAATCAAAGGATTTTTTAAAAAAAATCAGTAATTAAAATCATTTTTCAAAAATGGATTTTGTATTGATAGAACGTATTCTAAATAAAAATCTTCAACACTCAAATGAAATTAATTTCTTATAATAGCATGAGATGGCACTGCAGTGGTTTAGGGAATCCTTCAAGGTAAGGGGGGGGTGACTTTTGAGTGTGACAGTGTGAGAACAAAAGAAATTTGATCAGGAAAATTGGCAACACTAGAATTATTTCAGATTTTAGAACACGCTTGTTTAGGATTCCTTGTTCAGAGAGCTATTGCTAAAGTACAAGGATAATGACAGGAAGGAAGGAAGATAATATTTGGATGTACTTTAATGAAGAGCAGACAGTTTCTGGAAAAGGTGTTAAAGCCAAATGCAAGAACTGTGAAAAGGTTATGATGGGATTAGTAGCCAGAATGAAAGCACATGCAGATAAATGTTTCTCCTCTTACAGAAATGATATTAATTGTGATGAATCTCAAGAAACAATTGAGAACAATTTAACTTGTACAAAATCTGAGGCAGCCAAACCTATGAAAAGAAAAATCAGTGAGGTAGAAAATGATGTTGATGTTCTTAAGAACAGCATGAATGATTATGTCATAAAGACCACTAAAACTCAAAAGCACATATTAGATGAGGAAGTGGCAACAGGGGCGTAGCCAGAAATTTTTCATGGGGGGGGGGGGGTTACGACTACTACAACTCATATATATGTATATGTGGGTGTGACAATGTAGTGAAGAATATACGTTCTGTAAGGCCAAAAAATTTCTCATGGGGGGGGGGGTTATGACCCCCTAACCCCCCCCCCCTTGGCTACGCCCCTGAGTGGCAGGATATACACTGCTGGCCATCGTAAATGCAACACCCTGAAGGAAGCATGCAAATAATATGAAATTTACAACATGCATTAGCTGAGGTGAGATATGCAAATGATTAGAATTTCAGCGCAGACGCACATCAAGCGCGCCTGTGGCGCCACCTCAAAGCGCTATTTAAGGCTTGGAGATTTCGACGGTTTCAAGTACAGCAATTGTGTTTTTCTTGCTTTTTTTCAAAAAAACGATAAATTATGCCTCGTAGGAAACAACGATCATCTTTTGATCAAGTATCCGAGTTTGACAGAGGAAGGATAGTGGCATACCGAGATTGTGGGTTATCTTTCAGGGAAATCGGTCGTCGTATTGGACGAAACCAAACAACTGTGATGCGGATATGTGATCGTTGGGT
>JAWZYV010005329.1:0-10755 GCA_038373885.1 Cheiracanthium punctorium
TACAGGGGTGTAATCGAGAGAGGAAGGACACTTTGCGTCCCTCTACTTTTCTTTTTCAAGGGGATGCTCATAACTCCTTGAAAAAAACTGATTTTCGATAGATTTAGAAAATTAAAATTTTCATTTTGGTATTCTGAGTCTGAAAGAAAACCAAAGGGAACCCCTCGGACCACCTAAGTAGATCTCAAAACTCACAATTTCTTTGTAGATGTTAAATATTATGTACACTGATTCGTAAAAATAGATTACATGCACTATGTTACCCAACACACTCATGGTCAAAGTCGCGAAGGATAAAAGCCGGAGTAGTAAAGGGTCAAGACGAGTATTTGGAGCACATTACTATACAACTTCTCACTGGTCATTTGGCTTGCACTCGCACTGCTTTTGCAGCCTTTTCGTTTCTCCTACCTCTGTACAACCGGCCCCCCACTATAGCCTAGTGGACAAGGCACTGAATATGAAGGTCATGTGTTCGTGCCTACCGGGCGGCTGCAAATCTAACCGTCTGGAATTTTGATACATTTTCTCCAGATCTAGCGTAAATATTCGTTAGAATTCCTTAAAAAGTCCTTCGACGAAGGCACTCCTCCCACCCCAACCGCAGGTAGATGCCCCTAGTGAAGGCTTGCCACAACGCAAAAAAAAAAAAACCTTCTATACAAAAAAGTGTCCATTTTTATTTATTTATTTGTTTTTTCCTTTTCCTAATAGAAGGTGTATAGGATTTTATTTTATTTATTTAATTATTTATTTATCTTATTTTATTTTATTTTTCTCTCTATGCATCAGTGACGCAGTGAGGAGGGACGGGGGGGGGTCTGTCATGCACCAGGTGCCAATCACGGAGGGGAGCCAAATGGTCCCCAAGGCAAAACATTTTACAGAAAATTTTCATTTTTATTTTGATCGATTTGAAATATATTTTAAAGTAGTAATTATTGTAATATATATCAGTGGCGGCCCGTGGTCAAAAATGTTAGTGCAGCCGGAAGCATATGACACCCCCCCCTCCCTTCCTCCGGACAGGAATGGAAAATCTTTGTTGTGGAATTCGAAAGCTGGCGGATTAAGCCCTCATCCAGGATTTAAAAAAAAAAGAAACTACATAAAAAAAATGCAAGAGGTCCTATTTTACTTCCATAAAATGGACATCATATCCAGTACCATTCCAAACACTCTTTTTTATCTCAACGACTAAACACGGCCAACAAAACATTTTTTTTTTAAATAATTTTTAAAAAAAAATAAAAACTGCCATATATCCACGAGAATAGTGCATATCATGATGAATGGAAGCTACGACCATACTGAGACGAACCTGTTTTTTTCTTATAAATGGACAATTTTGGTGTCGGTCTATTTTCTTTTAGTGGTTGTCGTTTATCATCTTCTTTCCATATGTTGAACGGAGTTTCAAGCAAGACGCAAACTGGATAATAATGGGGCTCCATGTTTCAAAACGGTAAAATTATAGATTCCAATAACACATGGACACAGTAACAAATAAAGCTAAAAACTTTCAACCTTCCCAGACAAAAAAAAACGAACAAACTATTGTTTCCGTTAGAATTGGCTAGAACAACGGTTCTCAACCTTTTAACGTCACCCCCCCAACAAAGGCTAACTTACAGCGGCGCTCCCCCCCCCTCACATTTTCAGCATATATTGAGTTTTTTAATCTTTAATAATGAATATTTTAAGAGAAAATGGATATATTTTTGAGTAAAAATGAGAATAAATAAGACGATTTTTTAAAAGCATGCATCACTACTTGCTCTTTAGTTTTTCTCGCCCCCCCCCTGCAAACGTTCTGCGAGGGACGCGCCCCCCTCAGGTTGAGAAACGCTGGGCTAGAACATATATTCCCTGTGTCTTATTCTCTCCTCATCCGAGCCAATCAGTTAGTCGAATTCACAAGTGCAGCAGTAGTCAGAAAACATTTCTTCAGCTGAGTCATTGCTACATACCCCCCTATGCTGTCCTATGCTGGAGAGACTGCTTACGTAGTCGTTACCATGGCAACGGTGCTGCCAATTTCTTTATCAGCTGTGAGGGCTGTATCAACGACTTTCGCAGTTGAATTGCGGGAAGATTAAAGGGCTTTTTTTCTGAATGAGCGATCCGGCAGTTACTACAATACGTTTCTTTCTTTCTTTTTTTTTTCTTTTTTTAAAATTTACCATGGGAATTCCATAATTCTAATCTGAATTTAAAAAAAATTATAGAATAAATTATTTTAAAGTATGTGCTGATAATTTCAAGTGCAGCCCGGCAGTACTTGCTGTATCCCACGAGCCGCAACTGATATACATTTCTTTTCTTGATTTGTCTGTGAAATATGTTTTAAATAATGTTTGGAGGAAATCAATCAAATATCACTGTAGAAAAGTGACGGCATATCAAGACTTGCAGAACTACGGTATCAGCAAGCCATTCCCGTTCCCGTGTGGAAAACAAAAATGCTTCTGCCACGTAAGCTTTCAATATAGACTGTCTAATAGAGATGAGTTCAGGCTCATCTTTTAAAGCCCGAGCGAGAGCGATATTACTTAAATCGGAGACAGAGTCCGAGCTCGAAATTTCAGTTAATAGATAAGTAAAAGTCTATTTTACTTCACTGATAGAATATCATAAAATTTGCCGTTTGGGAAAATTAACGTCAAATCTAAAAGCAAAAACTCTTATGCACTTTCTAATTCTTTCTATTCAAGTTTATCAAATAATACTAGTAATTAGTTTATTTCTCACATTTTGTTTTCAGAAGTCTTATTTTAGATAACATTAGGACTGTTACTGAACGTCCTATGTAACCGTAAGGTAAGAGAATTTTTGAAATAAGTGTTCTTAAGAAAAACGATTCGAATTTTAACAATCTCCGTATACAAAATGAACGTTATTTAATCTTTCTTTCTGAACACTTTATTTTATATTATTTAAATAATTAAATATTTTCGAGTATGTGCACGTGCTAGAGAAGATGGAGTTTTAATCAGGGTAGGGGTGGACGAGAGACAACTTTTTGCGAGACGAGACAGAGATTTACAGCTTTTTTGCGAGACGAGACAAACATTTTTAACATTATGATATAGGGATTTTTGTGAGACGAGACAAAGCTTTTCGGCTGTTTTGCGAGACGCGAGACGCCAATTTTTCGTCTCGCGTCCATCCCTAATTCAGGGTGTCCCAAAAAGGTGGTAACGAGCTTAAATTCTTTATCTATTAGAGACAAGTGGGCAGTGTAAATTGAAAAATGTCCAAAACATAAGGCCGTAAATAAAACTCCCTTAACAAGAAATTCATCCCGTTCATTTACAGAAAAGTTACACTTTCCAAATTTGTACACGACCCCGTTAAAAAAAAAAAAAAAATTCCAAATTAGTAAAATGTGCCTCATACCCTAACAAGGCGATGAACTGAATTTCAGTCTTTGATCATACAACGTCTCTGCGAGATATCGTTAAAGAAAGATGATCGGGGGCTGTACATAATTTTGAATGTAAACGTTTAGTTAAAAAAAACAAAAAACATTTTCTTTCGTAATTTCTGTACGATCCCTGAAATGCTATTATTCGATGCGAAGTTTTCTCTTCGAGAGATATTGAAAAGTGATTTAAGTCAGCGTTATATCTGTCTTCATATCTCTGACACTTTTTAAGATATAATTTTTAAATTTTGTATGTCACCTCATTAGTGTATAGGGCACATTTCACTAACTGGGAATTTTTTGTAATACAAATTTAACTTGTTAACTTTTTGAAAATTAACGAGAGGAGTTTTATCGTAGCATAATCGTTTTCCCAACCTCATTTTGATTTTTTTTTTAATTTACACTGCCCACTTATCTCTAATAGATAAAGAATTAAAGCCCGTTACCACATTTTTTGGACACCCTATACATATACAGTAGAATCCCATTACCACCAAGCGAAGTCCGTTAAGCAAAAATCTCGTTACAGCGGAGACTTTCTTCATCCCCAAATCAAATAACATAGGAATTATTAAATTAAAGTTTTAGATATTATGAACGACGGTCGATTTATAAAGGAGCACAGAAAGGGGACAAAGTGCTATCCCGAACTTACATACCACCATTGGATGGTGATTACAAAAGAAAACATTTGTGCTTATGGATCCAATTCTGAATTATTTCCTTTCTGCTGATAATAATATCATAACCTACGAACCTTTGACAGTTGATGATATTATTCGTAGGATTCAAGGAAAAAATGCACAATCCCTTCAGGACGTGGCGAAGAGAAATGTTCGGATACGAACTTTTAAAGTTTTATCAAGTGTACTGACTTAAAACATTATTTATCATACAAAATGATTTAATGACAGCTTGCTTAAAAGCGATGTTTATTTGATAGGTATTGTTAAATATAACTTTCAAATATGTGACTTCACTAATCTTTAAAAAATTCCGCTGTAACCAATTTCGTTTTGTTGATCGTAAAAATTTGCAGTATTGGAATAACGAACTTTCGTAATAGCGAACGGATTTATCTCGTCCCTTGAACTTCGTTAAAACGGGATTCAACTGTATACAGTAAAACCTCGAATAACCGAGCTAATTGGGACCGCTGGTACCTTATCGGAAATCTCGGTTGATAGACACTATTTATAAAAACTCGTCGTGCTCGCGAATTTAACGTCATTTAAGATAATAAACACAATAGAACATTTTTCAAATGATAAAAACATTATGAAGTTATTAAAATATGAAGCTATGTTTCACAGCTCAAAAAATTTAAAAAGGAAATCACCTTCTTATTAGTAAATTTTAAAAAGCAAACTGAATTTTTTAAAAACTGTATTCAGGGCCTGATAACTGAAAAGGCTAGGGAAGCTTGAGCTTCCCCTCACAATTTGAAAGGGGGCCCGAAAATGACTGAAAAACTGCGATAAAAATTCAAAATTTAGTTTTTATATGATCTTTTAAGTTATTGTAAACATTTTTAATGAAGAGAAGTTGTGCTTTTCAGAAGTCTTGATACTTCATGTCGCAACATTTATAAATTAGCTGTTTGCGATGTCATTGCCTGGGACACCTGCTGCAGTTGAGAGTTGTTTTTCTATTATGGGGAACATTTGGCCGGCAGAAAGGGGTAGACTTTTAGTATGTAATGTTAAATATCGTCTAAATGTCAAAATTAATTCTCCATTTCTGTGTTGTGATTTTTATGGTGTCATCAAAACAAACAAAGAATTCCCGAAAAAAGCAAAGTCTAATAAAAAACAAGACTAAATTAATAAAGTTTAATGTTCCAGTAAGGTAATGTTTTTAGTTATTTGTTAATGTTTAAAGTAATTTCAAAATACTGTAAAATCTCAACAATGAACTAAACTGTTATGAAGATTAATGAATAAAATATTTTTATCAAAGGAAAATTTCACATTAATGAATAAGATGCTTTTATCAAAGGAAATCATTAGAACTAATTAAATCAATAAAATTTATTTTTTATGAACGAAAATCATTAAAACTTTTCTTTTCCCAAACAAAAAGGGGATGGGGGGCCCGAAATGAGACTGAGCTTCCCCTCCCTTCAGAGGTTAATCGGGCCCTGACTGTATTAAGTTAAATCAGGGATGAAACAATTCCGGACATAAAATTAACCACTTTTTGTAAACAGTAATTTTAACCCATTTATGCCTAGCGTCCCTTTTTTGGGACGGCATTTTCGCTATTAGTCGAAAACGTTATTTATTTTTCCTAGCCTTTATTCATGAGTATTGAGCCTCAACTCTACAAAATATTTTAACATGACCAAGTAGTATGTTGATATTTCAATTTTTATGCATAATGATTTTAAAAGAAATCATCCCTTGTTCAAGAAGTTGACATCCGAAATTTATCTATTATTTCTGTTATCAGTAAAAATCGAAGAAAGTCGCAAAAATATCCAGGCACAAATGGGTTAATGTTAAAAAATAACGAAATTTCTAAGTTAAACTCGGAAGTTTTGGATGATTTGATTGTTTTATTGAAAAAAATTCGTAAAAATATACTGTTTACAAAATGTAGTTAATTATATGTCCGGCATAGTTTCACCCCTGTTAAATATTGAAAATTGCATTTTCAAAAATAACACAAATCTCAAAACTGAGTACTTTTGGGGGCAGAACATACTGTAGCGCGGACAGTGAACTAAAAAGTATGGCTTGTTTCAGGGCTTATTAAATAATAATAATAATCAGATTTCGTTATTTCGGATATTAATTCTAAAGTTAATCTATACACGCATCTGGCATATTAGCTTTAAGTAGTTCGTAACGCTAATTCCGTTTTTTAAGAAATCTAATTATTTTAATTTTCCTCTATCTATATTTACATTATTTTTTCCTTAAAACTACTTTAACAGATACAATAAAACTTTTACGAAACTATTAATCTCCATATTTAATAGCAATCCATATTTAATAACAACGCCAAGGTAAAACGCTACATATTTAATAGCACTCTCAGCTGCTTCTTCTCAGCTGATAAACGAATTACAAAATCTATCTATTCCTTAGTTTCACGTAAAATCGTGTTTTTCCGGGCTCATTCTGAAAAAAAAAAAATAATAATAAAAACTTTGTTATCGACTCGGTTAACAAAAATTTTGGTTAATCGAGGTTCTACTGCATATAAATATTTTCTCTGACTGATGCCGGTCTGTGCGAATTGTATTTCCCGTTTTCGCAGTCCGGTCCGCAGGTGTAGAAGGCTGAGGAGAAAGACTGGTTTAGAGTGTTTAGCTGATACGCACTAGAGATGAGTAAGATAAGCTTGGGCCCGCCTGATCCAGAGGAATTGTAATCCGAGCCCGAAATGTTATCTTAATTAATAAGTAAAAAAATATTACTTTCTTACTAGAACATCATGATTTTTGTTCCTACTAAAGACAGAAGACGTAGAAAAATGCACGGAGAATTGGCCTGGAGATGTTGACCTTTCTCGCTAACTCGAAGTTAACTATTTGACTATCGAGTAGTTATTAAATTATTCGCGAAAAAAGGATATGACAGTTGGAAATTTTGGGCTCCACACACCCCTCCCCCCATCTTGCTTGCTGCATATTCCGATTTACGTGTCTGCCTGTGGCGGTAGAGAAAGTATGAAGCCGCCCATTATTACGCATCGTAGCCAGCTGACATATTTTTCATTTTACTTGACAGCACCACGGGCCTGCTGAAAAGGTAATCGTATGTTCCTTGTTACTTTGATAAAAGGAAACCCTGGGATTGGCGGAAAGTTAACGATCAATTCAAAATATCGGCACCGCCTTTCGAGAGGTGGCGGTGCTTGCGAATTTAACTTTGGATAAGTTTAAGGAATACAATTTGCTCAGTGGAAATTCCGATTAAGTCCCTAATATTTTAATAAAACTCCTGACAGATGATGGTCAGTAAAAATAAGATTACAATTATAATAATACAATGGCAACATGATAAGGACAAAAATGTGTTACACTATTTTCTGTCATTGCAGAGGGCTCACCCTCCCCCCCCCCTCCCCTTAGTTTCGCCGACACTCAATTTTTCGTCCAGGGAGCCATGAAACGAGTCATTTATGAATTTCCCAGATAGGGAAAAACACTCTCTTCCGCCAAACCATGGCTTCTCCAAATGAGCGCAAACCGGTTCGCACGAAGTTACTCGGTTTCAGAAAACTTCAAATTTCGACGAAGGAGCTAAGCTAAATATTCATCATCAAACAGAATTCATATTTATTCTGCATGCAAATCGATAGAGTTGTAAAAAATGTGAAGTGGGTTTTTTTTCGGGGGGGGGGCTGAAAAGAAATAATCGCATTTCAGTAATTTTAATGGGCTAAATGTATTCAAGATGCGGGCATTTTGGACTAACGAGCTCGTCCAAGGAGCGAATTAAACTCGTATCACAAGATACGAGTTCCACAGAAAGCGGTCAGGAGTTTTGGTCAGTTTTCTCTGGATAAAACGTGAATACCCATTAAAACCCCTTAAAAAAGTCCTCTGATCAAGGCACCCCCCCGCCGTTGGCAGATGCCCCTCGTGTAGGCTTGCCATACCTAACAAACAGACAAAGAATTGAAAATCTTTGTTGAATAAATTTGTTTTATCACAGAAAACAAAAATTAAATTCAGGAAATAATAAATATTTCATCCTCATATAATTCAAAAAGTACATTCAGGACTGCATTTTAGAAACTGTCCAACTAGCGAAAATTAGATGCAAAAATATGCATTCAGCATTCTAAACTATTGTTGTACAAGAACTGCACAGAAGAATACAATATAAGAAATATAAAATGATTACATAGAGATTTTTTTTTTCCCCTAAGCAAACCGTTATCTACCTCAAATTACACATGTTGAGAGATTCGCTACAACATTCTTTATTTGATTGATTGATAATTGATTCGCACGTTGTTTCTGGTGAGTTTTATGTATGTCCCCTTTTCTTTATTATAAGTATTTATAAGCTGAGCCAAAACATTTTCAGAAATGGCTATTAATTCCAATAAGCCTATTTATTTTCCATTATAATGCGACTGAATATTTTCACCCCGAAATACAAAGCCTCGTTGTACTGAAAATGAATAACTGTAGCAATTTGCTCTAAAAGTAACTGCCAACGTTTTTTTAACGAATCCAATTTATCTATGTGGTATTATACTTAAATTAGAGTCACCTGATCAGGAACTTTTACAAGTTCTGATAAACCAAATTGCGAAGTGTGAATACGCAGTTCCTAATTAGACATCAACTTAAAAATTATGTTTCCTAACTCTTATAATATTTATGGTTATGATTTTATTACCCAGTATCTCTGTGCTCTAGTGAAAAAAAAAATTAAAATTAAACATTCACCAGAAATTTTATCTTTTTCTGAAAAAAATCTAGTTCAGAAAAAAATATATGTGCAATAAGAATCTTAGTTTTACAGCCTAAACGTTTTCTACTTTAGGCGTGGGGTTTCCAGAAACGTGGCGCAATTTGCATTTACAGCTAATCCGGCGCTGAGAAAGAGCACTAACACCGCAGAACTTTAAAGTCCTAATAAAAAATAATAAATGTTAAGCTCAAAAATGCGAACTCTATGAATGAAAAAATTAAAAAAGATTTGAGTTTTAATTCATTCATCCAACTTTCTTCGGGGGGGGGGGAACAAACAAACAAACAAACAAAAAAAAAAAACGCTATCGAGAACGAAGGGGGAAAGTTAATTTTTTTCTTTCATATATTCTCACGAAAAAAAAAAAAAAAAAGTTTATCTGCTTATTAGGAACCGCTATTGAAATCTTGACCTCGAGTCTACATCATTATTGCCGTCTGCATTCCTATAAAGAAGAAGCCGAAGTATTACCTTCTCCAGTATATAAATATATATATAAATGAGGTTTATATTCTTCTTGAGACATTTACCTTTTTTTCCCAGTTCGTTTCCATTTTCCATGAGAAGGCTTGGGAAGGGGGGGGGGGAGGTGTGTAGCTTTAACCTCTATCTGTATTTCCGAAAAAAAGAGGAAAGCTAATTTTCGGAAAATGAAAGTACAAAAGATGCATTAAATTCAAATCTGGCGCAGTTAATACAAAAAAAAAAAAAAGAGGGGAAAGAAAGACTGTCTGTAGAACTCGTTTCCCAAAAGATAAATTATTTTGCTGCTTTTGTCCTTTTCGCGAAAGCAGCTCGAAAGTAATTTAAAGAAACCCTCATTTGTCTCGCTTAAAAATAATTATGTTTCACGTTCCATATTCTAAGAACAACAGTGAGATGTTTCTCTTATTCATGAAGGCGCGCTCATTGATATCGTCGCCTCTGTTGATATAAGATAGATAATCTAAGAATTTTGAGAATAGGGTTTCAAAACTTCGTTTAGATTAATAATATATGTATTCATACTTTGCATAGGGTGCTTTCTGATGTCCAGGTTTAGTTGCATGGCAATTAGAACTTAGGGATTATTAGGGCAATTAGAACAGTAGGGAGAAGTGGAGAAACAGGAGCCAGGGTGGAACATTTCAGCCTTCGGGAAGACACCCTTTGAAGAAGAGTGCGTGTGAAAAAAAAATAATGCATGTATTCTATTTCCAAGGATATGTGCATACATATTGTTTGGCATTCATAAAGGAATTGTAAGAGAATATTGAGGAATACTTAAGTGGTCCAAAATGCTGCTTTTGGTTTCCTTTCCGACGAAGAATCACAAAATAAAAAATTTAATATGTTAAAAAGAAATTTTGAGAATGCCCTTGAACATAAAAAAGGTGGGAGACGTATAAGCTAAAATGCAAAAGTAGGGGATGGCCAGTGGTGTAGCCATGGGGGTGGTAGGGGTCCCGACCCCCCCCCCCGAAATGAGAGAGACAGGCAAGGAAAAATGGATCCCTGTATTTTAAAAATTTATATATACAGGGTGTCCAGTGCTAACGCTGTCCAATGGCTATTTCCTAAACCGTTAGTCAGAGACACATAGTTCCAATTGCAAAAATGCTTTAAAATGTATAATCTATTACACCAGAAGCAGTCAAAGTCAATAATTTAATATCTATAAAAATTACGAAATTTAAATTTTTATACGGTCCTCTGGTCCTATCAGTTATATTTAGAAAAATTTTCTTTATACAATTCCATGCACAATTAAAAAAAAAAAAAATCGTCCTTATACGACCAAAATTCATCGATTTATGAAGCAGCAAACATTGTGGCTTAAGTCTCTTTTCCACGTTTAAAAATGTCCCGTTATGGTAAACCATTAAGGGATATTTTATATATATACTG
>JAWZYV010005330.1:0-13370 GCA_038373885.1 Cheiracanthium punctorium
ACCCCAAATAAGCCTCCTCTCCAACAACAACAACCAAGGAATGTTGCCATATTGTTTAATTCCTCTCTTATCAAAGATGATGATGGGGAGGAGGAGCGGGCATCGGCGGCATCTAGCCCACAGTCGCCCGCCCTCGTCTCCTCCTCCCGACCTGAGTCTGGTTTATAAACCGCTCATCTGCTTAGCCTTCGCAGGTCATAAAATATCTCATTAGAGAAACAATCTGTCATCCAGAAGAGTAGTCATAACAATAAATTATTTGCTACTGTAAATGGCGCTTTACCGTGTTTTATAAATGCTGGAAGTATATAATTAAACACCATTCGGTTATTTTTTAAATTTTTTCAGATTTTCAAACACATTATCCAAAACTTAAGGCTGGCAGTTCAAGACAAGGGCATTTCCGGAAGTGTGGGGGACCCCCCCCCCGTACACACACTCCCCCGTCGTGTAATAAAAAGAATAAAAAAAAAATTGATTCATTGCCAGGGTGTGCAGCAGTCGGGAAATACTACTTAAAAATATCGAATTTGGGGTAGGCATCGGGGCCAAATTGATGACCAATAATCTGAAGTAGAAAGGCCATGCAATGATTACACTAAAAGCAATCATTAAGAACAACTTGCAAGAGTGCATAACATTCGTGCGCGGAAACAACGCGAATGCATGCCCGTGATTTATGTGGCCAAAGTCTAAGCTTATTGTTTACTAAGTTGCACAGACTGGCATACTTTATGCAAACATAAGCATTACCTGTGATCGGGAAATCAGTTTTTGAACACCACAACAAAAACAAACACCACCCCCCCCCAACCCCCCCCCCCCCCCCCCCCCCCCCCCCCCCCCCCCCCCCCCCCCCCCCCCCCCCCCCCCCACCCCCCCCCCCAGTACCCCCCCCGCCCCCCCCCCCCCCCCCCCCCCCCCCCACCCCCCCGGCACACCCCCCCCCCACCCCCCCCCCACCACACCCCCCCCACCACGGGCACCCCCCCCCCCCCCCCCCAAAAAGAAAAGGCTGAATTAAGACACTCGGCTTGGTACGACACTGCGGGGGGCGGGGGGGCGGGGGGCCAGGGGGGCGGGGGGGGGGGGGGGGGGGGGCGGGGGCGGCGGGGGGGGGCGGCGGGGGGGGGGGGGGGGGCGGGGGGGGGGGGGGGGGGGTGGGGCGGGGGGGGGGGGGGGGGGGGGGGGGGGGGAATAAAGGGGTGTAATTGGGGGGGGGGGGGGGTTGGTTGGGGGGGGGGGGGGGGGGGGGGGGGGGGGGGGGGGGGGGGGGGGTGGGGGGGTGGGGTTGGGGGTTGGTGTGAGGGGGGGGTTGGGGGGTTAGGGGGGGGGGGTGAGGACGGGGGGGGGGGGGTTTTTTAGGGGGTTTGGGTTGTTGGGGGGTTGTTTTGTTTTTTAGTTTTATGGTATGGGTGTTTTTGAGTGTTGGGGTTGGGGGTTTGGGGGGAGGGTGGGTGGGGGTGATGGTGTTGTGTGGGATTGTTGGGGGGGGTTGCGGGGTTTTGTTTGGGGGGTGGTTTTGAGGTTGTAAGATGGGAGGATGGAGGGTGGGTTATTAATTATGTGGGGTGGGGTGGGGTGGGTTAGGAGGGGGTTTGTAGGGAGGTGGTATAGTATGTGTTTGGAGTGAGGATTGGTGATGGAGTAGTGATTTTGTGGGTCAAAAGAATGGTGAGAAGGCTGGAATTTGGGGTGCTTAAATAGTTGGTGACATGCGTAAATTAGATGTAATTAGGGCGCGGCTTACAGAAATTGGGATTTGTATTGGTATGTTTGTTTGGAGTTGTTAAGAGGTAATTTTAGTGTTTATTGTAGGTATTTGAGTGTACAAAAGATATAAGAATATGTGGGTTTGTAGTTTTTTATGTTGGGATACTGTATGGTGGGTTTAAGAATGGGGCCTACAGATATTGGTTGTTGGATAGTAGGTGGGTAACTGTATGGTTTTTTTTCTTTTGGTAAGTGGATTAGTTTGGAAAGTTATGTGTTATGGGTGCTAGGTCGCTATTTTGTGTCTGTATTATGTTTGTGTGTTATTGTGAAGATTTAGTAGTTTAAAATTTGCATTTTTGCAATATATGTGTTAGTATTGTAGAGTATTTCCTAGTCGAAACTGACAGACATTGGTAATATCTAAAAATTACTGAATAGTTTGAATTTGGGGGGTAAGTAAAAGTGTTAGTACCTGCAGTTTGAAATATCAAAACTTACCATTGGCCTACGTTTATTATAAAATCTATTTTTTAATTCACTTAAAAGTAAAAGATTTAAAGCGTATTATATTTTTAATTTTTAATCAATTTAAAAAAAAATATTGTTCCAGTGTGATGACTATCCCGGTATGTTCGGTGAACAGGAATTATTCATGTTTTGGCCTAACTTTTTTTTAAGGGAACTAACTATACCCATTTTTATTTTTAATTTTTAAAAAAATATTCAATTCTATTTCGTGATTGCTTTCTTGCTCAAAAATGAAATAGAAAATTGGAAGAAGTTCATCAAAATAAAGGAAAGATTTCACAGAAATAGAAAAAAATTCACGAAAATTAGGTAAAATTTCACAAAAATAGACCCCTGGGAAAGAAACCTGTGACTGAACCCCTGCTAGAGGTCAAGTCGCCCGGGACAAACCTTTGTTTTGGCTGCTCCCTTCTTTCCATTTCAATTTTGACGTAACAGCACTATGCCTGGGCAAGTGTCCCGTTTTCCCCTCCACTAGTTGCAGACTAGCATATATACAGAGAGAAAAGTTGCAGTGACGGCTGAATACGATAAATATTGAATCTAAAATGGAATGTTTTCTGTCATTTTCCGGGTTGCAAATTGGCGTAATTATTAAAAATTTTCGGCAAGAACCAGATTCCCGTTATTTTACGATTACATAATTTTTTTTTATGCTTTTTTTGTTGAAATAAAGCATAATGGCCGCCTTACACAATTTTGTAAAAGTGTAGATTTCATTGAATGAAAAATTTGTTCGGCAAATTTTGTTTAATTCGATTTGGGCTTAAAAAACCTGCTATTAAAGGAAAACAAAACTTCCACTAACAACACATTTTTAACGTACTAAAGAAGAGGTATTTGAAAAAAGCTACCCTTATGTGTTTGTAGATAATAAATTTAGAAGAGAAGTTGTCCCTTATTCAGCGTGTGATTTGATATTCCCTTTTCCAAACTCTGCCCTTGTCCATTTCTAGTGAGTATCGCTGCCGGGACTTGGTGCGGGAGAAAGCCATTCTTCGCATTTATAAGTCAGGTCGAGGTCTATGCGGGCTCTGGGGAATACGAGCACTTGTCTAAATATTCCTTTAAGACGTTAGAAAAAAAAAAAAAAAAACAAATAGAAAAAATAAAAAAAAAAAGTGGCCTGTAATTAATGTATGGTTGCCTTTCATGTCTATACCTGTTGGGTCAGGACGGTGCCGAAAGATCTGGTATAGGGGGATAAGGAGGGATGGTGAGTAGTTTCCTTATCATATGAGGGAGGTAGTCTATCTCTTCTTTTTTATTTTCTTATGTTGAATTTATTTTTTAGTTTGAGTTTGTTTCAGTTTTCATTTTTTTTTTTTTTTTTGTTTTTTTATTTATTTTGTTTTTTTTTTTTTTTATTTTATTTGTTTTTTGATTTGTGTTTTTTTTCTTTTAATTTGTTTATGTTTATTATTTACTTGATATTTTATGGTTTTTTGCTGTAATTTTTTTTTTTGTTGTTTTAATTGTTTTGTTTATTGTTTGTTACTTTTCTTGGTTGGTTTATTTTTTTTTTTTTTTTGTTTGTTTTTGTTGATCGCGTTTTGTTTTTTTTGTGTTTTTTTTTTTTTTTTTTTTTTTTTTTTGTTTTTTTGTTTTTTTGTTTTTTATTTCTTGTTTTTTTTAGGTTGTAGTTTTATTTTTTTTTTTTATTTTTTTGTTTTTTAGTTTTTTTTTTGTTTTTGATTTTTTTTATTTTATTTTTGATATTGTGTTTATGTGTTTTTTTTTTTTTTTGTTTTTGCTTTTCTTTATTTTTTGTTTTTTTGTTTTTTTTGTTTGTGTTATTTGTTTTTTTTGTTTTTTTGTGTTATGTTCTTTTTTATTTGTTTTTTTGTTCTTTGTTCTTTTTTTTGTTGTTTTTATGGTTGTTTTGTTTGTTTTTTTTATTTTTATTTGTTTTTTTTTTTTGTATTTTTCTTTTTTTTTTTGTTTGTAAGTTGTTTTTTTTGTTGTTTTGTTTTTTGTTTTTTTTGTTTTTTTGTAGTTTTTTTTTATTTTTGTTGTTTTGTTTTGATTTTTGTTCTTTGGTTATTGTTTTGTTTATTTATTTTGTTTTTGTCGTTCAGGGGATGGGAGGTTGTCCATCTTAGAAGATATTATTCGCATTTTGCCAGCAGTGGGTGATTTAACACTTGAAATTATGAGACATCATTAAGAAACCAAAAGTTCTTTAATTAAAATAAATATTATAAAGTTCAAATACATTCACGCTCGCTGAGCGTCTTACAGAACTAGCATACACAGAATATACAGAGGCTAGAATCGAATAGCATGCCATAGAAATGCAATAATTCGCAGGCAAAAGGAACCACATTATATACGTACAATTCACATGTGCAACAGTTAATTTGCATAAAACAAGGTTCTGACCGGCCAATCAGAAACAAAATGTCTCCGTTACTATGGAGATATGCTGCAGCGATCACGGCTCATGAGAAAAACCGAAAGAAGAACCGCGGGAGAAAACGTGACGTCACGCGGCGAGTGAAGTTGCCGACGAACTTCGGCGAACGCCGGAGAGGGGAAACAAACGCGCGGGAGGCTAGCAAGCGGCCCCCTCTCATGCACCGTGATCGCAGCAAAAAAAAAGTACATTATCAAAACATGAAAAAAATTCAAAATTACTTTCCCAAAACCTTTACACATTTAAATTCAAAACATTTTAGTATATATATATTAAACGATGCAACACAATACAATACAATAAACCTTATTAGACGTATTCTGCAGAATTATTTACAAACACACAATTTTTTTTTTTTTTTTTTTAATCACAAACCACAAATATTCCTGTGCAAGAAAACAATATATTATACACTTCGTTCAAATATAACCTCACAAAACTTATTCAGTCCATGTTTGTGGAGTGGCTTCGTAAATACATCAGCTAAGTTCTTTTTACTATGAACATATCTAAGTTCAAAAAGTCCATCATTTACTAAATCCCTTATAAAGTGTAGTTTTACGTCAATGTGCTTAGATCGAATATTCTCAATAGGCGATTTTGCATATCTAATCGCGGCCTCATTGTCACAAAATATCTTATTGTCTTTTAATTGTAATTCAGCAATTCCCAATTCATTACATTCATCTAAGATGTGTTTTATCCAACTAACTTCTTTAGAAGCTTCCGTTAAAGTAACAAATTCCGATTCCATGGTAGAAAGACTTACAAACTTTTGTTTGAACGTACGCCAAATTACGGGCGCATTACTCATGAACAGCAATATCCCACCCATAGAAATGCGATCATCTCTATTGGATGCGAAGTCTGAATCACTATAACAGTTAACTTCTACATTAGTTACATCTGACAAGTTAAGTTTATAATCTCTTGTATATTGGACATAACCCAATAATCGCAATAATGCGTTCCAATGCTTTACACCGGGGTTTTCTTGGAATTGTGCTAAAATATTTACAGCATAACAAAGGTCTGGTCTCGTACGGTTCGCGAGATACGACAAACATCCCACAACGTTTCTATATGGTAACTTTAACATTTCATTTCTTTCCGATTCTGATGCAGGACTGTCCGTCTTTGACAGGATACAGTCTTTAACAATGGGGAGAGTTGATAGTGGGAAATTAAAACTTTTGTATTGTTCGCAAATTTTATCTATGTACTTGTGTTGGTGTATGTATAACTTTCCAAACTTTTCTTCAAATTCAATTCCTAGAAGCATTTTTGTTTTTCCTAAAACAGTGATATCAAATTCATTTTTGAACAAACTCACAATGTGGTTGACGCAGTCCAATGTTTTTCCAAAAATCAAAATGTCATCGACATATACAAGAAGAACAACATTATCACTATATACGTATGTACAATTACTCCATTCTAGTCTTTTAAATTTTAATTTTTCTAGTGTTCGGTCAAGTTCACAAAACCATTCTTTACCGCTCTGCCGTAAACCATACAAAGCTCTTTTAAGTAGGCAAACGTGATCAGGATGGTTGGGATCTTTGAATCCCTGTGGCTGATACATGTAAACTTCTTCCTGTAGAGGTGCATATAAATACGCACATTTAATATCGATTTGACAGTAACACCAATTAAAGAAACATACAAGAATTGAAAAGAATAGCCTGATTAATGAAAAATTAACTACCGGACTAAAAACTTCGTCATATGTGTCGTTTCTATATTGCGCGAATCCTTGCGCTACAAGTCTGGCCTTATATTTTACTATCCTATTATTTTCATCACATTTCAAATTATATACCCAGCGGTTCCCTATAATTTTTTTATTATCAGGTTTAGGGACTAGTTCCCACACATTACGCG
Source organism: Cheiracanthium punctorium (assembly GCA_038373885.1). Classification (NCBI taxonomy): domain Eukaryota; kingdom Metazoa; phylum Arthropoda; class Arachnida; order Araneae; family Cheiracanthiidae; genus Cheiracanthium; species Cheiracanthium punctorium. Next base: position 6,545 of record JAWZYV010005330.1, read on the forward strand.
CATGCATCATCTTTAATTCTTCGGCCATAGCACACTGCCATTTTTCGACTTCCGCAGACGACATACATTCATTATAATTACTGGGAATTTTTATTTCTATATTAAGCGCTTCGGGTTGACAATTGTCCGTTGTTTCATCTAAATTTATTTGATCTGTCACTTTTCCTGAATAAGTGTTTTTACCACTAAAATCAAACAGATTACTATCAAATTTAATGTTATGCGCTTTACAGTATTTCTCTACCTCATTACCGGATCTTAAACGCATATTTTTACCCTCAATGTTATAATAAATATCAACTCGCGTTTCATCCTTTCGTGGAACAGCACGTCTAATCCAAACGATGTTTTCATCTGGGGGGAGGGCGATTTCACCATGCGTTTGCTCAAGACTGGTTAAATCCATATCATTTTTTTGAAAATATACAAATCTTTTATTACTCTTACTGGGTTCCAGTTCGGCTTCCACACCCTTAATTCTCTCACTAAATTTAACATTTGATGTTTCTATTACTTTATTTTCATTTTTAAGAAATATGCGATAACCTCTAGTATCCGACGCATACCCTACCATTATGCCGGTTTTTGCTTTTAAACTTAATTTATTTCTTAAATTCTTCGGTGTGTTTACATAGGCTGTGCAGCCAAACATTTTAAAGTAAGAGACTACTGGTTTTCTACCTGTAAAAAGTTCGAATGGTGTTTTATCTTTAATTTTATGACAAATCCGATTCCAAGTGTGTACGAAGCATTGAATTGCTTCGCCCCAAAATTTATTACTTAAACTGCTGGCATGAAGCATAGCCCTAACTGCGTTCATTGCTGTTAAGTTAAACCGTTCACTAACACCGTTTTGTTCTGGTGTGTAAGTATTTGTTCTTTCGGCATGAATACCCTCTTTGTCGAGAAAATTTTTAAAGTCTTTATTACAAAACTCCATTCCATTATCTGTACGCACATTTACAATTTTTAAATTTAATTGCCGTTCCATTCGTCTTTGGTATTTTTGAAAACAATAAAAAACTTCAGACTTTTTCTTCAAAGTAAAAACAGTTACGTGCCTAGAATGATCATCAGTGACAGTTAAGAAATATTGGCTACCGTCAAGTGACGCAACGGGCAACGGCCCACATACATCAAGATGCAATAATTCAAGCGGTTTCGAAGATCTAATATTCGATATAGGTTTAAAACTCTTCCTTCGCGCTTTAGCTAGTTTACACGACGTACAAGATTCTTTATTGATTTTTAATGTGGGTAATCCACGAACACTATTATTTTTACTAGTATGCACTAAATAATCCATATTAGCATGATTAAACCTGTAGTGCCAAAGGGCTAATTCACTGGTTGTTTCAGTTGACAGATTATACATTTTACTTCCTACTTTTTTGCCGTCCGTTTTATTTTTAATGTAGTGCGAGGGTTTAAAAAAATAAAGACCATTGGTACGTTTGGCATAAAAAATTGCTTCACCTGCTTTATTGTATACCCAAATTTTACCGTTTGTACCTATAAACTTTGCACCAGCACTTTCCACCTTCAAACCAGATATCAAATTCTTACGCAATTTCGGCGAGTACATCACATCCGTCAGCTTTATAATATGTACTTTTCCATTAAGACGTACACCAAACTCTACAGTTCCAACACCTTCTACCTCACTTTCTAAGTTTCCTATCGCGAGAGACATTGTGGTGTTTTGTACTGGTTTATATGTGGAAAATAAACTTTTGTTGTTGCAGAAATGATTAGATGCACCTGTATCAAATACCCAAATTTTGTTTATTACTGCATTAGGTTTACTAGCTTCAACATTAAGGAGATTTTCGTTTACTTTAACATCACAATAATTACTAGATTTTACTTTTCGTTTTGTACCACTTTTATTTCTATTAAAACTAAGCTTTACTCTGCAATTGGCTATTACATGTCCGTATTTTTTACACCGGAAGCAGGGACCTAACTTGTTGGGGTTTTCATTTTTATGTTTTTGCGTGTCCTCAACAGTTGTGGATAACGAAGTACTCTCGTAATTACTTGTGTCCCCCTTCACTTGACGAATGCGTCCCTCCTCTACAAGTAGTTCGTCTAAGATTTTCTGAAAGGTAAAGTCTTTCTCTGGCCAACGATAAATCGTTTGTACTATATTCTGAAAGTTAGAATCTAAATATCGAATGAGCTGAAATCCCTGATATAACTCCTCAACAGGGTGACCTAAGTCGCGTAATTTAAGTATTGTTTTCTTTACTTTAGCAGCAAATAATCCAATTCCTTCTTCCGCAACATAACGATGCGAGAAAAATTCATCTAAAAGTTGTATAGTTCTAGCTCTAGAAGAGGGTTCGAAATGCTTTTTAAGCGTGTCCCATGCAACATCACCCGAATCTACCGTTGATATAAGTGAGCGAAGATCAGGGCTAACACCCAAATATATCGTCGAATATGCCCTCGCTTTACGCAAATTGTAGTCTAGTATTTCCTTTTGTGTAGCTTTATCGTCTAAAGCGGGTTCAGTTTTATCAATAAATTTCCAAACTCCCCTTTCCATTAACAAAACCTTCATGTCATCTTTCCAGGTGTTCCAGTTCGATGCATTAAGCATCTCTATTTGGTTGTGACTTTCGTGAATATGCGAGCACATTATTACCACTTTACAACACTAATTTACAAGAAGTATAATAAACACATGCATATGATGAAAATTTAAATATAACTTACAACACGGGAGAGTCCTATATTATACTGATGAAACCGAAACATTACTGCAAGGAAAAGTTCCATAGTCTGTTAAAAGGCTCCTTTAAGCTTGGCTGAAACGCCGATATGCTCGGCCCCCGTCGAAGCAACTCAATAAAAGTCCATTTCCACGCAAGGAATAACACGCCAGCTTGAAAACTAAACACTAAAACGGGGATTCGAAAGCTTGACTGGTGACGGAACTCTTGAAGGCACAAGATGATGATACTTGTAGAATACGACAACACTAGAGCCGGAACACTTGCTTCATAACGCCGCTACACTCCTCGGTGAAGACACCTCGGTAACGCCGAATGACGGAAAACACAGGCCGGGGCTTGAGTTGAAAATTACAATGCACGTACGCTGTCATTATTAAAAGTCAGCAATGAGCAGTTTTACAATGGGATTGCTCGGCCCATAACCAAAATCTTAGAAGATATTATTCGCATTTTGCCAGCAGTGGTGATTTAACACTTGAAATTATGAGACATCATTAAGAAACCAAAAGTTCTTTAATTAAAATAAATATTATAAAGTTCAAATACATTCACGCTCGCTGAGCGTCTTACAGAACTAGCATACACAGAATATACAGAGGCTAGAATCAAGTAGCATGCCATAGAAATGCAATAATTCGCAGGCAAAATGAACCACATTATATACGTACAATTCACATGTGCAACAGTTAATTTGCATAAAACAAGGTTCTGACCGGCCAATCAGAAACAAAATGTCTCCGTTACTATGGAGATATGCTGCAGCGATCACGGCTCATGAGAAAAACCGAAAGAACTGCGGGAGAAAACGTGACGTCACGCGGCGAGGGAAGTTGCCGGCGAACGCCGGAGAGGGGAAACAAACGCGCGGGAGGCTAGCAGATATGACGTAAATTTAAATGCCGTGTTTACTCGCGTGCAACCAAACTGGTGGTACCCGGGTGGTACGCCGTGTTTACATGCCGTGTTTACTCGCGTAATAGTCACACTTTTTTGCCAGAAATTAAACTATTATGCGAGGAATACACCACACAATATTCTAAGTTACCAAATACTTCCAGATTATCTGCCGTATGTTAAATAGTCCTCTCGTCAGTTGCACACAAAAAAGAGGCATTTTTCTTTTTATAGTAGTATTTTCAGACATAAATGAAGATCAAATATGTGGCTGCGACTTTTGTGTAGGGAAAATATTTTGACGAATTTTTCTGCTTCAAAAGAGGGGTGCGATTATAATGCGAGGGCGACTACTACGCGAGTAAACACTGTAGTTTTAATCTCACGCTATTTTTAATTTAAGAAGTCACGTTCCTGACTGCCGTAAAAGGAAAACCCAGTTAATTCACCCAGTTAGATTTTTTAACGAAGTAACATTAAAACTTACCAAATATTAAATTTAAAAATAAATCTTCTGTTAATTCTTAATATTTCACCTATCATTTAAACTATCCATCAGTATATTCAGTTTTTGAAATCAATGTAAATTATAGTCAGAAATGACCCATGCTCCCAATTGGAAACAGAGTGAAAATTGTATTAAAAATTCCCCCATTTAAATAACTAATGTGCTTTAACTAACGCATTAGAAGATAAAATATGCAAAAAAACTGATAGAAAATATGCCTGGATCTCAATGTGATCTGTAAAAGGTTAACAACATTTAGAAGGAAAGAAAAGTAGAATTGTTCAGCACAAATATATGTATTTGTATACATTTAAAACTGACAAATGAAGTTATTCATGTGAACTTAATCATAATTTACTTCTACAACAACATTATAGGAAGCATGCTTGAAGAAAAAAAAAAAACAGTTTTCCAATATTTAAAAATCAACCAATACCAATATTCATATAAATTAAGGGTTTTATGAATGATGTACTACAAATATGAATTAATAAACAAAAACAAACAAAATGTAAGGGGAATAATAATACATCGTTATGTGATTGCACTTTAATTTGCTGCACTGTAGTTATTTCTCCGTACTCACATTGCATCCATAATTGAACGATATTATGCATGCTCAGTTCGCACCATTTAACAGGTAGAAATAAAAAGCGAAAAATAAAACTCGCCTGCTTCGCGAGTAAAGGCCAACTGAGGGAAAACGGGTTGCCATAGTTTGGATGATTTTTCTGCCGTGGATGATTTTCTGAGCATGCGCACTAAGACCGTGTCGTATCTCTTACGAAGTTCAGTATCTCTAGGGTGTACATACCATTCATGTGCACCCTTCGACGAACAGTAAGTGGCAGATATCGCCTTACGAATGGCCTCTGCAACAATAGATGCTACACGTGTGGAGGTCGATCTTCGATTCCGCTTGGCCACAACAGCAGTATTTGATCTGCCGGGGGAGTCGTAACCCTTCGACGACCGGCTACAGGTCTTCGGACACATGTTAGGTTGGTTTGGAATTGCTTCTATAATCGGGAAATGACGGAATGATGAACGCCGAAGAAAAGAGCAACATGTGTGATAGACTGTCCTGCTTCAATGCGTCCGATCTTTGAATCCGTTCAGTATCTTACATTCCTGTTATAGAAGGCATATAAACACTTCTAGCTTGAAAACAAATCGTACAAATGATCTTAACACCTTTCATCAGCACTTATATGCAACTCTTGTAACCCTTCACAATACAGGCTTCTTATACGACTGCCTGTTATGCATTTTTTTCTGGGCGAAACCGTGATTAGCTGTAATTTGACATATTTGAATATTCCCTTCTACCTTCACAGCAAATTACAGCTTTTTAAATCCAGATTGGCTTACGTAAACTAACATTTACCTCTCCGTGCTTAACTTCTGGAAGTGAGTGTATATTGTTAGCTCCCCTTTATACGACTTTACAGGGGGTGAATGGACATCATCGCTAAACAGTGTTCTTTGCACTTACTATAACCCGTTCTAACAATAAGCTATACTTTGAAATTCACGTATGTATGGTAAAGGCGAGAACAACGTGGTTACTGATCATCCTTAAAAGAAACTGAAATGTTTCAAGGGAGAGACTAAATTTCGGACGATTCCTTGGGACTCCGGTTTTGAAAAAATCTGTCGCCTGGGAACGAAAGGCTTGAAAACCATTGATTGAGGTCAAGTCTAAAAATCAAAGTAGTAAATCAAAAAAGTAAATTAAAATTTCAAAATAACCGATTTTAGACATGCAGTTTTTAACTAAGCATCAAAACCCTATTCTATCTAGTGTAAGTTCAGTTTCAATGGGGGGGGGGGGGGGGGGGGGGGGATCCGCCTCTGGATGTAGTAATGCAAACTTTGAGTGTGTTAAATATCTAGTAGGCTGTATAAAAATCCCTATAACATTTAATCAGGCTATTTCTTCTTGCTTCACCTATGGGCCCCATAAGAGGCCTAAATTATAAGTTTGAAAAATGTTTGCATATTCAAAATTCTATTCACTATAGGTGCAGCAGAATAAAAACGTGACTTGTGCATTTGTTAAACTAGTTAAAGAACTTTGTAAATCACACACATGTATAAAAAAATAGTGCAGTACATACATTTTAGGTGGTACAAAGAGTGCACCCATCTTCAGCTGTAAAAGTTCCTACTTTTACACAGGCAGATAAGTGAGTCTTACTTACTCACTTATCTGATCGCACTTATCTTACACATATATTTTTCTACATGTGTTATTTCCAAAGTTCCTTTGTTTTCTCCAGATGTAATGTGAATACACATTAGATTCCCTTAAAAAGTCTTCTGCCCTAGGCACACCTCCTTAGGCAGATAGCCCTCGAGTAGCTTTGCCTTTATACACAATATTCCAAAGTTTCTTCTTAGTTTTAGTCTTTCAACACAAGATTTGAGTATTCTAGCCATATTTGTATTATTAATTAGGATTTTTAGTTAAATACTTTTTACCAAAATAGGGAAGATTTCTATTTCATAGGATAGCATGCATAAACTCACAAACTAACAATTATGTAATTATGTGGTCTCTCTCGTACTATGTTAGCCTACTGGGAAGGTATGAACATACATGGCTTTGGGAGGAAGTTTACACTGACCTTCAAGCCTAAACTGTTTTTTGTAGGAGAGGTCTCAGAAATTTTATAGGCCT
>JAWZYV010005332.1:0-13728 GCA_038373885.1 Cheiracanthium punctorium
CCCTTCCCCTACTTCTCAAGCTAAACACTTGTTTTAATTGTTACTCAAGAATAATTTAAAAAATTCCAATGTATAATCAAATGTATTTTATCTTAAATGGCAGCCCCAGTGCGCAGAAATACTGGGCGGAACTCAGCTATAACTCTCAACTGCTTCAACATTAATGCCCGAATGATTTCAAACTCAGTATCTTCTCTTAATCTATCACAGGATCAAACGGGAATTCTGAAAATGCTTAATTGTATAGTAAGTTCAACCACGCAATTTAGAATAATATGGCAACATCACATATCAGTTTATACCTATAACGATATATGCAAATTCGATTATTTTAGAATGACATCTAAACTCCTGGTACATAATCGTATATCAGTAATTTTAATACAAAATGTCTGAATAAACAGTCTTAATTCAGACGGTAACTGTAGATGATAGAGTTTTATGAGATCTTAATGCATAAATTTCAGATGAATCTCTGAACAACTAATCCTATTGATAACTTAATTGGCTCTCCATCGTTTAGTAAAAGATATCAGGTTGTAACGAAAGTTTTCCGCCAAATCTGCATGAAAAACTCTCTTCTAACTCCTTAGATAACTGTTTTTGAACTTTCGGTACCAAACCTTCATAGTGTCACATGATACAACAATAGTACTTAAAGCTGAACTCATAATTCGTTGATATTCTGTATCTGACTTTTTGAAGCACAACTGGAAGTAAATGATGGTTCTAATCCTCTAGAGTGATAGTTTCATTTGAGAAACCGTGTACTTAAAGATAACTATATTTTTTACAGATTTCACAACACAATGTTATAAAGTAAGTCTCTTTCTTCCAAATGCCAAAAATCGTTTGACAAAATATGAACAAATACGCCAACGCGAACTGCGTGCTGACAATGTTTGTGGTGGCGGGAAACTTTCGTTACAACCTAATAATAACATTTGCTTTTCACAATGAACTACTTCGTTGTGAATTCGAAACAGTTGCGATTTCACTTGTTTTAATTCAGTCACGTAAATGGTGTAAACAAAATTAGAAATAAATTAAAATTATAGCAGAAATAATGCGTTTTATACTATTCTTAGTCTACCTATCTGCGTATCACACAGTCCAAACATATGTGGATCGTTTTGCCCGCTAGGATTATTATGGGCCATCTTGTCAAGCTAAACACTTGTTTTAATTGTTACTCAAGAATAATTAAAAGTATTTCAGCGTATAATCACATGTATTTTATCTTAAATGGCAGCCCCAGTGCGCAGAAATACTGGGCGGAACTTAGCTATAACTCTCAACTGCTTCAACATTAATGCCCGAATGGTTTCAAACTCCGTATCTGCCTCTAATCAATCACAGGATCAAACGGGAATTTGGAAAATGCTTTATTGGATGGTAAGTTCAACCACGTAATTTATAATAATATGGTAACATCACATATCAGTTTATACCTAAAACGATATATGCAAATTCGATTATTTTAGAATGATATCTAAACTACTGGAACATTATCGTATATCAGTAATTTTAATACAAAATGTCTAAATAAACAATCTTAATTCAGACGGTAACTGTAGATGATAGAGTTTTATCAGATCTTAATGCATAAATTTCAGATGAATCTGTGAACAACTAATCCTATTTATAGCTTAATTTGGCGCTCCATCGTTTTGTAAAAGATAATAAAATTTTCTTATCACAACGAACTACTTCGTGGTGACTTCGAAACAGTTGCGATTTCAGTTGTTTTAATTCAGTCACGTAAATGGTGTAAACAAAATTAGAAATAAATTAAAATTATAGCAGAAATAATGCGTTTTATACTATTCTTAGTCTACCTATCTACGTATCACACAGTCCAAACAGATCGTTGAACAGTCAGCCTGTCGTCGACATTCTGGAAAATTCCATTGAACACCTGCTGAAAATTAAATTGCCTATTTGGGGTATAACTTACGTCCATTTCTAATCAAGTGTGCCGGCCATGGATAGGCATTATATCAGTCATGGATTCCTACCAAGACGGGTCAGTTTAGCTGTTTGAAGCGCAAGCACTTTCATATCAATATAGAAGACCAACTAGATAAATTGTCCATCGCCTAAAAAATCCTGCCATTGCCATCGAACCATTTAACTACCAACAACCTAGCGCTAATCGATCGACCGCCATGTTATTGGTAGTTAAATGGATCGATTGCAACGGCTGCATCTTTTCAGCTGTGGAACCGTTTAACCATAGTTTTTTTGCGACTAGCGGTGAAATCGCCGGAATGAGGTTATTTCACAGCGCAACCACTGTGTGACAAAGGATTAAGAAGTTAAATAAAAGAACTACAAAAACTTAATTAGAAAACTTTACTATTTTTCTATCATGGGTGAAACCGACGCAGAAAATTTCACTCACACACGAATACTTTTTTGAGAGGGAGCAGAAGAAATTGTGATAAAGTAAAAACATATATAGTTAATAAAGTTGGTAAAATATACTTACTCTTTCGGCTCTATGGCAAAATACGTTATTATCATGTTAAATGATATTTTCTGATATTGAAATTTACAAAGATCCTCGAAGGGTTATTTTAGCATTTACTGTATGTGCTATCTATCTGTATGTATGAACAGTAACTAGTCGATATTTGAATCAGAAATCCCTTCCGAAGCTATTTGACCTGATGCATACTTATGCAACTATGTATGGTGCAATTATTTTGCAACATATCATCCCCCCCCCCCCGATGTTCACAAAAACACGTAAGAACAATGGAAGTAAATTTCAATATAATGTAAAAAACATCTTGCATTTATTTTTTCACTTCTGACAAATTCTAGAGGGATTAATCTTTTTTCTTCGCTTCAGTGCAATAGGTGGATTCTCCTCCATTACTGGTTATGGGAAAATTTCACCAGAAATTGTGTTATTTTTCACCAAAATCTCTGCATTTTTCAGTTGAATCTCTGTCTTAGTAAATAACAACAATAATTCTACCAATAAATAAATAAGTAACCAAAAGAGAAAGTAGTGTTTGGTTTAGTTACGCTCATCTATCTAGGAATATAAATATTGGATGCCCAAACATTTATTCCAATTTAAAAAAATTATGAAATTATTAATTAAAGCTAGTTTCTATAATATATTAAACTAGTTTAAAATACTATTCCAAATATCTACAACTCTTTTTACTATGTTTAAAAGCTTTATGCGTATTTTTTTCTTCGCGATTTCACCTGAGAACAACAACTTTCATTCCAAAAGTAAATGTTTCATAAATTAATGCATTTTTAATTAGAACTTCCTTGTAATTGTAAAAAGCTTCCTTGTAAAGTTTTTGCTATTTTAATTACTATCTAAATTATTTGCCTTATTAAAATTTTAATTAAAGTGAAATTAGAAGTGAATAGTATTCATTATTAAACGGAAACTTCACCAACTTTTGCTTCTTTTGTTTCCTAACACAATCACACATTAATTACAATTTATTTAACTTTATTAAGAACTTTTAACAGAAAAGAGACCTTTTTATTTTGAGTACAAAAGTAAAATATCAAAAGCTTATTGCAGCTTCGATAATGGTCTCAGTTTGTTCTGTTTTAATGTGTGTCTTTTTATATTCTGAAAACTTTTGTGAATTATAAGTTTATTCGAATAAAAATTTTCTTTGATGCCATAAAAGTGAATAAAGTTTTATTAGCTTCGCAATTTGTAAATTAGTTATTCCTTACTTGATCACAAACAGTTCTCCTCTGCTAAAATTAAGTATTTCCTGATTTCAAATGACAGTAACTATTAAGTATCAGCAATTGCAAATAAGATAAATTATTTAATCCATAATAAGTGAAATTTCAGTCTCTGACAGTAAAAACAATAATTCTAACGATAAATAAATGTTATTAAACCAAAACACTTAGTACAGTACACTCTTGACTTATTAAGATGCATTTCAAGATGCATTTCAAGATGCATTCTTAAGATGCATTTCAAGAACCATTTTCGTAAAGTTTTAGTAGTGGACGAATAAATTTAGTAAGCGGACGCAAGTTTTTTTTTTTTTTTAATGTTTAAAACTTCATGAATTTTTTTGTGAAAGTTTATTTACAAATATGTTAAGACTAGAAGTCAAAGCTCGTTGTGGAGGCAATTACTACGGATGCTAGAAATAAACATTTGCCGAAAATATGTCTACACTAAATATATTTCATCTTCGTCCACCTAAAATAAATAACACCATATTCAATTTTTACTATGTACCCAAATCTAATTTAAGACTTTCCTGGAAACACGCGGAAACTTTTCGCATTCGACCGATTTCGTTTTGTTTGATCAGTCCCTCTTATATCAGTGCTTCATGCAGACGATCATATTAGTGAAAAAAAAAATGTTATCTAGGAAAACTATTTTAAACAATAATCGTTAATATTTTTAAACAGGAATGGTAACTTTCCCTTCAAAGCCTAATGACCGTGACTTCAATCTGACGTTACGTCAATCGCAACAGCTAATTTTGTCACGCAAATGATTAACTTTTTTTTTACTCTCGATAATAAAATGGAGCTGAAAATAGCGGAAAATCGCTTAGAAATGAGGGAACGGGTGGTTTCTGATTTTTAAAGTAGTGAAGATTGTTTTCTATACTCATATATAATTACTAGCCGCCTCCGGTGACCAGTTGGTCCGGTGACCATTAAGTTGAAAGTATATCATTATTCATGAGTGTGATTAAACAAAATTAAAATTGATATTTCTAACATCCTTTTTCTGGATGTAATACATCAGAAATAGATGAGAAAAAGCTGCGCAGAAAAATGCGTAATTCGAACTGAGTGAAATTTTCTCAAAAAAAATTATTCAGGTATATTCATAACACTGGTCAACAAAAAATAATAATAATAAATAAATGGGGGGGGGGGGGTTCTGTTCTCATGCTTAATTTCTGATTCTAGACATTGAAAAACACTTAAATTTTCATTTTTAGTTCTTAAAGTTTGCTTTCGTCTGATTTACGTCGATAAGTATATTTTAATTTATTTCATAAACGAAAGATGGCAGCAGTTTGATTAACCCGAAAGTAAACTGTTATTTGTAAATCTCTAGAATTGCTTGTAGTATTATTTGTAATATTACCGTAATTTCCGGCTTATAATCCGCAGTGATAGATAATCCGCAGGCGCTTTTTTTCAACTAGAAAAAAAATATTTCCTTAGATAATCCTCAGCGGTAGGTTATCCGCGGATAGTATGGCGATGCTTTGACCAAAATTGGTAATTATTTTCTATGTATAGTAAAACAACAGTATTAATATTAGAATCGGCTTACTGTAAAACATTTCCTACTAAAAATCTATTGTTATGAATGAGAATTATCAAACATACTTTGACGGTCATTTTTCGATTTAAATCACACATGATACACAATTTTTAAGCTAGGCATTCTACCTGTAAGCCCTAAGAACTGTATTATGAAGTTAATCAAATATAAGAAAGCGAACATTTCTTTCGGAACAAACAAAACAAAATGTATGGTAGCATGCAGAATACTTTTGTAACATCGTAATTATTTAGTCAAGTGACATTATAAGAAAAACATAATTGAACCGAGACCTACCTTTTTTACTGGAATAATACATATACAAACAATAAACCTTTTCTGGAATAATATATAGACAGCAAATATACTGTCTAAATATAGTGGAAAAAAAGAAATGAACTTTTATTTTGTTTTTAAAAAGTTTTTTACTGTAAAATCTGAAGACTTCAGGGAAAATTTCAGCAGATAGTACGCAGCGATGCATAATACGCACTGGATAAATTTTCATCTTTTTTAGTAGATAATCCGCGAATTATAAGCCGGAAATTACGGTATTATTTGTTTGTATTATTATTTGCTCATACGAACATAAAAGAAATACGAAAAAGATTCACTTTTAGACATCAATTTCTTATTATTTTACATTTATATGTTACTAGCTGAAGTACCCGTTCTTCGCACGGGAATGAATGGACTTTTTGATATTACGATTTGTGGTGATTACTATTCATTGTAATAAACAGATATAGCAAAGTGGATATCGCGTTATATTGTGTCCAATAATCATGCATACCGAATTGCAAGGCAATCGTTTGTACGGTGCAGAAGGCCATGCGGCGTAGCGCAATCTAGTGGCGAGTTTTAGCAAAACGGATACGGCGAAAATATTTTTCGCATTCAGATATCGATGTATACGAATTTTCATGACTATCGGCTGGACAGTTAGTAGCATTTAGTGGCAAGTTATAAGAAAATGGATAGCGCCAAACTCTTCCCCGTGTTCAAATATCTATGTATACCTATTTTCATAGCGATCATTTGCACAGTCAAGAAGTGATACACTGCAGGGCCATCCAGTGGTTCAATAAAGTAATGATTTACTACAGCGCCGTCAAGTGGCGAGTTATAGCAAAATGGATAACGCCAAAATATTCTCATTGTTCAAATAGCTATGTATACTGATTTTCATAGCGACCGTGTTCAACTATCTATGTATACCAATTTTCATAACGATCATTTCCACAGTCAAGAAGTGATACACTGCAGGGCCATCTAGTAGTTAATTAAAGTAATGATTTGCTACAGCGCCGTCAAGTGGCGAGTTATAGCAAAATGGATAACGCCAAAATATTCTCATTGTTCAAATAGCTATGTATACTGATTTTCATAGCGACCGTGTTCAACTATCTATGTATACCAATTTTCATAACGATCATTTCCACAGTCAAGAAGTGATACACTGCAGGGCCATCTAGTAGTTAATTAAAGTAATGATTTGCTACAGCGCCGTCAAGTGGCGAGTTATAGCAAAATGGATAACGCCAAAATATTCTCATTGTTCAAATAGCTATGTATACTGATTTTCATAGCGACCGTTTGAATGGTCAAGTATTTGGCCTGCTGCAGCGTCATCTAGTGGCGAGTTAAAATAATAAGGCATTGCAGTGTCATCTAGTGGTGAGTAACATCAAAAGGAACGCAGTTAGAATATATTCTTCGTGCTCAAATGTGTAAGTATAAAAAATTTTATGCCGATCGGTCGAACGGTATAGAAGTTGATGCTTTTCAGCGCCATTTAGCGGCAAGTTACAGCAAAATGGATAGTGAAAAATATTCTCCGTGTTCTAATATTCGCGTGTACCAAATTTCATCGAAATCGGTTGGACGATATTCGCATAGCAAACGGCTAAACGGAATAGAATTCGACGTTCTGCTGTGCCACCTTGTGGCAAGTTAGAGGAAAACGGATAGCATAAAAAGCTTCTCCATGATAAAAGACTTAGGTGAACCAAATTTCATGGTGCAACGGTGCTCAACGGTGCTGGAGTTTTTCAACCTCATGCACTCATACCAACATTCATTTTTATCTATAACCAGTGTCATTATATATCCCAGTCTCAAATAAAATCCAGTTTCAAATCTAAGCCTCGCGAAAGTGCCAACATACGCCATTTTGCAAGCGTTTTTTCAGGAAATCATTCGAAGCATTGACTTAGCAGCAATAATATATGGGAAATGGTTCGACCGCGAAAAAGTAAAGCAAGCCTTTATTTGAAAAGTTGAATCCCTTAATACAGCCGCATTTTTTAAAATTATCAACTATAACGTGTTTTATTCATCATTACTCCGATGTACTAAATGAGAAGATTTCAATTTTCTGAAATTTGGCGGAGTTCCCCCAACTTAAATCAATGTACTCAGTTGGCGAGAATTCTGGAGATAGATCAATTGAAATCCCTTAATAACTACATTATTTCTTCACGGATCATAAAAATTTAACGCTGTATTCTAATAAAACCTTTGCACTTGTTTTCAAAAATCTATTTCCTTAAGCTCTCAATAAATTGCGCCAAGCCGAAATCTGTGCAAACCGCTAGAACTCACTTTCACAAAATCGGCATTTGAGCCATTTTATTTTTTCGCCAAACTAAAATAATTTACCTATTAGCCTCGGAAATCTTCAATTCTTATTGTTTTGCGTGTAAAGCATTATTCTTGCTCTGATTTCCCATGCACACGATATTATAATTAAAAAAAAATAACCTTACGAATATAAACTAACAAAAAAAAATCATTATTATTCTTTTATTTTTACTTTGAGAATTTAAAACATTTTATTCGGCAAAATCGCCACACATGGCAACCACGATCCTTATTTCACCCTTTTTTCACTACAGGGGTTACAATTACGGAAAGATTTTTGCGTGAAGAGCATAAAATATCTCTTAAATTCCGGGAACGGGTGGACTTTCAAAGTTTTAAAGTGGACTATGAGTTATTCTATATTATTTTACATATCTGTACTAAATTTCAGGCCGATAGGTCCATTTTTGTGGATTTGTATACGAATCAAATCCACAAACAAACAAACAAACAAACAAACAAACAGAATTTCATTTTTATTTATAAGATTGTTTGTCATAAATCTTGAATAAAAAATACTTTTATAATCAGCAAAAACTTTTCTGATCATAATTTAGAGTGGAATTATAAAAAATATATAAAAAACAGTGATTTTTGGCAAAAAATTAAAAAATTCCTTAAATTTCTCAAAAGCAAACTTTCATTTAAAAAAAAAAATATTTTCCTTAGGTTTGGCACAGGAGAAACTAAAAGTTAACATGTAGAAGTCAGACCCAAAAATCGTGTTGACCGGTGTAATCGAAGTAGCAGACGATAATTGCGCAAACGTTAGGATCACATTTCCATAACTAACTAACAAACTAACTGACATATTACAGTTTGTTTTATTTATATAGATGAAAGATTTCAAGTAGATCGTACAAACCGTGTAGATGTTATTAGGCTTTCTGTGCTTAACTTACTAATCTTTTGAAGTAATGGCGGTAAAAGTTTTATCCTGTTACATAATCTGAATCAGTGAGTCAGTTAGTCAAGGATCAGCTTAACTAAATAGTAGGATAGTATCAAATATTATTCGAAATGTCTTCGTTACTTCTATTAATAGTTCCATTTATTTAAAAAATAACCCTCAAGTATTATTGTTAGCAACATGGATTTTATTACAGCCTTAAGGAAAGAATAGTGAGACAACTAATTTCACTCTTCACCCTCAAGTGAAAACACAAGTGAATATCTATGGTTGTAAATGCTGTTCAAGAAATTAAGTAAAGTAAAGAAGAAAAAAAAAAAAGATTAAATAAGGGTTTTGAAAAGAACTGTGTTATGTATCTACAGTTCTTAAGAAATAAAATAAAAGTGAAAACCAAATTTGTTTTTTTAAATAAGGAAAAAGAATTTAAAAGCATCAAAATTATGAAAAGCTATATAATTCTAACTACACTACTCAGTTTTTACTCTTTTGAGCAGAAGTTTTCGAATTTTATAATCTCTCCGTAATTTGGATATTTTTTCCCCTTTTCTATATTCTTAATGATAAAAATAAGTTAATTAATATCTAGTGCAAAAATATTACTTAATTTTTTAACTTGAATAATCAGTTTTACAAAAACATTTAAATAAATAAATAAAGAAATAAAATAAAAAGTCCATTCTTAAAAATTGTACTTTTAGATTTTTTTGTGTGCAAAAGCCCCTTACTTTTACCAGAATCACTTTTAGCCATTAGACAATGAAAAAAATTCTACCTCTCCTTTCAAATGCAAAATTCTGTATATTTAAAGTTAATCTGATTAAATGAAAGGAAAAAAAAAACGTTATAAGGGGAAAAGAATAATGAATATATAAAGAAGTTACTTAAAAATATGTTTTTTCTAGTGATTTAAGATAGTTACAGCAACAAAGCTTCATTTTCTCATACTTGAGTTTTTTAAATACTTAAATTAATTAGCAAAGTTTTTCTATGTTGTGTTTACACAGAAAGCTTCCAGTGAATGCTGATCCTTGAACTAACGAGCATGCAACATGCGTAAAATCTTTTGATAGAAACATTTTTCTTAAATAAAATATTTTTTATGCAGCTATTTTACTGTTTTAACGGGATATTTGTCGATAAACTGCTAAGGCTTTTAAAATAAGTAGGAAACACTCAACTATTTATTCAATTAAAATACCTCTTTTTTTAATCATTATTTCAATCATAATTTTCTTAACCCTACATACTATATTAATTTTCGTATAAAAGTATGTTTTATTTAAAAATCAGCTATTTAAAATGCTCGTTGTTGAAATATAAGAACTGTTCATCAATCATATTTAAAGATGAATTCATGTTTTATAAAACTGCAGCAATTTAAATACATATGTTATAGATGTTACTGTGACGGACCGAAATTCGAGAATGTCGATTTTTACCGTTGAATGTCAGCATAAACCAAATAAGTCGTTGAAAGACTGAATAATTGATTATTTTCTAGTATATTCAGACTACCACCGGTGTATGCTGGCAACCACCGTTTTGCTATGGAGGAGGCTGAAAGGACAAGCAGTCCCGAGATGAACAGAAAGCCAAAAACGTAGCAGAACTATTTTTATTCTGTTCGGGAAGGTTACCCATGAATCAATGGTTCCCCACTGTTCACTAATGTATAAAAGAAAGTTCTTTAATGGATAAACATAAACTTAAACTCTTTCTGCTTAACATGTATTCAAGTACAATTTCTTAAATTATTAGCAAGGCAAGTAAAACAAGGCAAGCAATTCTTTCTTCTTCTCACGCTAGAATCTAAAGCTACACGTCCAAACAGAAGGCAATCTCTGACTGCCTTTTATATCTACCACGGCATTTAAATTCCTGGAGGTTATTCCCGCAGTGAAAACACCTCTGCAGATTGGCGACCCCCCTATAATCGCCTGCACTGATCACTCCTCTAGGCAAGAGAGGCGAAATGTTTCGTCACATTTTGACGTTTTATCGAGCTTGAAATACGATATTCATCATATTCACCATTGTCGATATTCACTATTAATTTATGGAAATGTCGATATTCACCATCCGTGCACAATGAATATCGAAATTTGCCGGTGTAAGGGAGAAATAAAAAGAATAAAGAAAAATATTTCGGACATACACCAAGCGACGATGTCAATGTTGACATTCGCCGGCAAAGTCGACATTCACCAGATTTTGGACTTTCACAGCAACATGTATACAAATACTGCTAAATGATTTTCTATGTTTGTCATATGAGCATACAAACATGTAAACCAAAGACGACCAGTTATTTCCAACCTATCGCTGAATAGAACTGTGCGCTTGCGGTGTAAGCGCAAGTTAAATGCTAAGTTCCGAAAGAAAAGGCTAATATTAAAGAATTATTAATATTAAAATCTTTAAGAGGCTGTGAGAAGGTCGCAAATAGCTCAGACAACATTTCTGACGACATGAGCTGTCCTACTAATTCCCTGTTCAGTCCAGTTATTTGAGTTCACGAGCGCAAGCATGTTTTCTACTCCAGTTCTGATTACCCAAGAGGTTACACTATCCGACATCCGAAGCTGCTATCTCCATATGTTCCAATTAATAACTGATTAATTAGCAAAACTAGACAAAGCATAAGGGTTTATTGGTAAAGCACTAACTTTTGAAACGGTCCTATGCATTGGCATAAAGTTTACAATTTATTGGGTAGGCTGGGAGCACCCAAGTTTCACACTCCAGCTACAGGTAATTGAATGTAGTTGGGCAGTTTTTTAATTGTGTGGAACAGGTTTGAGAGGGCGCAATTTTGCTTTCAGGAACAACTTAAGTCACAGGCGTACAACTTTATAGCTCTAGGCAAGCAATTATATATATATAATCCTGTTATTTCGTTTTTCATCTTGGTAGCAACTATTCGGTTCGTGGGGCCTGAAGATTTTAGCCGATGCTTGCTACCTATTGTTTTACTCCATCCAATACCGTCTTCTTTTTCTGATTTACCAATGTTTGGATTTCAATCTGCTACTTTTGTCTGCTTATTCCTATCTTTACTTAAGATTTTGAGTTCATTATTTTGCTCATCAATCATTCCATGGATATTTAGAATTTTGTATTTACCAAGTGGATGCTACGTTGATTCGTAAGTTATGCTTTTTACTATATATATATATATATATATTAGTTAAAACGAGCAACTTTGTTGAACACCAATTAAATTATTTTACCTGGACGGTAAAGTGTAATTAATCGGAGTTAGTGTAATAAGTGTATTTCACATATATATATATATATACATCTCTTTTAACAAAAATGTATATTTTTTCATATTACTTACATTTAAATCAAACCTGTCATTTGGGTAGAGCTTACTTAATTATTGAGCTGTAAAGCTCGGGAATCTCTAAACATTTTTTTATTGATTGACAAAAATCATTCTTGTTTTACTTACTCAAGCCCAGTTTTATATTCCTCTAGAAACGCCCATTATTGAAAATGCGAATGCGAGGTTGGGAAATTTATTCTTTTTCTTAAAGTAAGTTACAGTTTCGTTTAACCTTGTTCACAAATTTATTGTTTAGTAAGAAAACAAATATTGTATTAGTGTGATATATTATAAACGGAAAATGATTTTTCCCCTTGTTATATTAGAAGATTCATTAATCAAATTGTCCCAGACTACAAGCAATAGTACGTATCTCTATGCAGCAACGAAATCAGTATATTCAAGACTAATCATTTAATTTTAAGTATAAAATAGAAAAAAATAAGAAAAATTACACAAAACTAAAAAATAAATGCTTTCCTTTAGAACAAAATTTTTTGCATTAGTTCTCTAAATTTAATTATTATATATATTAGAGATGAAACTACAAATAATGTATTTCAATAAAAGTTACGAAATTTAGATTTTTAAGAATAGAGTTTTCAATCGTTGAAGCTTTTCTTCCAAATGAATAATGTGAAATTTTAATTACTTCACAGCAGACATATCACTTCCTTTTTGCATCGTAATTGAAAGTTAGTTATTTATCGCAATTAACAAAACTAATGAATTCGCATTTAATAAAGTTAATACCTATCGAACTCCCTCTAAACACTTACCTTGATTTAATGATTCCGCTAGTAATAAGAAGTTCTGAAAGTAAGAAGACATTTCTTACATTAGATCTTCTGTCCCATGTGTTGCATAGTAAAAATTGTATTTAAAAAATATACAAAAGCTTTACCCAAATTTTCGTGTTTCAATTTGAGAGTCACGATGATCTAAAATGCGTTGATATTTTAAAAATGATTTAATTACAAAAAAGTGTAAATATAGCACAAATAAGTAATGTTTACAAGCACCTATTGACTTAAAATAAAAAGGAAACTTAATAATTAACACACATGTGTAAAAAGTAGCACAAAACGAATTTTTCAGATCTTACAAAGCAGCCACTCTTCTGTAGAAACTTCCTGTTTCCACTTGATTACTAAAGTAACAGAACAAGAAGTACAAGTAAAGTGCGAAAAAAAAAAAAGAAGTTGCCAATTCGGAATATAAAAAAGGGAAATTTTTTTTCATGTTATATTATTGTTTTTCATCTATTTTATCTTTTATTTTAAATTACTTACCGAAGTTATTTTAGAAACGATTTTAACAAAAGCATTACTCGATTAATTATGTTATAGTATTCGAGTGTCTTGTGTATTGTGTGACATTTAATGTATTAATGTACTGTTTTTCTCAAATCAGTTATATGCTGTGGAAAAAACATCCTACAAAATAATATAATTTGTGTTCTAAAACATATGAACTACAACCTGAAACGTATCAGCTCTTTTGAAAAATTGCACATGAAATTATTTCCTTAAAACATAAAAT
>JAWZYV010005333.1:0-295238 GCA_038373885.1 Cheiracanthium punctorium
TATGCAATATACATTAACTGGGTCGTTCCATGTCAAATCAACACACTGATTCAGATTTGATGTCTCAGATTTTCATAATTTTTGGTATTCAGTAATATATCATTGACTTATGAAAAAATACCAAATTTCAGTTATGTAGCACAATTATTTTTGAAATTAAAGATTTAAATTTTTATGAAAAAATTCATATTTTTGCACCTTTAGATGCCTATAGGCTGGCAACCAGGTGATGGTATAAAGCTGAGAGTGGTCTCATTTTAAAGCTGTTGAATGGGGCTTTAATATGATATGCCACAAGATAGGGGTTACAATTTTTAAAAATTGAAAATTTTAAAATTTAAATTTCTCAAAAAGTGGCAATTTTAAAAATTCCAAAATATTATCAAATCTAATATAGTTTGTAATGTCTTAATACATACAGCAAAATTCTATCATGGGATCTCAATGGGATCAGGAAATACTGCGCTTCAGAAAAACACTGTTGTGAAAAATACCAGAATTAGTATCGTTTCAGAAAATTTTGAATATTTCATTGAATGAAACAAGCAATGGCTATTACTTTTACATTTTCTTTTTAATGGAGAAAGGTCTCACATAGACACTTACCATTAAAACTCCAATATTATGAGTAAAATTAAGGGTTAACAAATTAGTTTGAGAGTTCAATCATTGGAAGATGCCCACACATTTGTTCACTTCACTGTCTGGCAAACTGTATGTTCAGCCAGTCTGTGTGACGGGGTTAACTTTGTATATCACATCTGCAAAAGGTCTGCACAGTGTGTCAGGTGGTGTGGGATGTATAATGAGGGGGATGGACCAATGTAACAGAGGCGGCCCGAGGGGCGTGCGGGGCCCCAGGCGAAGCGCAAGAGCGGGGGCCTCTTCTCTATCATGTCTTATGCGAAACCAATAAAATGGCCCAGGAGCGGGGCCTCTATAAACGCGGGGCCTTAGGCGATCGCCTACATTCGCACCCCCCTTGGGCCGGCCCTGAATGTAACTTGCACTTTACTGCAATCTTCATCTTTATCAAGAACATAACTCAACTACCAAGTGTCACCATACATTGATGTTACATACCCACTAATATCTGCAAATACTATCTGCTGTATGTCCTTTACAACAGGAAATATGCTTGAAACAACTGCAGAAGAAAATAATTTCACATTTACTTTGGTTCCACATCTGAGAGGTATGAAGGCATGAAATTTCTGGGGGCCTGACATAGGCCCTTATTCAGATAGATTTAGTAGCTACTAAACCTATTATTTAGTTACTAAATTTAGTAAAGTGGATTCAGATAGAATTTGGAAGCAGAGATACTAAACATGTGATCAAAACAAGTTGCTAAAATCACATGACCAAACAAGCTGCTAAATCACCGACTAAACAAACGTACGCCTGGAACAAGCACTCTGATTGGTCCACTAACTTGTCACGTGTTTAGTACTAAATGTATCTGAATTCCTACTTATTAACTTTTAGTATCCCTGCCCACTTGCGAACTTAGTAACTGAACAATAGGTTTAGTAGCTACTAAATCTATCTGAATAGTATCCATAGTTACAGCTGTATTGTACCACTTGGCCAATTGTTCTTCAGTTTTAATGTATTCTTCAAGGGTCACAAATACAAAGCCTGTGTTAGATATGTTCTGATGTGTGTGACCATTCAAACAGTTGCCTTGCATCCATAATTTGGTCCTTATACGGTCTTTGTAGGCTTGCTCTGGCTGCTAGTCTTTTGACTGTGGCCACCAGCCCATCGCAGGGTCCTTTACCATGTGCTGTTGCTGAAAAATGCCATTCAGCCTCAGTTCCAAAATCTTGCTTATGATTACACAAGTTAATAAAGTTTTTTTTTATATTGGGCCGCAGAGCCATCAGAAAAAATAGAAGATTTTTTGGGGAGGTCTTTGAAACTTGCATTTCAGATATTCCATCAACTTTGTCTGGAACAGGTAGACGGCTGTAGTGTTGTGGTTTAAGCAGTCTGATATTATTACAAAATTTAAATGTTTGACTTCGTTCTCTTTAAAATACACCACAAAAGGGTGAATGGTTGCCTGACTATTTGACCAATGATATGATTGTGCCTCATCTTGCCAAATGATCGAATAATTTTCAGAAAAGTCACAAATGACAGTCACTTCATATTCCAAAAGATTTTCCTTTGTATATCGCAGAAATGCACTCTGTTCTACTTCGTCATCGCTTCACAGAAAAAAAACAGGAAGTTTTTCACAAAATGCATCAACAAATTCGCAAACCAGTTTTTTTATTATTTCCAAGTTACATCGATCCACAGAGTCTGTGTGTAACAGTCTCAATTGCATTGTCTTCATATGATTTTTCCAAAAGTTCTCTAATTCTTTTGGTACCTGGACTTGAAACACAAATTGAAAAGAAGCAGTCAGTTGATGGTGGGCTACAAACCATCATTTGCAGGCAGTCCTTGTATGTTTTAATTTTGCCATCCGTCATTGAACTCATTCGTGCATTTTCAAACATAAGCTTCACATTCTGATGAGTGGTGCAGACACAGACTGAGTGTATTCCACTCTGGCCTGCTAGAACACAATTTTTAGGCCTAAATTCGGCAAACTTAGAAAATCCCACTTTTATAGTTGGGAATTTTTCTCTGAAAACTCTATACACTTCTTTTAAATTATTAAGCATTAACCTTTTTAAGCATGTTCTTTACCACTTGTGCAGTCATCTTTCACTGATAAAGTCCTTCATCCCTGGCATCACTCTGCTCATTTCGTCACTTGTAAAAAATCCTTTAACAATATCAATATCTCTCTACTTGAAATTTAGGTGTGTAAATTATTCTGGTATAGTTAGTAAAATTTTAACTGAAGAAAGAAAAAATTGCCCCCCCCCTCCCCCCGAAAAAAAAAAAGTTTTTTTCATCATACATTTAGCCTCTAACAGTTTAACTGCAAAATTAATGAGAATTTGAAAAAATAGTTTTTTTTTTTTTTTTTAATCCTGACTCCAAATTACTTTACCACAATGAAAAATTATTCCCATTGTAAAATAGTGGGATTTGGCAATTTCTCACCAGATATAGAAGATATTGCCAAGCTAGGTTCAATTTCGGAAGCATTTTTGTGCCACTTAGACGATAAATTACCAAAAGTGGCCACCAGCCGTGGTGACTTTTGACACATTACTACTTTCACTACTGGCAGTTGTTTAGGCAATAGCTTAAAACATGACTAAATTGTGATATGGGACTACTCCTAAATTACCCGCTTTCTTGTTAAAAACAAAAAAAGAATGGAAATCAATTAATATGGTAAACTATACAGGGTGTCCCAAAAATGTGGTAAAACACTTTATTTTTTTATCTATTAGAGATAAGTGAGCAATGTAAGTTGAAAAAAAAATGTTCAAAAGGTGGTAGGGAAAAAAAAAATCCTCTTGTTAATTTTCAAAAGTTGCACATTTTAAAATCAAAAATTATATCCTAAAAAAGAATCAGAGGTATGAAGATAAATATTTGCTGATTTAAACCAGTTGTCAATGAGAAGGAGAAAAAATCGCTATGGATGATTGCGTTTCTCAGGGGTCGTACATATAAGATATCTCTGAGACTTTTTTATGATGAAATGCTGAAAAGATAGAAAAAATGCCAAAAAGGAGGTTAAACATAGTACCTTCTCCTATATTGAAGTCTGTCAAAGAATAGTTAGGTTTTAGGTGTACACAGTGGCATAGCCAGAAATTTTTCATGGGGGGTGTGTGCGGATACTGCAACTCACATATGAATACGTGTGTGTGATAAGGGAGTAAAGAATATACATTTTGTATGGTAAAAAATTCCTCATGGGAGGCAGGGTTGTGACCATCCTATCCCCCACCCCTTGGCTACGCCACTGGGTGTGCATAGTAAAATAAACAGAAGTTCAATGAGTAGGAAAAAATATATAATTCTCTGAGTTAATAAAAACACTGTAATGGACTATAAAACTAAATGTGACAGAATTGTCAATAAATAAAAATAATGTGCTCTTAAGTTTTTTTTTTCGGGGGGGGGGGGGATGTCTTTGAATATTTATCTTATAATCTTTTGGCCCAACTCACTGTTATTTGTGTAATGGCTTGTTATTCACAATATACTTTAGGTAATGCAGGGTGTCCACCAGCAACTAAAAAAGTAACTTTTGCTACTAATTTAAAGATAACACAGCTTTTTTGAATAAAAATTGTCATTTTCAAGTTTTTGGTTACTTGTAGCTTACTCCAGGTGACTAATTTGAAAATCAAGTTTAGGTTTTTGTCAACTCCCTTTTCTTTTCAAGGTTGTGATTCATCATTCATCAAATAGTCTAATCTGGTTTTTTAACTGTACTATAAGCTCTGTTGTATAACGCATGAAGTTTTTCATTTTTTTATTCATTCCTTCTTAACTGAAGCTAACTGCCGTATTCTCAATACAAGATAATCTGAGAGTTGTCCCTGGATAAGGCGAAAAGCACAGAATGGCGCGTTATCCTTATTCACAATAGGGAGTTACCCGCTCTTGTTCCTAGATTCTACTTGCACTCGGTACCGGATTCAACCCTCCTCTGAGAGGGGATTATTCGAAGGTTGTTCGCTGTTTTGTAAGCAAACAAGATGGCTGCTCAATACGATGTCTACGTGTTAGAAGATTTAGAAATGTTAAAATTTACTGAATGGCGAAGAATTTTAATACATGATTGTAGAAACAATGATTTGGATGAATTGGGTGATGTAGATTTTCGTCGAAGATACAGATTTCATAAAAGTACCGTCGAAGAGCTGATACGTATTTTGAGCAACCAGTTGTCTGCTCAAACGAATAGAAATCGGGCACTTTCTCCAACGGAGAAAATATAGTATATATTGCCAGAAAAAATAGTATATAGCCGGATATCCGGCAGAGAAGTCGAATATCCAGTAGTTATGAATCGAATATCCAACGGTATTTCGGATATTGAAAAATCAGCCGGATGAAGCATAATAATAATAATAATAATAATAATACTTATGACGTTCTAATTTCTAATATTTTTAACAATTGTTTTACATTTTCAGAGGGGGTCCGGCTCCCCTCACAAATACGCCGCTGGGCTGTTAAGGTCCATATTTCTGGCCTACCGTGAAGCTGTATTACTAACGGTCGGAAGTTTTGAGTGATTTTCTCCAGATGTAATGTGAAAGTGTAGAACCTCTGTAAAATGTCTAATCTACATCCCTACGATATACCCCTCATGCAATTTTGCCTTAATACATACCTATACTAATTAATTATGTAGTGTTATATTCTTAAATACTTTTTTAAATTATGCAAAAGTATTGAATCCAGGTTTAGCCTTGTAAAACGATAAGCCTGTGTAGCATTTAAATTTCATTGAAGGTAAGGTCACAGAGTACAAAGGAAATTCTTAATATCTGTAAACAAGTGGTATAAACAGGTTAAATCTGGTTTCAAGAAGGAATGGAGGAAGTAAGAGGGAAGGAAAGTTGAGAATTTCTTTCATATGCCATCATCATCATATACAAATGATGCATACAGAATTATATTAGTGACAGTGAGTTTGGTGCTGCAGAGCACTATAAATTCAGAATTAGAGCAATAAAAAATTCTTCTTAGTTGTGTATGTCAAGGCGTTCCCTCGTCTAAGCTTTGACTATAATTCTATTAAATATCTTTTTTTATTTTATTGAAAAATTGTGAGTGACAATTAACAAAAAAAAAAAAAAATATATATATATATAATAATTAACAATGCAAAAATGACATATAGATTCAAATCAAGCATCCATAATTAAGCATTGAGAAGATATCCTATTTGTAATGCGCAAATGCAGCTATGACAAACAGAATAGAATATAACTAATAAGTAAAACACAATATATATACTGCAAATAAGACATACCTCGCATTAAAAATATAACAGCCAGAAGCAAGAATTAGAAACCACAAGTGGAAAATAATAATAAAAATAATAAAAGCTGAGCCAAATAAAGTACAAAAATTAAAGTGAAAATATAATTTTCGTTCCATTCTTAGACAAAGCTTCAATTTCTAAAATTGAGAAATTTTTCGTAGCCATGACTCAAAAAATAACAAACAGACAGACAGAGAAATAAAGAAACAAAATATTAAATGAAAGGTCTATGATATAAACAATAAACGGAAAAAGAGTAACTGTCAAGGAATAAAAATCAACAATATAAAGAAAGGCAGCTAAAATATGTTAATAAAACAGCAATCAAAAGATGGAATTCCTAACAAATTAAGGCGCCGATGAACAAATCTGTCCCTGAGTAGAGACCATGTGCTTGCTTACAAACAAAAACCATGTGATATATTCCGACCAATCAGAGCGAGTTTTACTTTCCACCCCCTGGAAAAATAAGTAGAATCTTCCTGAAACAGGGATTGTTCCTGGCTTATTGAAGCTCGCCTCCATCCACTGTGGTGAATACCATCCGAAAATTACTCCCAGATAATCTGAGGGGGAAAACTGGACAACTCCTTCTTAAGCTCACGTTGAACTTGCTCTTGTGAATATGGCTGTAAGTGACGTAACTACAACATTATGCAAAAATGCCACTTTTTTGGCAACTAAAATTAAGAAAATGGCTACTAAACTGGCGAGTTTTTTATGTCAGCCAGGGTACTAACGATACTATTTCTGCCTAAAGACATTGGTGGACACTCTGGATAATGGAGCATTTGTGACTGAGAACCAGTGTGTTAATTAAACCTTTCTATGAGTTTTTATGTTAGCATTTTTTTTCTTTGTGTTATGCTTTCAACAATGATGCTTAAAATTAAATTTATGCTAACTCATTAAGTATGTTTTATTTGCAGCTAACAGATCTTCTTGCCCACTTAAATCAACAGATAGAAAAGAAAGGTGCAGAAATTAATGAATTTAAACAAAAGTACAACATTCAAATCAGAAAAGAAGCCCCCCTATCAACTCCAGAACCAGCCAAAGAAGAGAGCCAGCCTTCTTCGAGTGTGCTTGTTGAAGCCGAATCTTAGCTTCTGTGCAAACATCTCTGTGATCCACCTTTTTCCAATGGATTATTATCCAGCTGCAGAGTGTATTATTAATCCAGTTGAACTTATTTAATATTTTATATAGCTATGACTTCCATATATTTATTTTGTTTTCCTATTGCTTTGTTAAAATTTGTCACAATAAAATTTCATAGCTTGCAAATGTGTTCTGGTACATAGTATTTTGTACACATGAATGAACAATTTTCAGTTATATAAATTTTCTCATTTTTTTTCCACCGTGCTGCATAAAAAGCCATTTTTTTTAAGTGCATCAATTTTATAACTTAAAAACTGTTTGGATCACAAACTTGAATGTATTGTTTTAAATAAACTCTTGTTTATTGTAAAGTTTTCGTGTTTTATTTTTTCTATTAACACCTCCCAGCTTCCAAATGTTTAAATTTTAGATACAATATCATTATGCAAGTTGTGATTTACTTTATTTTTTCAAAGAACCTCAAACAGCTATGCTATGTTTTTTAAAATGCTATATTTAAAAATCCTCAGGTTACTTTTTTTGTTAAAATTTTTAATTGTATAACCTAACTCTTAATATCAAAATATTATTAAAATTAGAGTTAAATGTTCCAAAAATTATGATACAAACGGTAAAGCAGGGCTGTTTGTATGTAGGAATTTATCTGGATTTCTGGAATTTTTCACATACTTGTTTCCGGATTTCTGAATTTTTTTTATGAATATCAAATGCAGTAAAACCTTGATACAATGATACTTAAGGGACCCCATAAAATTATCCTTCTAGAGGGATGTATCATATCGATGGGGGATTATATTGTATGAAAATTCTGCAGGACCACAAAATTTTTTTGTTATAGAGGATTTATCATTGTATCAAATATAGTTATAGCAAGGTTTTACTTTATCAAATATTTGATTAAAAACCAAGAAATTTAGAAATCGCAAAAAAAAACTTTGGGAATGAAAATTGGGAAAATATAATTTCCACGAAATTAATTTACTTTTTTATTTTTCTCCATTTGGTATTTCAAAAATGAAAGACTTACGCAAAAATTCACTTATTAATCTCAATATTGCATCATACCAAAGGAAATATGTATGACTATTCTAATTTCTCAATCTTTTTCCATACTTATGACAGAAGATTTTTTCTTCAACACTCCTTAATTTAAATTACGGTACCATAGGATTTAAAATAGACTCCTATTTTACTTTTATATTTTAAAATATTCACAATATTAAAATGATCAAGAGTTTTGCAAGTTAGCTGATTTTTAAGATTAAATCTATCTAAAAGATCTGCATGTGTTTGTGGAAGATTTACTGGCAATAGCAGGGATGAGATTCATCAGTATTTTAGCTGATTTCAGCTTTTTGTGAATTAAGAGGAATTCACACCTTTTTTTTTTCTCTGAAAATTCTTTATTTCTGTGGATTCCTGATAGTAGTTATTAATTAACTATGTAATATTTTTATCTGGTACCATGTTCTGATATTTTACTTATAACTTCTTTCACTTGCATTAAATACAAGTATCACATGTACAAATTTTTTACTCTGAGTGATTTCAATTTCTTTTGATTTTTTGTTATTCTTATCCCTGCAATAGCTAATGAAAATTATAGCATGCTATTTTTTAAAATATCAATATGTTATATTAGCAATATATAATGTAGCAGAACTGGTTATTATAGTAATTTTAATATTATTTATTAAAATTAATGAATACTCTAAATGCATACGTGACATTTACAGACTTTTAAAGCCAGTTAAAATATGCAAATCTGGAAAGTCCCCTACCTCTTCTTTTCAGAAAAATGCAGAACTATTTTCTCATAATGACTTGTACAAATAGTTCATTAAGGTAAAAGCATTAGTAATGGACCACTTACTTTTAATAATTCAAGAAAAAAGGTTCATTAGTCACATCCTAACTAATATTATAAATGCGAAAGTGAGTTTGTTTGTTTGTTTATGATGCTATCACGCCTAAACCGCTGAATAAATTATGATGAATTTTGGTTTTAGATATAGATGGGACCCTGGAGAAGGTTATAGGCTACTTAGAATTTTAGATTTGTAATTTTAATTATTAATTAAAAACCGTTTTTACGTTGCCATGCTTGGCGAGTTTCGCCCGTATCAAGTGATTCATGTTTTGAGCTAACAACAATGCTATTACTTCAATGAAGAAGCATGTGCATCTGAAAAACATTAAATAATACGGAAATTATGCCAAATCTATCTATCTCTAATATTAAAAATGAATGTTCTCCAGACAAATCTACAGAAAGCAGAGCTTTGAAAATTTGAGCATGACTGGGCCCATGACTTAGTGTACCTGAGGCTCAGAAATTTTAATTACTTTTCTAACTATTAATTAAAAACAGTTTTATTGCCCGCACCAAATGATTTATGCTTTTGAAATAAAGCAGAAATTCTATTTGCAAAATCACATGCATTTGGAAAACATAAATAAGTATGGAAATTATGTTGATTTTACGCCAAATTAAAAACCATAAATAAAGAAAAGTGTACTTACGTATTATCCCGGCGGTCCGCCAAGACGTGCGATTTTTTGCCGAGATATATGCCGGGCACATGAAATTATTAATGGTTTTGAATACGATTGGCAACAGTTTGGTGGGAATGACCGCCGGGATAACAGGTAAGTACCAAGAAAAGTCCAGATGTGTTTCTTAAAGTTTGTAAATTTCCAAATCCTACCAATATTATAAATGTGTACGTTTATGTGTTTGGATGTTTTTGACTGAATCACATAAAAATGGTTGGAAAAATTTGTAATGAAGATAGCTTATGCCCTGGATTAACATACAGGCAACCTTTCAAGCACATAGCATAAATAATAATAAGACACTCAAAATAATGCTAATGCATTGCGCTCTATGGAAATTTTGTAGCTACTAAACCGATTTTAAAACTTATTGATTTTTCACTGATTGAAAGTCCTAGGCCTATATGGGGAATTCCTCTGTGTGGAATTTCCTAAGGGATCCTAGCCCGTATTTTCACGAGGTTTTGGAAAAAAACACGGAAAACTGCGAGCGTCTAGGTCGACAGGCACGACTGGAGTTTGAACCTGGCACCTCCCGCCTTCCAGTTTTGAGAGCAGACCCTCTTAGACACTGGGGGGACACTGAGTGTTATAGGCAGTGGTGGGAAAAACTACTTTTTTTTTGTAGCGAACTACAACTACCGCTACTTTTCGAAAAATGTAGCTAACTACAACTACAACTACTTTTTGAAAAATGTAGTTAGCTACACTACTTTTGAAATGTAGTCGCTACTTTTTCGTTACTTTTAGGAGACAAATTTTGCTAACAGATTCAGTTTGCATTACATTCATATTTAAGGATATTTATATCTTAATTAGAGAAAACTATTGATATCTTAATTAGAAAAAAACTATTGCACTAATAAACAACTACCAGGGGAGTGTTTGAGGAGGGCGGCGGGCCCCCTCAAGAAATGTAAAGCAATTATTAAAAAGGAGCTATTTTGAAACATTTCTTTTAACTTTAGAACAATAAAGTTTAAAATACCGAATCGTCCCCCTCCCCTCGAAATGGAAGCCTATATATATGCTACTGACAACTACTGCTAATTATTGAAGTATTGTTGAAAACTAATTCAGTTTTAATACCTCTATGATAAAAATAAATTGGGAAAGTGAGCTCCGAAAGCATGAGAACCAAAAAAGTAAAATAATAATAATAATAATAATAATTGGATGTCTGAGAGGTAAACTCGTTTAACTGAGAGGTTTTTTTTTAATACGTTTCTACCTTAATTTAAAAAAAAAATTATCCACTTAATTGCATCTACAAAATAATACCTTATTTCTAATATAAATAGCATTAAAAATATATATAAATACAGCAGGGTGATTACAGAAGTGATTACATACTTTACAAGGTGATTACATACTTTTTTGTGCTTTTTTTTTTTCTACATGAAAGCGAACAAGTTAAATATGGGTTCTTTGAAAGCTATCGCAAGCGCAAAGCAAAGCTGTACCCGGACGGTACATTCAAACACCCCCGTCCTCGGAAGCAACATTGGCCATTCCAGGGGAGTCTCCTCCGTTGGATGATGGGGGACAGATAAAACACGGGTTTAATATTGGGTAATACCTCACATTTTTAAATTTAAGTTTTCTCAGGAAGAGACGTTCGGCTCTTTCAACCTTGGACTAAACAATGCTATGCTCTCCCTGATTAACATTCAAGTGATGTTGAGAGGGCTTTCCTTTTCGGTGTCGTTATTGCATCGTTTCCAGTCCCTCAACCCCCCAACCCCCTTTGTCAATTTTTTTTTTAACAAAATACCCATAAATTTTCATTTTTTAGCTTAAATATTACGCATTTTAACACAAAGTTATGTCTATAACTCCACACCCCCCCCTTGAAGGAAGTATTTATACGCCACTGGTGGGACTAGTTGTATAAAGAAACGATTCAATAATTGAGGGTGTCATTGCGTCAAGAAGAAAGATCACGTAACAGCTTGCCAAATTAATTTAGTTCCTATGTTTTGTTAAGAGCACAACGTTGTACTTGTATATTTAAATTAACGACATTTCATTTTAAAAGCTAATGATTTATTTATTTGCGAAGGGAGGACAGCTTACGCCACTAAATGTGTCGTTTAGAGCTACGTATGTAATAATTTTGCCATACAAAATGTATATTCTGAGGGGGGGGGGGGGCTGAGACAACCTTACTATTTTTTGATGTATATTGATAGTTGAATGTTTCAAGAAAGTGACATAGCAAAACTTTTTTTAAAATTAACACATATTTTAACTAATCTAAATATTTCATTAACAAATAAAGAATATCTGCTTTTTTTTTTCTTTGAGATATGAAGGATGTTTGAAAAACATGTTTTGGCTCCCTCCTCTCCCCCATAAGGGCGACAAAAAAATCCTAATATTTTTTAGACATTCTTGTTTATTACATTTTAAAGCAAAATAAAAATAAAAATCTTATACTTCATTTGTTTGTCTTTGTTTTGCCAACTTGCTATACCCCCTCCCCTTCCTAAAATTTCTTTTTAGATATTCTTTTTTGTTGTATTGTTATGATATCAATTTGAAGTAAAGTTAAATTAATTATATTTGTTATGATATCAAATTGAAGTAAAGTTAAATTAATTATATTTGTTATGATTTCAAATTAAAGTAAAGTTAAATTAATTAATAGCCTACTTAATTAATATAAAAATCCTAACCTTAATTAGTGAATTTTAAATCAAGTAAAATTAAAATTTCTAAACAATTTGTTTGTTAAGATGGTTTTGTTTTGTCACCATATACCAGTATTCATAAAGGAAGTAAAATAATAATGAAGTGTTTAAAATTTATTAAGGTATATGATAAATTACTAATGACTCATGGCTGACTCACGTCTAAAAGTTTGCAATGGTTCGGAATGTTGGAGGGTAGTGAAGGTTTCCCTTGTGATATGCATTTCAACTTCAAGTGCTAATATTTTGTGTAGTGTTAGTTTGGTATTTTGCAATTTCTTTTTAAATTTTGTTTTCCTTTATTGTGATATTTTTTTTGGTAATTGTATACTATTTTTATGCGAAGCAGATTATTCAAGCTATGTTAGTTTTTTTTTGTTTTGTTTTGTGTTGTAAATCAACATTTTGGTTTACAGTTTGGAGTTAGGCGGGTTACTTAGGGTGTGTAAATTCAAGTTTACTGTTACATTTCTTTGAAAAAAAAAAATGTTACACATTTTTTTTCATGTGAGAGGGAGGTATTTGTTATGATATCAATTAAAAGTAAAGTTAAATTAATTATATTTGTTATGATATCAAATTGAAGTAAAGTTAAATTAATTATATTTGTTATGATTTCAAATTAAAGTAAAGTTTGATTAATTAATAGCCTACTTAATTAAAAATCCTAACCTTAATTAGTGAATTTTAAATCAAGTAAAATTAAAATTTCTAAACAATTTGTTAAGATGGTTTTGTTTTGTCACCATATACCAGTATTCATAAAGGAAGTAAAATAATAATGAAGTGTTTAAAATTTATTAAGGTATATGATAAATTACTATTGATGACTCTTGGCTGCTGGCGTCATCGACGTAAGTTTGTGTCTCGCTAGATTCCTTGCTAAAAAAAAAAAAAAAAAATGGTGCAAGAAGAAAAAGACAACGATGATCATCGAGCTACGAAATAAATAATCTCCAGGAGGGGCCCCTCACATCAGAAATGATAAGCCTACTAATTTTTCTCCTTTTCTTTTCCTATAAATTCTCCTTAATTAATTTTTTTTTTGTGCACAAGTGTTAGGTAAATTTTAAGAAAAAAAAGTCAGCTCGGGGTA
This sequence comes from Cheiracanthium punctorium, assembly GCA_038373885.1. Lineage (NCBI taxonomy): Eukaryota > Metazoa > Arthropoda > Arachnida > Araneae > Cheiracanthiidae > Cheiracanthium > Cheiracanthium punctorium. Next base: position 13,397 of record JAWZYV010005333.1, read on the forward strand.
AGGGAAAATGGTGTGTATTAAAGTTATAGTGTTTTCATGTTTTACACGATATTATCTAGTTTAATTGTCTGATGTAAAAGATTTAAAGGTTTAATTAAATAAATGTAATTGTTTATGTAAAAATGGCTCCTCTTCATTTTTCTCACTTCGTGTGAATTTTATTTCAGCAGTTTTTTTTTTTGTCATTTAGCCTAATAGCATTTGCACATAAGCCGAGAACCTGGTTGGTATATTGCGGTCACAACACCTTTTTAAAATTAAGCATTTATTTTCTAGGTATGAAATATGAAAATGATGTTGGTTAAAATTTAAATAGTAAATCTTTGAGTAAGGATAAGATAGGAGTTACAACAGTATTTAAAAAAAAAATCATATGAATGTTCTATTTTTAATACAAAGGATATGTTAAATATATACGTCAAAAACATTTTGCCCCCCACCCCTCCCCCAGTGCAGCATCCCTTGGGGTGGCAATCTTTAAAAAATCCTTAAATTTTTTTTTTAGGTTTTCCATTTTGTTACATTTTAAAACAAAAAATCTTAATATCTGTTTTTTTTTCCTGTAAGGTATGAAGGATATGTGAAAAACTCATTTTGACTCCATCCCCTCAAGGTAAATTTCGAAGAATCACACATTTTTTTTCCGATTTTCCTATTTTTTTTATATTTTCAAACAAAAATCCTGTGAATGTCTGTTTTTTTAATTTTAGATATGAAATCAATATTAAAAATTTGTGAAATACCCGTTTTGCCCCCTTTCCCCCTTTGGGAAAAGGCGATTTTCAAAAAATCATTAAATTTGTATTTAGATAATCCGGTTACTTATATTTTAAAACAAAACTCGTATTCTTATTTGTTGCTGTTTTTTTTGAGATCGTAAAATACTACAACTATTACAAAAATAAACTTTCACTTTCATAGAGATTCGTGGAGGGGGGGAATCACGCATAAAACTAATTTTTGTAATATGTTACATACTGTTCAATTATTTTTGGTTTTATATTACATTTAACAAAGAGAAAAAAATATGCACATAAGTTAAACATACCTTCGGTTCTTTGATTTAGGCCCATTTTGGTAATTGTATTCATCAAATAAAATTTAAACATAAAATTAAACATACATAGAATATAGAAACGTAAACACTATTCACAAAATTATATATTTACTAGTCACATTAACCAAGTTAAAATGAAAATTTGAACGCAACGTAACTCCCCCAAAAAAGACAACAATAAATGGGCGACCAGTTCATGCTTGAGAACGAATTTAGAAAACCAAACAAAGTAGACAATTCATTATAGGTTCAGGTTCAAGGGGTATAATTGGAGTTTTTTTTCCTTTTCATTGCTTTCTCAGTAATTTTCTGGGCTGGTGTAAACCAGGAAGTTGTAAAACGAAGCTGTATTGCCCCCTGCAAGTCCTTCCCACAGATTTCAAGAATCCCCTCTCACACAATTCCTTTGAATTTTGTGAGAGCATAGAAATAATACATGCTTGTGTGCGTGTGGTGTGTGCCCCCATAGAATCCCGGGGGGCACGGGGCACACATAGATACCCTGGGAGGGTCGGGGGAGGGATTGGGTATTCTTTCAGTTCCAGTTCTATGCTTGGTGTCATGAGAAAGAGAATTTGCACACGAGATCAATCGCCGGAAATGATGACGCAGCAAAAGTAGCTTCCAAAACGTGCTACAAACTACTAATTTTTTGTAGCATGCTACACTACAAACTACTTTTAAAAAAAAGTAGCACGCTGCACTACAAACTACTAAAAAAAGTAGCGACTACTGTAGTTTTGCTACTTGTAGTGCGCTACTCCCCAGCCCTGGTTATAGGCTATCTTTTATGCATATATCACAAATAGTTCTTTTACAGGGATACTCATAAGAATTACATTACGCTCTATGTGTATCTCTGTAAGTACTGAACCGATTCCAAAACTTTTTTCACTGATAATAAGCTACACTATTCTTGAGTATTATAGGCTAAAATTCATGCATGTAGCGCAAATAGTTCCTTTACAGGAACACTCAAAATAATTCTAATACATTACGCTCTATGGGCATCTCTTTAACTACAGAACCGATTCTAAAACTTTTCGCTAATAGAAAGCTGCACTATTCCTGATTAACATAGGCTAAAATTTATGCATATAGCCTAAATATTTCTTTTACAAAAACACTCGAAACAGTTCACAAATACTGTCGTAACTGTCTTTATTTGCTAAATGCCTGAAAAAAATCTAAATTTAGTAATTCTGCATACTCTCTTATTTTAAATGAAGTATACTACCATGCATTATACTTCATTTAAAATAAGTAAAAGGCAAATAATATTTAAATGCAGTTTCTTTAGTCGCAAACATATTTGTTATTCACACATGCTTCGTTTCTCTCGGGACCTAATTCTAAAGCCAACGCGGACGAAGTCGCGGGTAGCCGCTAGTCTAGAATAAACTGAAGTAAAAAGTGTCAAGTAAAGAAAAATCTTCAGTTGTTCCTATGGGTGAATTTATGAACTTGATTTTACTTTTATTATACATACATAAATATATATATATAAAAGTCAGTGGTCCATTATTCATCCTTTACCCTAGATTTAATTTCTTTAATCCTTTGGGTAATTTTTGTGCATAGAAGTGATCATTTTAATTTAGTTAAACTTCATATAATTTATGTGATGCATGATTATTTTACGTATGAGAGGCTGTTATTGTGCCACACCATGTTTCCTCCCCTTTTGTTCAGAAAATACAAGAAATTTCATTTTACGGTTTGAGTAGCAACCCTGAATTAATAAAGTTGCGAATTATGTGCTCGTAGATCACTTATTTGTGAAAAAAAAATCTACACACCCATTCAGTTACTGTATATATTCATGTTCAAATCGAAAAAGAAAGTGATCGTGAATAAGGCAGCTAAATATAGGCTGTTCTCTCATGTTTCCACCCTTGAATTAATAAACAGTGTTTATGATGTAGAAAGCTAAATTTTAAATATTATATTAAACATATTTGTAAAAAAAAAAATAACTAACCATTTTTATTGCATAGATTCTTTAGGATTTTTTAGAAGAGGGCACAGTTACCACTTATTTTTTCAAAGAATCTGAAACAGCTATGTTATGTTTTTAAATGCTATAATTAAAAATCCTCAGTTAGGTTACTTTTTTAGCCTTAGGGTGCTATTCTGTTCAGTCCCAGGTTTTTGTCTGTACGACTTTGTAGACATGAACTGTCATGCTGACGATCTCTTCAAATGTGTTTGCTACAGATAACACAGAGGTGGGGGAGATAAAAATCTTGAAAGTCACACAAGGTTTGCTATTTTTGATAATTGATTGCCACGTTTGCTGCCAAAAAATAACTTCAAAACAAAACCAAGCTTGGCAATAGCTTCTGAATTTGGCTAGAAACTAGAAAATTATAGTTCGAATATGACTGGCGAAGATTGTAAAATAGTATTACTAAGCAATTTTAATATAGATTTCAATTCCAAATATGTGTTTTATGAAACTAGAAAGACAAACACGGCACACTCATGGTTTATGATGCCCATTCCAAACAGCATTTAAAATGATGAAGTATAGTAGGAATATGCTTGGCGAAGTTGTAAAACATCTTCAGACAGCGATTTTGGGATAGACTGTTAGGATGTTACTAAGAACAATATTGTGAGCTATTGTAAACTAATGGCTTTTATATTGTATAGCACTGATGCATTTTACCAATTGTAATCCAAAAATTGTGCTGTAAAAAAAAATTAAAATGGGGGGAGCCACTGCTTGCTGGACCTGAGCCTGCGACTAGGGTTCAGCATGACAGTAGGACACTTCAAGAATTAAAACAGATTCTAAACCAAATAGGTAGGCCGTTCCTGAATGTAGTACCCTATTTTAATGCTCCCACTCTTGCCAACCTAAAAAATCGATGCACTTTGGCGAACTTTGCAGTCATGGGTCTCTAGGAGTTATGCAAAAGTTTCAATGCTCCCAAAAGAACTAGATGAAAACTAAAGTGAATAAATTAGCAATAAAATTGCCAGTTACAGAATTTGAAGACAAAACTACTTTATTTGGCAACCCAAAATAAATAAATAAGTAATGGAATGCTGTGCTTACATGTTGTTCCAAATTGCAATTTTAATTTTAAATTAAGGTTGCCACATAAATACAAAAAATCATCGGGGTAACTGCATATGTTTAATTATTGCCACCTTGGCGGGAGTCGGGGCATTAAAGTAGAAATCAACCTGAGAAAATGAAACACGGCACACTCATGGATTATGATGCACATTCCAAATATTTAAAACTTTGAAGTACAATTGGAAGATGCTTGGAGGAAATTGTAAAACAGTTTTAGTAGGCGATTTAAGGTAGATTTTGATTCCAAAGATGTGTTTTATGGAACAAGGGAAAAAAAGTATGGCACATTCATGAAAAATGATACACTTTTCAACTTAATGGAATAAGGAAAGAAAATAGGGAAGGCGCGTGGATTATGATTCACTTTTAATTATAGCACTTTAGTACTTATTAAAATCTGAAAGTGTTTCAGATTTTCTTACTTTTCTTTTTTTTTAAAGCACTACATTGCTATTAAAATCAAGCAGCTTTTTTAGCGCTGACACAATTTGATGTGAAGCATTTTTCAAATATGCTTGCCAGATAACGTGGAGGGAGGGAGGGAGGAAAATAAAATGAAGAAAGTCACAGAAGGTTTGCAATTTTTGATAATTGATTACCATGTTTGGTGTAAAAAAAAATAAGTCTTCAAAGCCGAACCAAGCTGGGCGATATCTTCCAAATTGGGCTAGAAACTGGCAAGTGCAACATTTGGAAAAGTATTATTAGAATATGCCTGGTGAAGATTGTAAAATAGTTTTAGTAGGCAATTTTAATATAGATTTTAATTTGGAAGAAGTGTTTTATGGAACAAGAAGAGAAATATGGAATACTCATAGATTATGATACACTTACTGAATAATAGTTATAAATGTCTGAGTATAATGTGAAGTATATTTAGAATATGCTTGGCAAAGATTGTAAATCAGTTTTAGTAGGTAATTTTAAGATAGATTTCGATTCCAAAGATGTGTTTTATGGAACAAGAAAGACAAGCATGGCACACACATGGATTATGATGACTATTCCAAACAGTTTTTAAAATGGTGAAGTATATGATTAAAAGTTTTATTAAAAACACCTTTTAAAACTGTTTAAAACATTAAAGTCGCAAAAGTATTAAAAACTTTAAAAAGGTGAATTACATCGGTTTACAATATAGTTGTTAAATGATAAAATACCTATTACCGCCGTATGAAATATATTTCGGCTGCTTAGCACAGCCATCTTCAGTCATCGCACACTTATAGCAGCCGAAATATATTTCATACAGCGGTAATAGGTATTTTATCATGTAACAACTATGTCGCAAAAGTACTTTCTGCTAGCTCTCGTAGCTGTCAGTTGTGTGCTGTTTTGGTTCTGCTTCCTTGTCGTTATAAGTCTTCACTACCCCTCTTCTATTTGCGCATGCATTGTATCATTAACGGTTTCGTTTGCAGTTAAGATCTCTAAGGCTTCATGTAAAAATCTATAGTTATGGTTATTGTAATTGGATAATTTCTTCACATTATCGAAATCTATCGTGATTTTGTTGTTTTGGGCATAACGGGATAATGCAGTAGAGGGTTTTCCAAATTTTAAGTCGTTTTTATGTCGCTTTATGTCGCTTTTTTGTTTCTTTAATCATTCACTTATTCTTCTTTTTGTAGCACTGAAGTATGATTTCCTGGAATTTGTTTCTTCATTACTAACATCTACTTTATAAACTCCTGTGGTGTCATATTGGTTAGCCACATCTTTATCCCATCGAATTCTTTTAAAAATATTTCTAGTATATATTCCCTTATCTATTATATTTTCCTGTATTATTAAAATTTTATATTTAAAGGTTGTGTTCAACTTAAAGTTAGGAATAATATTATTGTTGGTTGATTTCCGGAAGACAGTGGTATTGAAACCATTTGAAGATTTTCTTAAAATTTTCACATCAAGGTATTTTAATATTCTACCATGTTCTTTTTCAAGTAAACTGTATGTTTTGGTTGAAATATTTTATTTCTACAAGTAAACTTTTGATATCAGAAGTATTAACTATTGCTAAAATATTGTCTCCATATCTCCACGACACTTTAATTTTGGTTTTATATAAGTAGGTTTAAAATATTTTCTTCCAAAATTCACATCTTCCAATCTGCGATGATTCCAGAGATTGGTGACACCATTGGTACACCTTTTGTTTGGTGAAACAATTTGTTATTAAATTAAAAATAAGAGTTATTGAGAATAAGATTTAAAGTGCTAGTTAAAATGTTGACTATATCTTTACTTTCCAAAGATTCGGAAATTCTATCATTTTTCTCATTTTATTAGTGTCTATATATATATATATATTGAGGGATATAGATTAACAAAATCAAATCCAATCAAGGTATCATCTTCATTAAGTTGGAAAATGCATCATTATTCATGAGTGTGCCACATTTTTCTTTCTTGTTTCATAAAGCACACATCTTTGGAATAGAAATCTATCTTAAAATCGCCTACTAAAACTGTTTTACAATCTTCACCAAGCATATTCCAACTACACTTTACCATATTACATGAATAAAATAGAACAGTTTGTTGTTATTATTATTAAAAGTTTTATTAAAAATAACTTTTAAAACATTAAAATCACAAAAGTACTTTCAATTAGCTCTCGTAGCCTTCTTCAGGTTGTGCTAGATTATTAAGTTGTTTTAAAAAATCATCGGTGGATGAAAGAGATCTAGAAGAGGCAGGAATGATTTACTGTAAGGTAGATTTCATTACAAAATTTCAATAGATTTCAATAATGCGAAGCAAGTATTTAATTACAGTAACCATAACTATGGATTTTTTTGTGATGCCTTAGAGATCTTAACTGCAAACGAAAGCATTAATGATACAATGCATGTGCAAATGGAAGAGGGGTGGAGAAGACATAAAAGCAGAACCAAAACAGCACACACCTTGTAGAGGGCTACGAGAGCTAGTCGAAAGTACTTTTGTGACTTTAATGTTTTAAAAGTTGTTTTTAATATACCTTTTAATCATAATAATGACAAACTGTTCTATTTTATTTATATAATATGGCAAAATATAGCTGGAATGTGCTTGGCAAAGATTGTAAAACAGTTTTAGCAGGTGATTTTAAGATAGATTTTGATTCCAAAGATGTGTTTTATGGAACAAGAAAGAAAAATGTGGCACACTCATGAATAATGATACATTTTCCAACTTAATGGAATAAGGAAGAAAAATGGGGATGACGCATGGATTACGATAAGATTTTTATATATACCATTTTAGAGCGTATTTAAAATATAAAAGTGTTTCAAATTTTAATTTTCCCTCTTTCTTTTTAAAATCGTATAACCTAACTCTTAATAACAAAACAGTATTAAAATTCAAATTAAATGTTCCAAAAATTATGATACGAACAGTAAGTCAGGAAAGATACTTTATGGAAGTAGTGTATTTATTTAATAATTCATTGTAAAGCATGAAAAATGATTTTAAAATAAAATATTGCTTCAATATTTGTCACATTCAGAACTCCCATAAATAACTTGAGCAAAGTACTATATGATTTTCTGTACTCTTTAGTTTGGAAATATAATTTCATAGTTTAATCCTTTTAATCTTCTCTCTTATTTCAATATTGAGTTTTCAGTAACCCTTTCTAGACAAATACCTTGTATACATGTTCACCGAAAATTTGCCTGAAAGGACGGCAAACACGTATACATGAAGAGAATCATTTTGTTGCAGAGGATGAATGCTGTGTACATGTGTTAGTAAGAGGAATGTTTTGCATTTTCAATAAAAGATGATCCTGCTTTCCAGGCCCGGACAGGCTAGGGTGTCCGACTGTCTGCAGGTGGGTGGGCCCCTGCCCTCGGCGGGCCCCCAAACAGAAAAAAAGGAAGAAAATTTTAAAAAGTGCTATACTGATAGCACTTGAATGAAGTTTGACACATAAAAAATTTTTTGCAGCTGCAATTGCACCCCAGAAGGCTTCAAAACACTTCATTTTAAATGTACTTCTCAAAATTTTTTGAGTGAGGGTTCCCGAATGAACAAGGGATTGAATGCGCATGATATGAACGACTCATATTAATTAATAGATCAATATTTTATTAATGCATTAATTATCAATCATAATTAATTGATAATAACACCATACCTCCCCCATACCCTGAAAGTCAACACATCCTATTATTTATCGGTTGCACAATAACCCCCACCCCCTTCTTGAGACGGGCGGACCCCTCTCTCCCAGTCCGGGCCTGCTGCTTTCCATTTAACGATTCTAACATCTGTTTTGGTAATATAAATAAATGCACATGTAGAGGTTTCTGGTCGCTCTTGATTCCCCTCTGTTTTGCAATTAGAGGTATCTGTTTTTAATTTTATTTTTCAGAGGAATGAGGGGACATTTGTTTCATAGTAATGCTTTAATGGGTTTGGTGGAATTTAAAGGCGGAAATACGTCTAAAGAGTTTTGGTCTAGTGTGGCTGGCACTATGCAGAATACTTGCATTAAAGAATCAAGGCATACAGATTGGAAGCCAGGTGAAAAATATAAGGTAGTCAGGAGTAAAGATTCACACGGGGTAAAGATCCAAATGTGTTTTTCATTATTTAAAAAAATCTAAATTAGCCACACTGATTTTTTCACAAGTTACTGAGATGGCACTGGTTTTGCAAACAAAGAATCGCGGATGTGCGATAGTCAGTTTTCATACAATGAGGTAAATTACATTTATGCATATTTTGATGTAGTTTAAAAAAAAATTTTTAACTTATTTTTTGCTTGCAATTTTACAGATTTATGTTTTAAGGGTTTTTTTGTATGGGAAGCTAGCCTACTAATGATCTCATTATTTTATGTGTTTGGTGCTACGACTTTTGACCAAAACTGCAGGAAAGCAATTTTCATATCTTCATCAAATGGGGCAAGAATCCATATGTACATCATGTTGTGTCAAGTCCCGAGCCTTCCAATAACCATCATATTGTGCTAAATTCTGGGCCTACTAATGATGATGTCCAACAGAGCCGGAAAAATCTATTGCCCGACATGCAAGGTCATGTAAAATTTTCAGCCAGGGAGGTATTTTATTTTTTATTATTGTTATTTTTCTTTTTTGCCACTGATTCAGTTTGTGACCGCAACATTTATGTTCACATCAGTTCATTTTAGCAATATGATTAAGTTTTTCTACACCCCTTAGAGATTTTAGTTCCTGTTAATTCTGTAACAGCCAGCTGTCTTCCCCTATTTTGTAAGTTTCTCGAATTAAATTTAATGGACAGTGATTTTTCTTTCTTTTGTCTATCTGTTTTTGCTAAATTAAGTTTAGAATACATACTTTAGAGATTTTTATTATATTAAATCAAAATTTTTCATGCAGTTCATAGCAAAAATAAAAAAATGGAAAATTTAATTATACTCCACCAGTATTGAAAGTGCTGATAGCAGTCAACCTCACAACCTGACAAATAATAATTTTGCAGCAAAGACAACTTTGCAGGTGGGTTTCATTCTGAGTTTTGTGCCATGTCCACCAACATGGATCTTTACCCCATTAGATGGGGCAAAGATCTGAAAATACCAAAATCTGTAAAAGTCACTCCCCAGTTTTTATGTATTATATTTTAGATAAAAGTGATCATTTAAGACGGCAGGTAAAGGTCTAATATAACTATACCTAAGCTATATTTTAGCTTATAATATATATAGCTATATTGTAATAAAAAGTTAGGCTCATAACTTGTTGTAATTTTTCAGAAATGAGTTATAATTCAAAATTGTGGACCTTTGCCCCCACCTACCCTAATGAAGTCAATTTATATGTTGTACTATAAAAAAAATATGGGAGTTGTGGACATAGGCAATGTGTCCTAAATACATTATCCAGTCCATAGAAAAGCCTTAAAATGAATGATACATAAAATTATTTTTTGAATTTTTAGGTAATACATTTTGTATGCTAACACATTATTTAATTTTCATACTGGGAAAAAACGCTGCTGTACAATCTCGGTTCAATCTTGTTGAACAAACAGTGCAAAAATATTTTGTACTGCCAAGCATGCCCCCTCTAGCCCTGTTGATAAAACATCTGCCTTGTGCTTTTCTAGAAGGCATTTCTCAAAATTATGCTCCAAAACTGAAAGAAAAGACAAACTCGAGAGATGTATTTTTCTCAAACAATGAGAGCGAAAAGAAAACATGTCGACAGCTATTATGAATATAGTTTGCAATGTTGGGTTATGCATTGATCCTTGCTTTGAAATGTATCTCACACAAAACAGTTTCTAAAGTAATGTGTAAATATCCATTTTCCAATTGCATATAATCTTTCTTAATTTTCTCATTTTTATATTAATTCTTATTGCATCCTTGAAATGAAAGTTTAATGAAATCTTACAGTAATTTGTTAAAGGGTAGAATTTTTCTCAAATGCTAACTTTTTTAGCAATGTCTTTCAGCTCTAATGTTGCAATTACTTATTTTAAAAAATGTATGCAATGCTTTTATGTATTCTTCATGATATCATTAGTATAAAATCATTAGTATATAATGCAATTCGATTTTAAAGACTTTCATCTAAATTAGGCTTAGCTTTGAAAATCTGCTGCCCTTCAGCATGATTTACACAGTGTCACTTTTCATCCAAGCAGTAGCTTCCACAAAACTCAGTAGCCAACCGGTAAACGATAATACAGTAAAACCTCGCTATAACAATATTCGATACAATGATAAATCCTTTTATTCCAATAAAAATTTGTGGGTTCTGCAGAATTTCCATACAATATAATCTCTCCTCAATATAACTATATATCCTGCTAGAAAAATAGTTTATTTGGTCCCTTAAGTATCGTTATATCAAGATTTTACTGTAGTTTGTTCACAAATCCAACCTACATGTGTAAAGTAATAGCTTGAGTAGAAATCATACAGCAAATGCTTTCTTGATGGTCTTTCATGAAATTAAGAAACCAAAATAGCCAAATATTGGTATACATATTTCTGTTAATTCAAAAGCTTACAAAATAAAGGAATTACATTAAATTTATTTAAATGCTTGGTTAAAGGTTGAGTGGAGTAGCTCCAAATTTTTCTTTTAAGTGTGTCATAAGAATAAACAAAGTTCAAGAACAATATACAAATAAGCCATACATTACACATTATATTGTCATTTTTTACTTTAATACTACGATTTATGTACAAAAGCAAGTGTGCACACTTAAAATGTACAGTATGGTTTCACCATTACTACATTTCACAAAACATGTAATAAAAATAATAATGTATTGTTTATAAAATACACTCATGCATACACTTAAATGAATGATAGCGCTATAAATGCATTTCATGACAATCTTGCATAAATAAAAAAAAGTATAAAATGGCACATTCTTACAAAAGTCAGTATGCACAATTAACACTGCATTTAGAGTTACCAATTTCAGACAAAGCTATTTTTCTAGGTTAGTTACACTGATTATAATGGAAGAAATATTTGAAATGACTTCATACAGTCATTCAACAGGTAGAATTAATGAGCATTTAAAAGATAATGGTGACAATCATTCATACAGAAAATTTAATTCTTGGCACTAAATCAAGATGCTTGGAGACTCAAATGAGATAGACTGCACAGTAAATCTGAAACATCATTATCAACCTGTAGGTGAAACAAAACAAGTTCAGTATCAAATCCTGTCAATTAATTTTTTTTTTTTTCCTAATGGATAAAATGTAAACATCTAATTTTAATAGTAATATGAAAATAAAAAATTTACTATTGTTAAAAAGAAAGCTGTTCAGTAAAAAATACAAAAAGAAGTAAATTTATTCAAAGTATGTCCTATCAACAACCAAAAGCCCCCTCCCTTTCCAGGAAGTAAAATGGATTAATATGCATACCTTCATGGGATATAAACTGCCCTTCAGAAAGGGCTGTTGGTGTAGATCCAAAAAAAAAATCCAAGGGTGCAATGTCTGGTGAATACAGCAGGTAAAGCTAATTTACCGGTTTACTTTTTCCAACTATTTCAAGGCAAATTTAGAAGATGTAGCTTAGTACTGTCATGCAACAGAATGAGTTTATCATACTTATTGTCCCATTCCAGTCATTTTTTCTCTCTGTACTTAGTTTAAACATAGTAGTTACAATTAATACAAATCACCAGTAATTGTTTTTATTTAGTAATACTTGTAAACTTGCATCTTCAAAATTACTATCTTTAAATCACTGAAACTGCTTTTACAAATTATATTCAACAGAGCATTATCACTGTAAATATCCATGAGCAAACATTTCCATGACCCATTACTTAAAAAAAAAAAAAATGCAGCATGACTTCCCACAAACGTTACTGTGTTAAAATAAATAAATTAAACTGTGTTAAAATAAACTAGCTTCTTACCCATTCTCCGCACAGTAGGAGATGAATATTTTCCTTACACATATAATTCGAATTAAACCCAATAATGTGGAATCGCAAAATGTAGAAAATTACTTGAATCAAGACTAAAAGTTGATGTCATGAGTGCAAATCTGAAACAATAACAACATGATGACACAAAAACTACGTCAGTGTCACTGGCGATCAGAAAAGTAAGAACTTTACAGTATGCAGACGAAATTTTTCTTTCAAAAAATGTCTGATTTCTACATCATATAGTTTTTTAGGTTTAATTTATGGCATTAATATATACCACGTAAATAACATTACATGATGTTCACAACTAATTTATTTTATCTTGCACTTCGTAAAGCGTGGACAATGCATTAGCGCAGTTATGTTACTCATGACTTTATTAAATTTCACTAAATTAAAAAACTACATGAAACAATGGATGCACTATTTACGTTCAAAAGCCAAAAATACACCCTGTTTCCGTGAAAATCATCTCACTTTTGTACATGAAAACGTTCATGACGAAAAAGCTCATTATACTGACTGAACTCTTAATGCAGTATCACATTTGTTACATAAAACTGACGTTGATCTCACTGTCAATTCGCACTAAATAAATAACTAATTTGATATTTTGATAATCTGCCAGCAAAACAGCAAACAATGACATGAAAATGACGTCCATACGCGAAGGAAATAAAATGAAAAAGTATGTAGAATTGCAAAATAACTCAGATTATTTTTAAAGCGCAAGTATTTTAAAGTTCTATTTGCTTCATATTTAATGCATTTTCACTTTTTCGAGTCGAGTCGAAGAGCTGTAGAAATGAGTGGTGCCACTTAATTGTTAAATTTAACAATTTAAGTGGCAACAATGGATTCTGTTGCTACGGAAACTATAACAATGTTAAAAATAAAACATGAAATGAGTTATTTATGTTTACTTTGCTAGAACTTATATATTGGCGTAATTAACACCGCCAGTCAATGTCAAAGAGCTAAAATGAGTCACAAATTAACTTGACAATAAAGGCAATAATTTATAGGCAACCTAGCCTTACCGGGATTAAAAATATTCACATTTATAAAGAATTCCGGTGTAATTACACAGTGTTTGGCAACATTTTAAAAAATGTTATCTAGGCATGCACTCGTAACATCAGCTCATCTCAATCGTGGAATGGAATTAGCAATACGTAAACGCAAAAACACGTTATTAAACACAGAGTTACACTATATTTGAATATTTATCGCTAACATTGCTAAGAAAGGTCCTAAAGTAGGAGTTAACTTACATTTAAATTTTGCAAAACAAAAACTATATTAGACAGTATATTAAATACGCAATTCTAACAGTTTCCAGTAAGAGAAACTTCCGTACCGATGCTTTAACAAAGAAGAATCAGTTATTTATTGCACGTATAGTACTTTGATTGCCAAAGTGATTACATACATCCTTTTGGGAGATTTTTTTTTTTCTAGGAATCATTCGAAGCATTGATTTAACCACAAACAAAATGGGAAATAGTTATCTATCACTTATATGGTTCGATCGCCAAAGTAAAACAGGCATCTATTTGAAAAGGAGCAGTATTTAAATTTATTAAGTATGTCTTAATGTGCTTTATTCATCGTTAAATACGATGTACAAAATGCAAGAATTTCAATGACCTTAAATTTTGTGGAATTCCCCTAGCTCAAATCAATTTAATTGAATCTATCTTCATAATTTTCAACAAATTAAGTTGAAAATTATGAAGATAGATTGCTTAAAATCGCCTTAATAACTGCATTATTTCAGCATGGAAAATTAAAATTTAATGCCTAAATGTATCCTAATAAAACCCATACTTGTTTTTAATTATACTATTTCTTTACGCTCTCGTGGTAAATTGCGCAAAGCTTAAAACTGCGCAAGTCACTATATGCTCAAAGAATCAGCATATCAGCCATTTTATTATTCGCCAAATTAAAAGGTTATACATTTTAGTCTCGGAAATTTCCAAATACTTATTCTTTTGCGTATAAAACATTTCATTCCTGCTCTGATTTTACAGGGACACGATATTTTAGTTAACAAATAACCTTACGAATATAAACAATCAGAAAAAGAAATCTTAAACTCCTGTTATCCACCCGATCGTATCAGGAATTTTAAAATTTATGAACTTTAAGAAATACATTTCGACTTAATCCTTTTTCATGCTTTTTAATTTGACGTGAAAATGACATAATACTTTATGAAATGCCGTACTTATGTGTGAAGACAGGCTTTTATTCTGGTTACTGATTGGTCGAGGAGAGTATTATGGTCAAAGCGCATGGTTAAACTGCATCAGAAACGACTTCAACAATCTCTCCTGAGCAGCCTTAGCATTTTAATATTATATATAGATAATTAACAATTTCTGAAGAAATAAAATAAGTGTAGTCTATAGGCCAAATAAATGTCGTCTACTGCACTTTAAGCCTTACATATATACCCTCAAAAAAATACATTACAGTTCAAACAACATTCAAGCAGTATTTGCTACAAAATTCGACAGAAAGAAGCAGAAATTTATTTCCATATCCATTCCCACCCATACACCATTCTATACCCATTTACTTCCATTTCACTGCAGTCTTAAAATAAATAATTCCAGAAAAAGAAATAATTTCATCTAAGCTTTGTGTTTTAATAAGGTTAAAACTTTTATTGCTCTCACAGAAATGGCCATCTTGCAATACAGTAGTATAATTAGAAAACACATCAACTTTTAACAATGGCCAATCAACAGGTTTAGTGCTTTTCACTAAACCATGCACATAATTCTATGTTTTAAAGTTCTCAATATTAAAATATAAAGTACAGATAAATAACACACAACGAGATATTACATAAGATCACATAAAATTTAAGACAAACTCACTTCTTCCCTAGTTTGGTGATGATGTAATCTGTTTGAGAAGGCATTAATGAGATCTTCGCCACATCGCCCAGACCTTTGCAAATATACTTGCATCATTTCGAGAACCTACAGTTATATTAAAACAAGAAAGATAAATCATGCCAGAAGTGAGAAAGAAGTGAATGAATTATGAAAGATTTCACAAAATACATGTATTTCTCACAACATGTATGAAAAACTAAGGAATAATTTAAGAGCCTGTGATAACTAGGTTATTTCACTGTTCTCTTTAGAGACGCTATTCTAAGTTAACATTACATTTCAATTAAAAGATTTAAATACTTATAAGCTATAAATTACTCATATTTTCAGAACTCTTAGTATGATTTCAGTATATTATGACTGATGTGAAATAGAGCGGGATTTCACATATAATTTGAAAAATAAATTTTCACCATAAGTCTAATTGATGGATTAGCATGAAACATTTTTAAAGCATTTTGTGTAGTAACATCAATGCCTAGCAACATGGTCTTTAAAATTTATGCATGATAGTGTTATTTTAAAAAATAAATCAAAAGTAAGCTTCAAAGTAAGGTATAATGTTTCAATTATTTTTAACTTGCATTAAAATCGAAAATTTGCAGATGATAGAGTTATTTTTTTTTTCCTTGCACATTTTGTTAATAGTTTCAAGGATAAAAATAAGCTAATTTTAAAAGCATGTCTGTCAATAGTTAGAGTATCTACTAGTAATTGGAGTGCTGTGAGTTTAATCCTTGAGTTAACATAGAAAAACCACCATGTACACGAGCAATAAATAAATGGTTCCAAAAATTTTCTTGTAGGTCATTGGAAAGAGGTGCCACTATTCAGAAGTCCCCACCTTTTTAAGAGGATCTAATTTAAGGTGGAAAATTCCATGAAGAGGGTTAACATAATCAGTGTCATAAGCTGCCCTCATTTTGCAAAAGAAATTTTTTTAAGTGTTCCATTTTTTAAAATAAATAAATTAATTTTTTAGAACAGTATAGAAAGGACTATTTTTAGTAACAGAACTAACATAATTTTAAAAATGTATTTTTAAAAATACTTATTTTTGACTTACATAATGATCAATGAAACTAATAGTGATATAATCATCATGACATGTTCTGAAGGATTAAGATATTTTGCTTTGGTTCATATTACAAAAGCAACGAAAGCTCAGTTATATCACTTTCATAAGTTATGTTACAAAGCATAGAAATGGATAAACTCACATGTATAATTTCAGTTTTAAGCTGAGCAGATGAGTATTCTTTATTCATTTGAAGCAACTTCAATTTTGATTGAGCTAAATGAAATGGTGACCTTCCAGAATAGTCTAAGGCATTTATATCAGTACCTATAAAAGAGCTTCATTTTAGAAACAATTTTTTCTTTTTTCAATAACAGATTATTGCAATTTTACATAAAAAAGTAAAAGCATCTTCTTTAAAATAAAGCATCAGAACAGTTATTGATAGTCACACATAAAAAAAATTATCTCAATTATAAGCTTTTATCCCAATACAAACAAATGTGCTTAAAGAAATGCTGATTACATAAAATATTGTGTGTATTGTGAAGGTGAACTTAATTCTATTCATTCTAAAAGAATGTGAAAGTTTATAAATTCATTTAAAAGTATACTTACCAGCTTTTAAAAGTAGAGTTACCATTTCAATATGTGAGGTGCAAGCAGCTAAAAAAAAAAAAAAAAAAAAAAAATTAATAAGCAACAATAATTTAGTAAATATGCAAGCAAGATTTATTCAACTTAATTCATGTAAAAACTGTAATTCATTTTAAAATTCATTAAAACTATAGAAAATATTCTATTTATCTTTTCCCTCTCTTTACTTGTAGCTGAAAATGAATAAAATAAATATTTAAAACATTTGTCATTATGAAACTTTTTTTTTTTTTTTTTTTTTTTTTAATCCTGCATTATACAAATGAAAGAAATGGAACCTACATTTTAAATCTTCTTTTTTTCTCTCTCCTTGAGAAATATTTGCTTTGTTTGTAATTTTGGGCTTATACAGAACATCTTTTATATATATCTTATAAATAAAAATGAAATTCTGTTTGTTTGTTTGTTTGTGGATTTGATTCGTATACAAATCCACAAAAATGGACCTATCGGCCTGAAATTTAGCACAGATATGTAAAATAATATAGAATAAATCATAGTCCACTTTAAAAGTTTGAAAGTCCAGCCGTTCCCGGAATTTAAGAGATTTTTTATGCTCTTCATGCAAAAATCTTTCCGTAATTCTAACCCCTGTAGTGAAAAAAGTGTGAAATAAGGATCGTGGTTGCCATGTGTGGCGATTTTGCCGAATAAAATGTCGTTCGTATACAAATCCACAAAAATGAACCTATCGGCCTGAAATTTAGCACAGATATGTAAAATAATATAGAATAAATCGTAGTCCACTTTAAAAGTTTGAAAGTCCACCCGTTCCCGGAATTTAAGAGATTTTTTATGCTCTTCATGCAAAAAGCTTTCCGTAATTGTAACCCCTGTAGTGAAAAAGTGTGAAATAAGGATCGTGGTTGCCATGTGTGGCGATTTTGCCGAATAAAATGTTTTAAATTCTCAAAGTAAAAATAAAAGAATAATAATGATTTTTTTTTTGTTAGTTTATATTCGTAAGGTTATTTTTTTTAAAATTATAATATCGTGTGCATGGGAAATCAGAGCAGGAATGTAATGCTTTACACGCAAAACAATAAGAATTAAAGATTTCCGAGGCTAATGTGTAAATTTTTTTAGTTTGGCGAAAAAATAAAATGTCTGAAATATGGATTTTGAGTACCGTAATTTCCGGCTTATAATCCGCGGATTATCTACTAAAAAAGATGAAAATTTATCCAGCGCGTATTATGCATCGCTGCGTACTATCTACTGAAATTTTTCCTGAAGCCTTCAGCTTTTACAATAAAAAAGTTTATTTATAAAAACAAAATAAAAGTTAATTTCTTTTTCTCCAGTATTTTTAGATCCTGAAAAAGATTTAAGTCTGTTAATCTATTACATGACACTAGATGCCACTGCAGTCGTTCAGTAGATTTCATGAAGATGGGGAAAAACAGGGACCTTTGAGGGTCATACGTCATAGCTTCCTCAAACGACTTCTGATTGGTCTCTGCGCTCTAAATGAATAGTCATTGAAATGGGAAAATTTCGTAAAAAAAATTGGCATCACTACTTCATATTAAGGTACGTGGCGATCATCGCTTAAAATATTCATACGAAAGTTGTAGAAATGTCGAAAAAACGCATTAGCTATTCAGCTGATTTTAAACTGAAAGTAATCAGTAAAGCTGAAGAATTTGGAAATAGGGAGGCTGGACGGCTATTTCAAGTCGATGAATCCAACGTTCGCTTATGGAGAAAATCTAAAGTTAGAAAATGCGAGGAACAAAAAATGTAAAAGTTTTCGGTTTAGCCAGCCAAAATGGCCTGAATTAGAAGATGTGTTACATCGCTGGATTACAGAAGAAAGAAGTAAAGGGAATCCTGTATCTACAGTTAAAATAAGAATTAAGGCTAAATTAATTGCTGAAGAAATGCAGATTAGAGGTTTCGATGGTGGCCCCACGTGGTGCTACCGGTTCACGAAGAGAAAAAATCTTTCTGTACGGAATCGCACTACTGTTGGACAGAAACTGCCGACTGACTGGGAGATGAAAAAAGATGAGTTTTTACTTTACACCCAAAAAGTAATTGCAGAAAAGAAATTCAGTTCTGCAGAAATATTTAATATGGATGAAGTTCCCGTGTGCTTTGATTCTCCCCCAAACAGAACTGTCGACACTGCTGGGACTTTGTCCGTTGCAATAAATACTACTGGAAATGAAAAAAATTCGTTCACTGTAGTATTAACCTGTTCTGCAAGTGGAGAAAAATTGCCCCCGATGGTTATCTTCAAACGAAAAACCATTCCTAAAGAAAATTTTCCCCGTGGAATAGAAATAAGATGAAATCAGAAAGGTTGGATGAACCAGGACATTATGATCTCCTGGTTCGATTCGGTTTGGAAAAAAAGGAGGTTTTCTCTATTTAAACCTCGTGCGCTATTGATTTTGGATTCGATGAAGGCTCATCTGAAAGACGATGTTAAAGTGGCCTGCAGAACATCAGGCGCAATCCTTCCAGTGATACCGGGAGGACTAACAAAAATACTGCAACCCCTGGATGTTGGCATCAACAAGTCTTTCAAATCGAAGATAAGAAACTCATGGGAAAAATGGATGGAAGAGGACGTTCATGAGTATACGAAGAGTGGAAAAATGCGACGTGCATCGTATGCAGACGTAACCCACTGGGTAAAAAATGCATGGGATGAAATCTCTGTTTGTACTATAAAAAATGCATTTAAAAAATGTGGACTGTTAGAAGAAAATTTTGAATCGACCACTGAACTGAACGACGATTCTGATAACTCCTTGGAATTGAATAATGATTTGCTTTTGGGTTTTCCAGATTCAGATGATTCCAATTTTTAGTTTCTTTTTTTAATTACTTGTAAATATTAAGCGTAAATTTTGCTGAGTATTGGATGTATTGCTTACTTATTCAATATTTGCTGTCTATATATTATTCCAGTAGAAGTTTTATTGTTTGTATATATATTATTCCAGTAAAAAGGTAGGTCTCAGTTCAATTTTGTTTTTCTTATAATAATGTCACTTGACTAAATAATTACGATGTTACAAAATATGCGATAAGTATTCTGCATGCTACCATACATTTTGTTGTTTGTTCTGAAAGAAATGTTCGCTTTCTTATATTTGATTAATTTCATAATACAGTTCTTAGGGCTTACAGGTAGAATACCTAGCTTAAAAACTGTGTATCAATTGTGATTTAAATCGAAAAATGACCGTCAAAGTATGTTTGATTATTCTCATTCATAGCAATAGCTTTTTTAGTAGGAAATGTTTTACAGTAAGCTGATTGTAATATTAATACTGTGGTTTTACTATACATAGAAAATAATTACCAATTTCGGTCAAAGCATCGCCATATTATCCGCGGATAATCTACCGCTGCGGATTATCTAAAGAAATATTTTTTTTCTACTTGAAAAAAAGCACCTGCGGATTATCTATCGCTGCGGATTATAAGCCGGAAATTACGGTAAGTGAGTTCTAGCGGTTTGCACAGTTTTCGGCTTGGCGCAATTTATTGAGAGCTTAAGGAAATAGATTTTTGAAAACAAGTGCAAAGGTTTTATTAGAATACAGCGTTAAATTTTAATGATCCGTGAAGAAATAATGCAGTTATTAAGGAATTTCAAGCGATCTAACTTCAGAATTCTCGCCAATTGAGTACATTGATTTAAGTTGGGTGAATTCCGCCAAATTTCAGAAAATTGAAATCTTCTCATTTAGTACATCGGAGTAACGATGAATAAAACACATTATAGTTGATAATTTAAAAAAAATCGGCTGTATTAAGGGATTCCAATTTTCAAATAAATGCGTGCTACTCTTTGGTGGTCGAACCATTTCCCATATTGATTGCTGCTAAGTCAATGCTTCGAATGATTCCCTGAAAAAACTCTTGCAAAATGGCGTATGTTGGCACTTTGACGAGGCTTAGATTTGAAACTGGATTTTATTTGAGACTGGTATATATAATAACACTGGTTATAGATAAAAATGAATGTTGGCATGTGTTTATGAGGTTGAAAAACTCCAGCACCGTTGAGCACCGTTGCACGATGAAATTTGGTTCACCTAAGTCTTTTATGATGGAGAAGGTTTTTATGCTATCCGTTTTTCTTAACTTGCCACTTGGTGCCGCAGCACAAAGTTGAATTCTATTCCGTTTAGCCGTTTGCTATGCGAATATCGTCCAACCGATTTCGATGAAATTTGGTACACGCGAATATTAGAAAAAGGAGAATATTTTTCACTATCCATTTTGCTGTAACTTGCCGCTAAATGGCGCTGCAAAGCATCAACTTCTATACCGTTCCACCGATCGGCATAAAATTTTTTATACTTACACATTTGAGCACGAAGAATATATTCTAACTGCGTTCCTTTTGATGTTACTCACCACTAGATGACACTGCAATGCATTATTTTAACTCGCCACTAGATGACGCTGCAGCAGGCCAAATTCTTGACCATTCAAACGGTCGCTATGAAAATCAGTATACATAGCTATTTGAACAATGAGAATATTTTGGCGTTATCCATTTTGCTATAACTCGCCACTTGACGGCGCTGTAGCAAATCATTACTTTAATTAACTACTAGATGGCCCTGCAGTGTACCACTTCTTGACTGTTTGACTGTGCAAATAATCGCTATGAAAATAGGTATACATAGATATTTGAACACGGGGAAGAGTTTGGCGCTATCCATTTTCCTATAACTTGCCACTAGATGTCTCGTCAACACATGAACTTCAGGACTGTCCAGCCGATAGCCACTAGATGTCTCGTCAACACATGAACTTCAGTACTGTCCAGCCGATAGTCATGAAAATTCGTATACATCGATATCTGAATGCGAAAAATATTTTCGCCGTATCCGTTTTGCTAAAACTCGTCACTAGATTGCGCTACGCCGCATGACCTTCCGCACCGTACAAACGATTGCCTTGCAATTCGGTATGCATGATTATTGGACACAATATAACGCGATATCCACTTTGCTATATCTGTTTATTACAATGAATAGTAATCACCACAAATCGTAATATCAAAAAGTCCATTCATTCCCGTGCGAAGAACGGGTACTTCAGCTAGTATATATATATAAGTCAAAGTCAAACATTGGCGCAACAGCCCTTCTGCGAGGCCAAGGCCTGCACTGCCCAACCGTGCTTTCGCAACCATAGGCTCTGGGGTGTACATGCATTGCCTCGTGGCCAGGTGGTCAGCCTGACGCGAAGCTCCCAGTGTTTGACCCCAAACAAGCTTGGTCCTCATTTTATCGACCTATATTTGCTTTGTTTGTAATTTTGGGATTATAAAGAACATCTTATATATATATATATATATATATATACAGTAGAGTCTCGCTTATCCAACCATCGTTTATCCGACATTTCGTGTTATCTGACGTCGGGCGAAGCAATGGCAGCTGCAAAATCTGTGTTTGATTCAGTGCAGAGATGACTTTTTTTTTTTTTTTAATCCGAAAAATTCTATAATGGTCATGTTTTGATTTTTACACCTTCACTCTACAACAAAAAAAAACCACTCTCTGTGTCTTCTCAAACAAGCCTACCCCACCCCCCCCTTTCAATATACTGCACCCTTAAATTCAGAAAAAGATAATTATGGAAGTTCATTTTTTTCCAATATTTTCATATATTTTTAGAGCATGATTATGATGCAAGATAATAATGTGTAATAACATATGCTTGCATAACATTTAAGAGGCTTTTCCTTGACTCCTCTCTATTATCTGATATTGAGCCGGCTCGTTTATGTCGAATAAATGAGACTCTCTCTCTCTCTCTATATATATATATATATGAGACGTCAGATATTTCAGTAAAGTTCCAGAGTTAAGGCAGGTAAAACTGTTTATTAAACATTATCTTTAAGTTACAATATACAGTGAGAAGAGAAGAGGGGAGACGGGTACAAAAATCAGCATGGACTAATTAAGCAGTTCCAGTGGCAGAAGTCTCTCGAATTTCGATGTGTGGGTGTATTTACGCTCACCACACCACGCGGTTTGCAAAGACATAACTCCGCCTCTCTCTTATCTCTAATCGAACCACACACATTTACCAACATGACCCGCATCCGGGACTACAAAGGCGTGGGGACACGTGTACACTCTAAAGAACTCAGAATCGACGGCCTGATGTCTGACAATTAACAAAATAAAAAGACATAGCTCCAGAGTGCGCGTGGCAAGTATGACAGGAAAGCACCCGCTTGAACAATACCCAAACAAGTAAAACCCAAATTAGCTTTTTTATACATATATATATATATATATATAAGATATTCCAGTAAAGATTCAGTCATATGTACATTTTGGAAACTGGACATGAAACGTGTCTTGAATGAGAATTATAAAAATTGGTTAAAGCAGCTGGAAGAAAAAAGTTTTCTACAAATTGTCCTATTTTCTCAATTTAACTATCCTGAACACAATGATAAAAAATGGCATTTTGAGAAAAATCCTCTACCCTTCAGCTTCAGAAAACAAATTGCCTACCAGAATGTAGGAAAATTTGTAAATGTTCATAATATTTAATATGTAGCTTTAAAGTTAGCTTTATGGAATTGATTAAAAATTATGAAAGCCAAAAATGTACACCACCTGTTTACATGTACAGTTACTGTCCATCTCCAATAACTTGCCACTCGACCTGATATGAATTTATTCCCAGCTTGGGACTGTTGTGGTCAAAGGTTAGTATTCCTCTTATTATCATAGTAGGCGATTGAAGATTATTCTTTTTGCAAAGATGATGAAATTTCAGAGTCATTATGTCCTTTTCAGAGAACATACCTTCTTTTTCCTTCCCATATGTTAAATGATTATTAACACATTAAATTTTAAAAAATGGTTAATTATAAAAATAGACATTGCAGTTATAAAAGAGAGGCAATCAGAATTTCAACTAATGCAAGGATGTAAATGACATTGCAGATGTACAAAAAGATCAGGAGTGATACAGGTTTTTAAAAAATAAACAAAGTCAGTACAATCATGAAAAAGGCCATGTGATGTGAATGCCAAAAGTACTCATGAATACAGTAAAAAAAAAAAAAAAAGGAATTTTTACGTGTAACTAAAGTATAAAAAAGTAAGTAAAATTTCCTATAAATGAACATTTTGTGGCCTGATACAACTGATACTACAGTCCAATACTGGGTATGGACTCCTGCTCATTTGAGAAATACCATTTTAGGCATTTGGAGAAAATCGAAAACTGTCTCAGTAATTCTCATCACCGTCAGATGCAATAAGGCAATGACACTGAAGGCCTCTCTACTAATCATGTAAAGGAACTCTTCCTTCCTTTTATCACATTTCAACAATTGTCTTAACTGAAGACACAAGACCAGAGTACCAAGTTATCGGAGATGGACAGCAAGAATTCCTTACTTCAAATGATATTGCATACCATTGTGATTTGTTTTATAATAAAAAGCTTGTTTATTAATTTACCAAATTTAGAGTAAGTTTAGTGTACTTGAAATCAAAATAAATAGCATGCAATTTTTCCTTTTTAAGTTACATTCTTTTTTTAATTTTGAAGTACACATTCTATTTTTATGAAAATACATAAAAACATTGTTCACAATGTACTTGTGATTTAATCTCCATTGAAAAGTGGGAATTTAAACATGTTCTTTACATGCTCTAAGTTATAAAATAATTCATTAACTATTTTGTTTGAAAAATATATTGCTATTTTATTCTTTTGGTTCTATACTATATTTACTCAAATTTGTCAAACAGGCCAGGATAACTTTTTAAGCTTCTTCAACTTACCTAAATGTAAGGGCGTGTTACCAACTGAGTCACGCTGATTAGGATCAGCTCCTCTTTCAAGCAATAATCGAGCTGTATAAAAAGAAAAATTTTTAAAACACTAAATCACTTTTGAAAAATGTAAACTTACAATTAAGCACAACTCTTATCTTTAAATATCAATAAGTACAACTCATGTCACTTAGACAAATAAAATATCTAGTTTTATTTCTTTTGAACTTGAAAATGGAAATCTCAAAATCCAAAACACATCAATACAAATTGTAAAAATATTTGGATGTTTAACTAAATAATTTTTGAAACATTAGCAAAATAAAATAAGAATGCTAGCAATAAGAAGTACAAATTGCACAATTATTTCTGGTGTGTAAAAGAGTTAGATAATTTAGAGATTTGGTTTTCTTCTAGACTAAATTAATGAATGGTTATCATTTTGGGGGCCGTACGAACATCTTGTTTTTTACAAAATATACAAAAAATTAAACTTCAAATTAGATCCTTTTAGAATGATAAAACACAACTTTTGGCAGAAATTAATAATTAGAAACAATTGGAAACAACTCATTGCAGAACAATGATAGAGTTATATTGAGGCTTTTTTTTTCTAATCCACTGAAATCAATTGTGACTATTGTCTTAAATTTACAAAGATATGTGATGTTTACGGACGTAGATGTTTCAGAAACTGATAAATAAATAAAATTTAGAGTACAAGACAAGTTAATAGAAGGTATAAATTCAGATCTTTACTGAAATTTACTGCAGCTTGTAGTTAATTTTAATACTAGATACTGACCAACTTCAGCATGGCCTCCAGCAGCAGCAAAATGTAAAGCTGTTCTTTGTTTGTTGTCAGAAGCACAAGGATTTACATCAAGATCCAATAAGCTCCTTACTACAGAAATAGAAGAAAAAAATAGCAATATTTTATTACCTTTGACAGACTAAACAATCACTAAAATATGCAGATCAATTAGTTAAAATGACAATGCAATATATGTCTGCTAAGAAAAAAATCAAAACCATATATATATACAGTGGAACCCCGATCTATCGTTCCCGCATTCATCGTTTTCCCGTATTGATCGTTTTATTTCTATGGTCCCTGCACAAA
This sequence comes from Cheiracanthium punctorium, assembly GCA_038373885.1. Taxonomy (NCBI): domain Eukaryota; kingdom Metazoa; phylum Arthropoda; class Arachnida; order Araneae; family Cheiracanthiidae; genus Cheiracanthium; species Cheiracanthium punctorium. The sequence continues at coordinate 39,442 of JAWZYV010005333.1, forward strand.
CTGTATTCAAATAACGTTAACAAAACCCGCATGTATCGTTCATCAAAAATTCGCTTTCCCGCGTTCATCGTTGTAAAATGTTTCTTCTGACCGAAATGAAATTGAATATCAAGTGGATCAATATGGCTTACAAATCTAATTACTTCCTGGTATGATATCTTGGGTTGATGATGGTATAGATGAAGAGTTCTTACATCCAGCAGGGATGTGTATGGTGTGAAATGTAGTCATTATATTTCCATTGATTTAGATGTATCAACGTACGGTATCCTAAGAATGGAAGAAATGTGACGCAAAAGATAAAAATAATCGCGAAGAAGGTGAGAATAATATTCATGCCGATGAGACTGGGCCAACACTAGTGCCTAGTTTATCCTACGCAATAACGGTATTTGAAATTGTATGACTTTTACATACAAACATGAATGCACATAAAAATATATTGTGAATATAAGACCCAAAATATATTGTGAATCTTGAAAACTTTGTTTAATTAAAAGATTAATGAAAAACCCAGTGTCAAATTACTGATTTTTTAAAAATAAGTATCACTTAATTTCTACACAACTTCTATTTGTTTCTTTTACAGTTTGGTAACAAATTTAGTATGTTTGGTATACTGTATGCATCATGTGTATTCATAAATACTGTTTTCTTCGTATTTTGACTTAACCCGCATTTGTCGTTTTCCCGCATGCATCGTTTTTTACTACGCACCCCTTGAAAAACGATAGAGCGGGGTTCTACTGTATATATATAGTCGATTCCAGTTAATTAATTAATCAGATTAATGTGCTTATTCAGACCAAATCAAAACAAGTCTACAGTACTATTCGCTTCCCCAGACTAACATTTCACTTAATTGAGCACTGAACCTGAGAGAGAATAAAAAAACAAAGACTATAAGCCACCTGCATACATTGGATGTTAAGTGTCTGCAGAGCCAAGACCTGAACTTTGTTGCAATACAATCAGTCAAAAGAATAGATGCTGAATCACAGAACAAGTTCCTAAAATATTGTTTTTAACTTGGCAAGAGCTTTTTTGTTCTGTTTCGCAGGCTGAGTATCATGTAAATTGGTTAAAAAAATCTGTTATAAATTTCATAAAATTTGTTATTTAAAGTCCATAAGTAAAAATAGTTCTTGTTTGAATGTTGCCAAACATGTATATGGGGGAAAAGGCTATGACCATATTGAAAGCCAAAGTATTTTATTTACAAACATAATTACACATGGACAACTGACATTTATAAACACTTAATTAACACAAATCTGAGAGACAGAGGAGTCTTCTCTTGTTGTCCGCAGTTATGTCTCTCTCAATTACATACAGAAAACACTTTATGTGTGCTATGCGACTCCCATGCCACACATGATGTCATGGAGTTATCTAAGGGGTTAGCACTAAACTACATGTATGCCTAACGTGACCATTTATTTTTTTCCTTCAAAATGGGACATCTACGACTTTTTTGGCAATAGTATATATATTTTCTTCCTCAAAACGGGACATCTACTGTTTTTAAGGTGATAGTGTAGGGAGACTGAATTTACAGGTCTGGGTATCTTTTAGTTTTAAGAAAATGTGCAAACAAGCTTGTGCTAATGTTAATATCAAAATTAAATGAAAAAAAAACTTTGCTAAAACACACATACACTATAAAAAATAGTGCAAGACATACGTTTCGGGTGGTACAAGGGGTAGGCCCTTCTTCAACTTCAAAAATACCATCTGACACAAGGCAAGAAGGTAGAAAAGTGAGAAATGTAAACAAAAGGACAACAGAAAAAAGGAAGTTGTCATTCGGAAGGAAAAAAATTCTTAGAAAACCAGAGTGAAAAAGAGAAAATAAAGTGGAGATCAGGGGAGAGGGAGGAATAAGCAAAAGAGGAACATGACTTTGAAAAAAGAAATAAAAATTAAATAAATTGAAATAGTTGACAAAAAAAAAAAAAAAAAAAACACTAAAGCAATACATCCCCCCAGCATTTTTTTTTTTTTGCATCTCAAGAGGGGAGGAAGGGAGGTCAGTTTTTTTGGGTTTTTTTTTACAGACACTGACGTTGGATGATTTTAGATTTTTAGCAGCCTTTATTGAAATTGTTACCGTGGGTTGCTCTCTTTCTTAAAACAGGACATTGAAGGGGAAATTTTCTAAAAATGAGACATTACGGATCCCAAAGCTGTGCTTGGGGAGAACGGGACAAGCTATCTACAAAAGGGACTGTCCCATTCAAAACGGGATGTATGGTCACCTTATGTACATCACACAATGAAGGTGATAATGACATTTGAATATGGTACACAACATAGCATGCCCGGGTACAAATCCACACAAAACAAATTCTGGAGGAGGTGGGGTTGGGGGGCACACATTTTTTTATCCCACTTCTTCCAATAATGCATTTGAATTTTTAAAAAAGTCAGTCTTTTCTTAGTGTTAAATGGAATTTAATTTGCTATGTGTCCTTCTGACCAATGTATATGTCCAGACTTGAAATTTTGTGATATGTTCGTGTAAGTGAACCAAATTGTTATTAGGACCAAACAATCATGTCCTGATGTGATCCAATTAGCCAAATTAGCCAAAATTGGTAGATGTGAATGAATAATAATTAAAAAAAACCTTTTAATTGACTTCTTCCTTTCTAAAGTATGTAAAAATAAAGGTAACAGAATTTTCTGTTATTTACTCCTATTTCAATTAAATATCAAATTTCAATCAAATAATCATGGAATTTAACTCAAGCATTTAACTGGAACACTTGAAATTCAATTTAAATGTTCCCTTTTATTTTTTATTTATTTATTTATTTATTTATTGGGGGGGGGGGTCAATTTAAAAGTGAATTTCTAAATTAGATGCATAGTTTAAGTTTTGTTGCAGGTGTAATTTACACAGCTAATTAAAATTTAGACATCTATATTTGTAATCATTTTTGTTATAAAAGCATATGGTAAAAGCTTAGCCACACTAAATGACTAACCACAAAAAAGGAAGAGCAGCTGTAACTTTTTAATTGCAATAAAAGGGTTATGGTACCCCAGTGGTTAAGGTATCAAACCAGTAACTGGAGGAATGAAAGTTAAAGCCCACAGTGTACAGGCATATTCAAACAGCAATTCTGAAAATTCTCTCAAATTTGCAAAGGGGTATAAAAAAAAAAGTATCCACAGACAAAAAGGTATTCAAAAGTATCCTTCATTCTTTTGAGGGTTTAAATTGTGATGAGAAGCAGATATCAATCTAAAAAGGCCCTTGTCCACTGTGTAATCTGGTTATATATGAAAGACTAACCCCAAAAAAGCCTCTGAAGCAATAGCTGATAATATAATAGCAATGACAATAAAATGAGTGAGGTGCAGAATTCATGGATAGAAGTTTTCACTAACTTCTAATTTTAATATAACCTCATTACAAAATGAAATCAAAGTTTTTTCTTTGTTTTCAGTTAGTTGAGTTTTATTAAAAAAGCAGCCAAATGGTAAACTGAATCATCTAAACTTTATGCAATGAGCTAAGGCATCACCAAATGCTCAAAACATTATTTATTGAGGGCTTAAAAAGGAATAAGAGACTAATATGCAATGATAATAATTCAATTTTGACTTTACAATTGTTTAATTATTTATAATAAAACTAGCTGACCCGGCAAACGTTGTTTCGCCATATAAATTATTCCTAGGATTATTTTAGTAGAAAGAAATGTCTAACTTATTGTAAGTTTGTGAGGATGTGGTATATGAGTGGAAGAGGCATGGAGCGCTGTGAACGATGCTGGAATATAAAAATAACACAATACCAAACATTTATACTTTTAATTCATTGTAATTTATTCTTTAAATTTATATATATCGCTAATTACAATAATTTTACTAAAAAATAATATCAATCCCTTAACGCAATAGAGTATACAATATTTTTTGTTATTCCCATCTTTAGATAACACAAACAAACTGGATGTCCACTGTATGGTTTGCCCACTCGAGAGCATGCCACGTATAACTGTCCGTGTGAAAAACATGGTGTGCTCAAATCTAATCCACAAACAGACATAGTTTGGCCTTGAGACTTATTGATAGTCATTCCATAAAAAATTTTGCACCCCCCCCCCCCAAAAAAAAGGATGAAAATCTGAAACACTTTCAGATTTTAAATACGCACTATAGTGCTATATATTAAAATTGTATCTAATTTATGCTTCGTCCCTATTTTTCGTCCTTATTCCATTAAGTTGGAAAGTGTTATCATTATTCATGACTGTGCTGTATTTTTTTTTTTATTTCATAAAACCCATCTTTGGAATCGAAATCTATCTTAAAATCGCCTACTAAACTATTTTACAATCTTCGCCAAGTATATCACAACTATACTTCACCGTTTTATATATTGTTTCCTACTTTAGCACCTCAACTCTCGCCAAGGAGGCGATGATTAAACATATGCAGTTACCATGACGTTTTTTTTTTTTTGCATTTATGTAGAAATCATAATTTAGAATTAAAATGGCGATTTGGAACAACATGTAAGTACAGCATGCCGTTACATTTTTACTTATTTTGGATTACCAATTAATGTAGTTTTAATAATTAAATGTCTTCAAATTCCTTAACTAGCGCGTTTATCGCTAGTTTGTTTACTTTAGTTATCACCTAGTTCTTTTGGGTGCGTTGAAACGGTACTTACGTATTATCCCGGCGGTCACTTCCGCCAAAGTACTTTAGATTTTAAATACGTTGCCTATCGTATTCCAAACCATCAACAATTTCATGTGCCCGGCATTTATCTTGGTGAAAAATTGCTTGTCTTGGCGGACCGCCAGGATAATACGTAAGTACCGTTGAAACTTGTGCATAACTCCCAGAGACCCATGACTGCAAAGCTCGCCAAAGTACGGGGATTTTTTAGGTTGGCGAGAGTGGGGGCGTTAAAATAGGAATCAACTCTTTCTTGAACCATGAAACACATCTTTGGAATCGAAATCTATCTAAAATCGCCTACTGAAACTGTTTTACAATCTTCGCCAGGCATATTCTTCCTGTAGGCATATTCCAACTATACCGCAAAGACATTTTAAATGCTGTTTGGAATGGGCATCATAATCCATGAGTGTACCGTGTTTTCCTTTCTTGTTCCACAGAGCACTTCTTCGGAATAGAAATCTATACTAAAATTGCCTAATAAAACTCTTTTACAATATATGCCAGGCGTTTTCTAAATATACCTGAAATATATTTATAATAAAGGTAGGTTAAATTTTGGGTACTTATTTTATGGTGCCAAACTTAGCTGTAAACCATCAAAATTTACAAACCTTGACGACTTTTAACTTTTTATACTCCCCCCATTACACGCTATTTGGCAAGCACTATTAGATAATGCAACAAAAATGTGTCAGCGCAAATCTGTCCACAAAAGTATGTCGATAGAAAAACTCAGCATGAGTGAAATAGCTCTTTAATGATAAAAAGCATGCACAAAAAACATAAATCGGATATGTAATACATTTAAATATGCTATTTTTTTTTTTTAATAGCAGAAAAAAAAAAATTATCAACAGGGCAAATACATTTTACAGCAAACACTGAACAGCTACAGAATAAGTGGGTACAGAGATTCTTATGCATTTCTAAATTGAAGAGAAATTACATACCAGTTTCAACTGCATTGCTATTTGCAGCTGCTCTGAGTTTTCGTTCACCTGAAATCAGAGAAAGCCAAATTTTAAAAGTAACAAATGAATTTGAGGAACAACTTAAGATTTCCCCAAAAGTCAGATTTGTAAGATATATAATATACTGTACATAATTCCCTCTCTCTGTATGCATATATGTATGTGTGCAATAATTTCCAAAATTCACGGAATTGAGGAACAGAAAAAGAAATAAATAAAAAAAATACTAATAATAAATACAAATTTGTATCTTTTTTTACTAAAGAACTCTTGTAATCGATTGTATTTTTATAAAGGGTTGCAAACTATGTTTAAATTGGTCTGCATTGATCTCTTTTGTAGGAGGAAAAAAGATGGTGATCAGTAGAGTAGGCAAGAAAGAGGGGGGAGTCGCCCCCCCCTCCCCAGAATGAGAGAGACAGACATGCGAAAAAGGATCTCATCCCTATTTTTCTCTTATTCATATGTATAAGTATGTCAATAAGAAAATTTTGGTGCCCCCCCCAAAGAAAATCCTGGTTATGCCACTGATGGTGATTGTTCAAAAATAAAAATAAGAATGTGAACACAGCAAGGTCCATAAAGAAAGGAAAATGGGCATCTGAGCACTAAAAATACATTAAAAGTGCCTATAGAAGCTGTATCCTGTCAAATTCATTTAGAGTCAACACTACTGTTACTGTTCTTTTACCCATAAGCTTGAGCATGAGTGTAACCAGGGCTTCGAGCCAGAAACAACCATTATTTTGGTCAGAACAAACAAACAAACAAACAACAACAAAAAAAAAAAAAAAAAAAAAAACTGTTTATTTCGGTTCGATATACCTTCAGTTATTTTGTTACTGTATCTAACTTATCAATATATGTAACCAACTTACCAATTAAAAAATGAATAAAATCTTTTAAATTTTGATAGAATTAATTTTTTTGTTTAAAACAGAATTATATTTTTAGTACAAATAAGAATATACATAAAATAGAATTATTCATTCGGAACCGAACCGTAAACTGTTATTTTGGTGGAACAAAAAGTGTAGATGAACCGATATATATATTTTTAGCTGAACTGGAATGAAAAAATTATTGTTTGAAACCCTGAGTGTATCAGTGTTGCTATTGCTTCCACTTCATAAATGTGCTCAACATGCACTCGTGGCTCCATAGGTGGCAGTGCAAAACATGGAAAAGAAATGAAAGTGTTAACTTACTCTTGTTACAAGTATCATCTTTAAGAAAAAGTCTTTTTTAAGCACGTTTAAACACTCACTAGCAATTTAAACACTTAGAGAATTTGGTGTTTAAAGTTTAAAATTAATAAACAGCTTTATAAATAATACTCATAAAAATTAGTACACTATAATTGTTTCTGCAAGTACAAGAAGTCAACTGCAAGCAGCTTGCAACGTAGGCAAGAAGTGAGAGAATTAAAAAACTTTACATTTTAACTCTCTCAGTTACTGGTGTGGAAAATAGGCTTTTAGGACTGAAAAGAGTGACCTCTTGTATCACCCAAAACAATCATACTATGCTACTTTTACTTATGTATGTTATTTATAAAGTTCTTTATTGATTTAAATACTTTTAGAATTCATTTTACAAAATCTCTTGAGCTTTGCTAAAGGTACACACAATCATATAAAAGTTGCAAAATTACGTGATAAAAACTTACTCACCTATAATGAACTTTAATTTTGGAATTGCTTCCCGTATGCATGTTGAAGTGGTTTTACGCCTCTTTAATTTTCCAACAAACTCCATTCGACCATATTCTTGAAAACCAAAACCCTGGGAAACAATTCCCAAATCTGCACCCAAGGGAATACTTCCATGAGAATACAAAATAGGAGATTTATCAGTGAGATCAATAATATCCTGTAAAATAAAATAATAGTAATTAATTTTTCAGTATACAAGCACACTTTATCTTACATGCATTCAACTTTTAAAAATTCAATACTAAATGTTCTACAGATTAAACTAAAAATCAGATATAGCTCAAGGCCAGCGATGACCAGACACAAGTTTCCAACCGTGCATCCTGGTGTCCAGTTAAGCATACGCCCTTGCCAAATGGTTAGCTTAGTGCAGGGCTCCCAGTGTTTAATATCATAGGAAAGCTTGGTCCTCATTTTATCAACCCACTCAATTTATAAAAAGCTGAGATGAATTTGCCTAACTCAACAGAACATTGCTCATATAATAAATATGAACTGGAATAACTGAGTAAGCTTTTGGAATAGTTCTAAAGTTCCCTAGAAAGCTATATCATTTATTCTTACAATGGTATAATAATATTTCTGTGGCGTGCTAAACACACTCTAACCACCACCCAGTTATACACCTACATCACTCAAGTTCACAACATTTTATCACCAGCACATTGCTGATATATCTGAGTTGTTTGTCAAATGAATTTCATTGGCTGCTATAACCAACAACAACCAATTTTGCTAAATAGCATATTTTTATGTAATTTTTGTGATGACTTGCTCCTATAAATTGGGTCATAGCTCCCCATTAACATATACAGTAGTCATCTACTGTATTGATTTTAACTGTATAACACAGTATTTTTAAATGAATGCTTCCTGTATCAATATGATCTATCAAGACAAATATTTTGAATCACTGCTGTGTAATAAATCAAGAGTTGATAAAAGAGGAGGGGGAGAGGAATAGAGGTAATTGCCAGTAATACCAGTATAAAGGACATGGCATTTTAACCTTTTACACATAGTTGACTCGTATTTTTAACAGTATTACCTCTATTTGAAGATGAGATTCCTCAATCCTGGCTCCTAAGGCATAGAAAAATTTCTATTTAATGGCAAATTTTTTTCTGGATGTACAATTTATAGTGTGTATATATATATATATATTGCCTCTGTGGAACTTCTGGGAGAGGAAATACAGTTAGATATCTATCCTCCAAATATTAAGGGACTTTTAAATTGGACTGCTTATTTATTTCAAGATGCTGGCACTACAACTTGCATGCAATGAATCCAAGAATCATTTGCAGTATGAATTCTAGTGTTTAATTAGGAAAGCTGTTAAAAGAATGATTAAAAGGAAAGTTATCCAGAAAATTCATAATCTTGGAAGCCATGCACAGGATGACATTAGAATAGTGGCATCCCATTCCCCAAATTCTGTTTAAAGAACAAAACTTTGAGGTTGAAACAAAACTTTGAACAAAACTAGAGGACAAAATTTTGAGATTCCTAGAAAATCGTTAAATAAAGAGTGTATAATTGAAAAAAAGAATGTACAGATTTATCCCAGAAAAAATGATCCTATTCAAACAAAATGAAACTGACATACATTAAAACAACTTTAATGATGAATCAAATGATATAATGATGAATAATTCAAATTTTACTAATTTTACTAACTCACAACCAGGGATCAACGAAGGAATTTTTCTAGGGGCCCATTTTTGTGATAACCTCATTTTTATGAATTTCAGCATCCATTTTTAACACCTATTTTTATGAATTTTCGTACCAATTTTTCAAAAAGATACTCAATTTGTACTAAATAATATACAAAAGTAACTAAAATGTAGAGTAAAATGCCAATGAAAGGCTGTTTTATTCAACAGCATTTTTATGAAGGGGCTGTTTTAATCTTATAAATAAAAATGAAATTCTGTTTGTTTGTTTGTTTGTTTGTGGATTTGATTCGTATACAAATCCACAAAAATGGACCTATCGGCCTGAAATTTAGCACAGATATGTAAAATAATATAGAATAACTCATAGTCCACTTTAAAACTTTGAATGTCCACCCGTTCCCGGAATTTAAGAGATTTTTTATGCTCTTCACGCAAAAATCTTTCCATAATTGTAACCCCTGTAGTGAAAAAAGTGTGAAATAAGGATCATGGTTGCCATGTGTGGCGATTTTGCCGAATAAAATGTCGTTCGTATACAAATCCACAAAAATGAACCTATCGGCCTGAAAATAATATAGAATAAATTGTATTCCACTTTAAAACTTTGAAAGTCCACCCGTTCCCGGAATTTAAGAGATTTGTTATGCTCTTCACGCAAAAAGCTTTCCGTAATTGTAACCCCTGTAGTGAAAAAAGTGTGAAATAAGGATCGTGGTTGCCATGTGTGGCGATTTTGCCGAATAAAATGTTTTAAATTCTCAAAGTAAAAATAAAAGAATAATAATGATTTTTTTTAATAAGTTTATATTCGTAAGGTTATTTTTTTTTAATTATAATATCGTGTGCATGGGAAATCAGAGCAGGAATGTAATGCTTTACACGCAAAACAATAAGAATTGAAGATTTCCGAGGCTAATGTGTAAATTTTTTTAGTTTGGCGAAAAAATAAAATGGCTGAAATACGGATTTTGAGAAAGTGAGTTCTAGCGGTTTGCACAGTTTTCGGCTTGGCGCAATTTATTGAGAGCTTAAGGAAATAGATTTTTGAAAACAAGTGCAAAGGTTTTATTAGAATACAGCGTTAAATTTTAATGATCCGTGAAGAAATAATGCAGTTATTAAGGGATTTCAAGTGATCTAACTTCAGAATTCTCGCCAATTGAGTATATTGATTTAAGTTGGGGGAATTCCGCCAAATTTCAGAAAATTGAAATCTTCTCATTTAGTACATAGGAGTAACGATGAATAAAACACATTATAGTTGATAATTAAAAAAAAAATCGGCTGTATTAAATGATTCCAATTTTCAAATAAAGGCTTGCTTTACTTTTTTGCGGTCGAACCATTTCCCATATTGATTGCTGCTAAGTCAATGCTTCGAATGATTTCCTGAAAAAACGCTTGCAAAATGGCGTATGTTGGCACTTTGGCGAGGCTTAGATTTGAAACTGGATTTTCTTTGAGACTGGGATATATAATGACACTGGTTATAGATAAAAATGAATGTTGGTATGTGTGTATGAGGTTGAAAAACTCCAGCACCGTTGAACCATGAAATTTGGTTCACCTAAGTCTTTTATCATATAGAAGGTTTTTATGCTATCCGTTTTCCTTAACTTGCCACTTGGTGCCGCAGCACAACGTTGAATTCTATTCTGTTTAGCCGTTTGCTATGCGAATATCGTCCAACCGATTTCGATGAAATTTGGTACACGCGAATATTAGAACACGGAGAATATTTTTCACTATCCATTTTGCTGTAACTTGCCGCTAAATGGCGCTGCAAAGCATCAACTTCTATACCGTTCGACCGGTCGGCATAAATTTTTTTATACTTACACATTTGAGCATGAAGAATATATTCTAACTGCGTTCCTTTTGATGTTACTCACCACTAGATGACACTGCAATGCATTATTATTTTAACTCGCCACTAGATGACGCTGCAGCAGGCCAAATTCTTGACCATTCAAACGGTCGCTATGAAAATCAGTATACATAGCTATTTGAACAATGAGAATATTTTGGCGTTATCCATTTTGCTATAAGTTGCCACTTGACGGCGCTCTAGCAAATCATTACTTTAATTAACTACTAGATGGCCCTGCAGTGTACCACTTCTTGACTGTTGACTGTGCAAATGATCGTTATGAAAATTGGTATACATAGATAGTTGAACACGGTCGCTATGAAAATCAGTATACATAGCTATTTGAACAATGAGAATATTTTGGCGTTATCCATTTTGCTATAACTCGCCACTTGACGACGCTGTAGCAAATCATTACTTTATTGAACCACTAGATGGCCCTGCAGTGTATCACTTCTTGACTGTGCAAATAATCGCTATGAAAATAGGTATACATAGATATTTGAACACGGAGAAGAGTTTGGCGCTATCCATTTTCCTATAACTTGCCACTAGATGTCGCATCAACACATGAACTTCAGGACTGTCCAGCCGATAGTCATGAAAATTCGTATACATAGATATCTGAATGTGAAAAATATTTTCGCCATATCCTTTTTGCTGAAACTCGCCACTAGATTGCGTTACGCCGCATGGCCTTCTGCACCGTACAAACGATTGTCTTGCAATTCGGTATGCATGATTATTGGACACAATATAACGCGATATCCACTTTGCTATATCTGTTTATTACAATGAATAGTAATCACCACAAATCGTAATATCAAAAAGTCCATTCATTCCCGTGCGAAGAACGGGTACTTCAGCTAGTTGCTTATAATTTTCAGGCATGAAAGCATGAAACAGCTAAAAAGACTGAACTTTGCTGGAGATCATACCAGGGCTCCCACCAAATTTCTATCAAAAAAAGGGGAAAAAGGGACCATCCCTTTAAGAAAAAGGGACCATCTGTAAGAAAAAGGGACCAAAAAGGAACTATTTAATAAACGGTCATTTTTAAAAGAATAAAAAATTTCCTCTGAAATACAACCTCAATTTTACATCTCCTACTTCTTAGTCCTTTACACTGAAGTAAACACAATGAAAATATTCTCACATGAATAATATAAAACTTCACTAAACCACTTTTAAGTTTTCATACATTATTTTTGAATTGAATATTTTGAAAGATACAAAATTGAGAGTTCCACTGCATAATTTTTTCAGTTCCCTAATACACACTTATTGTTCACAAAGAAATAAAATTGAAAGATTTCATTAATCAAATGTGTAACATTCTTCTGGAAATGATTACTAACACACATAATTAGATGAAATCCTGGCTCTTATAATACACTATCTGGCCAAAAGTATCCGGACACCCCCTAAAAAAGTGGTTTTGGCGGGTGACGCAAATTTGATGCGTAATCGAAAGCTATTAAAGTGTTGGTAGTGGTTTGTCCGGTTGTATGTATGCTTTTGTGAAGCAATAAGTAAGTCAAAGGAGATTAGTGAGTTCGATCGTGGCAGTATAGTGGGATGCCACTTTTGTGGAAATCAGTTCGTGAGATTGCGGACATTCTACAGAAGCCTAAATCCACTGTGAGTGATGTAATTGTGAAGTGCAAACGTCGAGGCAGTGAAACTGCAGAAAAACTGAGTAGTGGAGCATAAAAACTTAGTGAACGGAGCAGCAGAACTCTAAAAAGGGTAGTGGAAAACAATCGCAAGTCCTCGTTGGTAGAAATTTCTCAGGAGTTCCAAAGTTCATCAGATGCTAGCGTTAGCAGCAGGACTTTTCGTTGATAGTTAAACAACTTGGGATTCCGTGGTTGTGCAGCCGCTCACAAGCCGAACATCACTCCACAGAATGCGAAGCATGGATTGCAATGGTGCAGAGATCACCGTCATTGGACTGTGGACGTGTGGAAAACTGTTTTTTGGAGTGATGAATCTCGCTTAACAGTCTGGCTTGTCAGAGGGACGCGTCCGAGTTTGGTGGATGCCCGGCGAACGTTTTTTGCGTGACTGAATTGTGCCGACTGTTAAGTTTCGTGGTGGCGGTATAATGGTGGTGGACGTTCTTGTGGTTGAGCCTGGGTCCGTTAGTTCCTGTGGTTGGAAACATGAACTCTGCGATGTAGGAGGACATTCTGGACAATGCTGTACTCCCAACTCTGTGGCAATATTACGGGGAAGGCCCATTTCTCTTCCAGCAGGATAACTGCTCCATTCACACATCGAGGCTTGCACAGATGTGGTTTGACGAAATGAGCGTTCAAAAACTGAATTGGCCTTCTCAGATCCCCGATCTTAATCCCACAGAACACCTCTGGGACGAATTAGAGCACTTATTATGTAGCCAGCCAAATCGACCATCCTCACTGCAAGCACTCACTTCAGCCGTGATGGACGCCTGGAAGTCAATTCCTATGGTCACCTGTCAAAAACTGCGGCAAAGTCTTCCCAGAGGTGTGCAGGTTGTCATCGATGCAAAAGGGGGACCAACATCATATTAAATATGTGCCTCAGGACGCTCCAAGTCCATACCACTGGGTGTCCGGATACTTTTGGCCAGATAGTGTAACTAAACAAAGCTTAAACTACATTCTTGTAGACTCATACAAAACTCAAACACAATTTGCTGAATATGCAGAATAAAAAGAAAAAAGTAAAATTAAAAAAAAAAAAACGCTTTGCACAGGCCTTATTATTAAAGGTCAAAATTAACGGTCGCCACTCGCGGACTGTATTTTTGAAAGTGGAGACTGCAAATTTATGTACCAGTCGCCACAGTTTATTTCCCCACTCTCTTTCCTTTTTTTTACACAAAGTTTACATTAATTGAAAGTAAAACAGAAATGGAACATTAAAACAGATGTTGTTGACAAGAGTCAACTAAACTCCAAGATCGATGTCGGTATGCCGGGGAGGGGGAGAGCTGGATCATTGATAAAGGGTATTAGTACCACTTGAACAATTAGCAAAAGTAATCATCTGTTATGGAAATTTTCAAACCGGGATTACGACAATGCGTAAGATTGCGGTTTGAAGTAGAGATGTAACGAATAGTGATTTGGCTGAATAGCCGAATACCGAATATTCGGCCAATAGCTCAGGCCGAATACCGAATATTCGGCAAATAGTTTAGGCCGAATATTAAATTTTTAAAATTTCAATCTAATTGTAAATAAAATATCGCTTTTCAATTTTGTAATTAAAGACTAATTAAAATTCCTTTTATGTTATTTGTAGGTACTTAAAAACACACAACAGTATATTATCTGTAAAACTAAAGAAATCTTGGTCATGAAAAAAATAGCTTTTACAAAGTAAAACACTAATAACAGCATAATTATATTTTGAGATATTAATAATTTAATAAATATGCTATGGTAAATGTGATTAATCTGGTAACTATACACCCGGTCGCAGAAACCATGCGACACAGCAACACCCGTTGCAGATTCTTGAAAAAGTCTGCAGACTATTTTAAGAGTTCGTATGGAACGATATCGCCAACTGCACCAGTGATTTAATATAAAATCTTTCTCCATCCTTTTCGTGAATAATCATATTTTCGTTCACTGCAAGCCCATTACGCTAACCTTTGTATCAACAGTTAAAATTACGACATATTTTTGATAAATTATGATTGTTTCGACAAAATATCTCTTAATCTTTTGGGTGAGTTTTTATTTTTCAACTAAGTTTTGTAATTTTGTTGCATAAAAATATGAAACATGTTTAAATTCATTAAAATGCTATTTGAAAAGTGAATTGGCCAATACTTCACAGAAAATTTTAGAAAAAAGGGGGGAGGGACATAATTCTAAAACTGGTTGTCAAAATTATGTAACTGAACAAGAGAAATCTACACAACTTGAAATTGTAGGCAAAATGAATGCTCTAAATTGTGCAAATGCTGCGTATTTGACACATAAGATGAATGTGCTGATTCAGTGGTGCACCCAGAATTTTAGTTTAGGGGGGGGGCTGAGCTGAAAATACTGCTGAACTCTGTTATAGTAAATGCATTAAAAAAAATAGTTTTCTCTCTTTGTTCTGAAATTATTCAGCTCAATATCTAGCAATATTCGGCCACAACTATTCGGCCGAATACCTGTTCAGTATTCGGCTTACTGAATATTCGGCCTACCGAATATTCGGCAAAACAGCCGAATACCGAATAGTGGCCGAATATTCGTTACATCCCTAGTTTGAAGCAGACACCTGCACTTGTTTGTTTTTGCAAGGGCTCTCTTTCTGAGAACAAAAATCCGAAGAGTGGCGAGCATTCATTTATAAATTCTTTTCTTGTGATGTATTAATATAAAAAAATAAAATAAATAAATATTTCAAGATTTATTCCGGCATAATAAGGCTTATGGCCAGGATAAAGTTGATGACAGCTGTCCGTCGTGGAAAATTAACAATGTTCGTCATGAACAATGGAGTACGCAAATGCAGCCGCGGGGGATTTAAAAATAGGGATACTTTGTTCTCGCAGAAAGGCAATTTTGTGTACCATATAGAAAATATTCAGAACTGGTTTGGTGCAATCTGAAAATCGTTAAAGTTTCCTAAGTGTTCATTTCTTATAGTCAGACACATACATTCAGATCAATGGACATCATGAAGTCGCGCAATTTAACTCTCAAAAAGGCACTTTTCATTTCTAAAATCCGTAATTCCCTAATGGTTTGTAAATATCTTTAATAACTATGGATAATTTGAATTAGGAAGGCCAGATAATGATTATACTAAGCAATCATTAAAAACAAAAACTTGCAAGTGCGTAAAACAGCCAGTTATAAACTACAGAAGCTGCCATTATTTATACTGACAGTTTTCACCAAAAAGCTGAAGTCTAGAATTATGATTGTGAAATAATTATCAAATATAACACCCACATTGTAGGATATGCGGTGAAGTTATTTTGAATCCCTTTCTTACCCCCAACTGAAAGTTATGTTAGTTTTTTGTTGCTACATTAGGTGAAAATAAACACCCCAGAGGTGCCTCTTTTTGAGTTACGCGAACGAAAGAAAACAGATGAAATGAATAAGCGATGACTGTCACTCTCTGATTCTGATAAGCATTCAATTAGGAAAAAAGTAACTTATTTTTAAAAGGAAATTTTATCGGGTTTCATTTACAATAAATGTCTGATTGCGTTGCTTGGAATTTTGTGAAGGAACAGTTATATATCGTGTTTAGTTAAGGGTCGTTTTAATCGATCATATTTTTGTTACGGTATCATTTTAATAGAAAGTGTTTCGTAAAGGGGCCCGTAAAACGATCGATAATCTTGACTGCGATGATCCATGTAACGGAAGGGGCAGGGGGAATGGCAAGTTTTCGAGTGAAAACTTGGACATACCAGGGCAAAGGGGGTACAAAAGGGATGCCAATTGCTGAAAGGTTGTCGGGCGCCGTGCTTTTTAAAGAGTCGTAGTAGGGGGGGCACTGCAAAGAAATACTTTTGACAAACGCAAGGTAGTACTTACATGTTAATTCGAGGAAGGCTAGATGTAGCGTGCACGGATCCGATATTGGTACCGGGGAAAAGCCACATATTCCGCCAATCACCGTCCTGAGATGAACGTTAGTGTGTTCTGGAAAAAAGTGTTGCTGGACTGGTTGCTACGATGTGACGTAGGTCGGTCGACCTATGTCACATCGTAGCAACCCGGTAAGCTCTAGCCGTGCGCCTCTTCAAAGTGAAGATGAACTAAGGATAATGGTTTAATCAACAATGAAAAAACGGTCATTCTGCCGATTTCAGATCTCTTGGCCGATGCCGACGATACACAATTATTCTTCATTAAAATTATTAAAAAAACGGGCCAATACGGACCAAAATAGCCTAAAACGGATCAAAACGGAACTGGCACCAAAAAACGGACTTTTAGGGAAAAAAAGGACCAAATGGGAGCCCTGTCATACAGAACAAAAAATTATTATACATTTAACACATTACCTGTTATTCTTTTATATGTATTTATTATTAAATTAACTAAATAATATCCATAATATCACTGTATTCAGAATAACTAAATTCCTTAAACTAATTTAAATATTAAATCTCAAATGCATCAATGATATTGAAAAAGACTGAAAAACTTTCATTCCTGAATTTTGTAAAGGGGCCACAAAACGGACCCAAATTTCGGCTGCATCCATCCAAGACTCATCAGCTGCCACACATGAGACATAAAAAAAAATTGTTGGGATTTAAAGTAAACGATAGGGATTATTTACAAAGATTTTTTCAAGCAGATTAACTTTACTAGGGTAAAATACATCTCTATAATATATATTATGCATGTGCCCCACTCTCCACACAAGAATAAAGTCTTGAATTTATCAAAGTTTCTAAGAATAAATATTTAAGTATGATGTTTTTGAGCATTGATGATTATTATTATTAAAACCTGACAGATACTAGTGAGATAGACAGTTAAAAATAAAATGTGGTGGCTTTTATAAGATAATATAATTTATACGTTTATCAGTCTCTATCTTATATCTAATTAACATTAAATGCTAACAGATTCATTAGTAAGATCTAAATTATTAAACTTTCAACTATTATAAAACGTAAATAAATAAACCTTATCCTCATCAGATCGAGGAGGAGAACCAATGGACATGGAATTGCTTTCATTGCTTTCACTACCAGTATCGACGCCAGAATCACTTTCAGCCATTTTGAAATCTAAATTTTGATTAATATATTCAGAATTTAAATTTTTTATGTAAGAATTTAATCACGAAACTAACAGACCAAATAAACAAGTCTATAAAACAGAGTCAATAGCAGTCAATAGCGTCAATAGACTTGTTCCATGTTTACTAACAAATACCTCAGTGACGTCACGTAGAGTAACTCTATTGGTTACTTATGCATACCAGTCGTCACGTAGAATAAGTCCATTGGTCAGTTTTGCCAACCAAGAGGAAGTGTGACGTCACGTGGAACAAGTCTATTACGATTATTTTTACGATGCAGCCAGGGATAATGGAGAATCGAATGTTTTCTGAACCATGGAGGAAATGTAAATGTTTATGCTCCTCCTGATATGTCATAAGCGGTTGCATTAATTTGCCGACGTTTACGGAAAAGCAAAACAACAACAACAGGAGCTGGTGCGGAGCTTATCGGGCAGTGATCATTTATGACTTATTTAAAAAAATTATACGCATGATTCAATATATCCATAGATGTTGACTTGGAAATGTCTATAATAATTTTGAGCCTTTTGAGTTAATTATTACATTAATAATAATTATAAACCACAATATCACTTTCTTTTTCTTTCTGTTTGTATAATTTGAGTGCTTTGTGATCAAAGCAGTTTACAATGCTTAGAAAGCGTTCTTTAATAAATAATATTAGTGACCTCAAAAGAAAGAAATTAGATGATGAAGACTGTGAAAATAGTAACTTTGCAACCTTATTTAGTCTTTTATTCTGTTTATTAATTTTTGTTTCTTGTTATTTGAAGATTGGTTTCGCTTGTGTTTGATGTATTCTGTTTTTCTCTCTTGTGCAGATCTTCCAAAAGACACAAAAAGTGCGTTGCTGTATTTGGCTTCAATTTTCCCAGTGGAAAAATTTCAGAATAGATTACCTCGCATCGTTATGAGGCATCAACTGTATGCTTTTGTCAATTGCAGAACTGAAGTAGATAAATGCTTGGTAAAGAAAATTTAGCTTGTTAAGTTTTTATCAGATCTGCTGCTTTTTTATTTTAAAGTCTTAAATGTTGTGCAGTTATTAATTTCCGATATTATTTATCAGCGTTTCAATGTCGCATAATCCAGTAACATTTAAGATAAGATAATGCTGTCGGATAGCACTTATAATGCTGAGTTATTTCATATAGTATTCTTGTCTTTTTGCTTCATGCAATAGTAAAACTGTGTTAAAATACAAGGCATATGCAGTGTATTTCAATTTATAATAATTATTTTTATGAGGGGAAAAAAATCTCATTTTTTCATTCACTCTGGGATTTTATTTTATTTATTATTATTATTTATTTATTTCCATTTTAAAGGTAATAAAATGACATTCTCTATGTTTCCCCCATATCGGTTGAGAAATCTATGGAAGGTTTTTTAGTCTGAAAAGACATAAATTATTATTATTTTAGATTGCTCTAGGAGGATGCATATATTATTGTTGGTGGCAGCCTTAGAAGAAAATCCTAAAGTTGGCATGGTGGGATGTTGGGCCTCCATAAATTACGTAACTCTTGAAGATGGGGGAAATGTTTTACCATGAGATGGAGGTAGGGAAGGGTCAACAATGATGTTATGTCTCACTCAAGTTATAATGAATTTTCAAGTTTTCACACCACTTGTTACAACTTGCATATTGGCTGAAACATATCCAATGTTATAGCAGATTTAACTGCTATAAATAGTATGTGTAGTTATTAACTCACAGACAAAGCCTAAACCAAAGCTCCAGAATAATTCCATCCAGTGCAGCATCCTACTAATCAAAGTAAATTAACAAAGAATATCAAGCACTATTGATGCTCTTTAACACAGTGATTGCGATAATGCCTCTAGATGTGTATTTCACACCTTAGAAATTCAGAATACGCCTTAAGAATTTCGGAATGCGTGTTTTTGTGCATTGCTTTTCCATATTAAATTAGGTATATTTTGATAAATAATTATGATTTGCTGATTTTAAATTTAAAGAATCCAATTATTGTACTTCTTTTTGTTGAATTGACATTTATGTACCTAGATGAGTTATTATTTATGTGTTAATGCAATTTAATTATGTATTTGAAAATTTAGCATAATTGATCGTTGTTTAAATTACTCCTTTGGAAAAGAAAATACTCCTTCTGAAAAGGCTATGCAGTATTTTTACTCTTCTGAAAAAATCCTTGATCGATCACTGCTTTAACATTGCCATCACTGTAGTTCCTATTAGGATTGATTGTGTTAATGAATGTAGGGAGTTTTGTTCATAGATGACAACTTTAAAGAAAACATCAATAACATATATTTAATTCAAAACAGTGCTGCACAAACATATTAAACTCTTTTCCTTCACCATATTTTCAGAACACAATAGTTTTCGGATTCTTTTTTCCTCTTACACTGTTGCCACTCCAAACAGAGAAACTTACCTCTCATGGAGTTTGATCGTGACGTACCAATCACTACAGTGCTAGTCTCCATATTTTAGGAAGAGAAACTTCCATTATAAATATACTTTGGAAATTAAAATTCTTTAACACCTTTTGACATTTAAGGTTGTTACATTATGAAGATGCTCTTCTGTCAAAATGTGACAGGGAAAGGTAGTGCTCAAAATTTACCAAAAATTCTGTCATGTATTTTATAAAATCCCCCTAACTGATAAGTACCAGCAATTTTTTTTTTTTTTTTTTTTTTTTTTCCCCCATGAATGCCTACAGCTAAAATTAAAGATAGTTTTAAAATAATTTGGTAGAAACTGCTTCGTACTTTTTTATGTTTGCTTTTGTCTACAGATAAGTAATCTTTATTGATAAATGGTTATTTACATAAACGATTGTTTTTCTCTTGTAGAATGAAATGAGAAAAAAAGGTGAAATAAGATTATTTAAACTTGGACAGAAAGACAATGAAGTTGCTGTAGTCTATTTTAACGATTTCAAACAGCACTTAGAAAAGACCTGTACTAATAATAATACAGTAGGTAATAAAATTTTTAAATTTTTAGTCTACATTTTTGTATTCATGACCAACTTTATATGCTTAGGACATGTTACATTTGCTCTTTTGAATTAAAAAATTTGCAAATTTGGTTAACCCGGTTTCTATATTTTAGAAAGTACTTACTGCATGCTATTTAAGTTTAGACCAATTGACTTACTTGAAATGTTTCTTAATTGGAGAAAATATAAAATCAAACTTAATATAATTTTTTTATGACTTCAGAAGTCTCATATCCATGCCAGAAACAGAACTGGTTTATTAGCCATAATAAGCTGACAGTTTTTTTTTATACTTCCTTGTACATATTGAAAAAAAAGTACAGTCATGGTGAAAAATTGCAGTATGCTGATTTTGATTCAAAAATTAATTTTCACCATTTCTAAATTTACTTTAAAGAGTTTTTGCAAGACCTCTCAGCATATGTATGTATTGTTGCGGAATTACTCTGCTACTCCTGGGGTTCGTCGTTCTAAAGTCCAGTTGGTGTAAAAAGTTCAAGTAAAAAGTCACTTGTCAGGATGGAACACAAACTTTATTGCTTCTAGAACTTCGTAGAACAATCAGCTGTACACAATTCACAAGCACAATCTAGCAGTAACGTGTTTTTAACAATCCGCTTAGATCAGAAGCTCTCACAAATGCTGTATTTCTCACACAAAATAAGTCACTTTCACAGGCAAAAATTCAGTGGAAATATTCAAGGGATATCGTACACAATCCCTTAAGACACTGCAATGAAGAATTTACACACAGCACTTTAAAAACAGCTTCATAAAGGAAGCTAAAACACAGCTTCTATAGCACTATCAATTCACAAAGCAAGCGTACTGAGCTCTTCACACATTGAGCGTTCAACTCGCACTGAACTGTCGGGGCAACGCGCGCTTCTATAAATAGCCGACGCAGAAGGTACAAGAAGTTTCCAGAAAAGTCTATTTCACGAAGATTCCACTAAAGGCGAGAATTTTGATTACGTCATAGAAGAGAAATGTTAGGTTATTATGCATTTTTAATGCAGGAAAACCAACTTCCAGGCCCCATTGGGAAAATCGCGCCAAATGACCAAAATGTTGCCAAGCTGACATTTTGCATTAAAAACGCATAAAACAAAAAAGTCGATATTTCGACTTTTGGCGAAATATCGCCAAATTTGGCGCCAAAAATAAGTCCCCAAAAGTGAAGAGATCTAAGCCCTAGGACCAATATTTCTCAAGATTTCTAGAAACCCGTAGAAAAACAATAGGGAAACTGAAACCTCCGTATCTCCAGTTCTAATTGGCCGATTTTGATGCAACAAAAAGCAAAATTTATCTATTTGAAGTGTAGAATACGAATTTTAAACCATTTTAAGCCCCAGAGCAGCGGGTTGCCCCGAAAATTCGTAACATTATGTATGTCCATTCATATAATCACATGGATGATCCATGTTGACCAATCACAAGTCCATTTTGATTTGTTTTTTCTGATGTCTGTATGTATGTACATAACTTGCATATCTCAAAAACTATTGCTTGTAGAATGTTAAAATTTTATATTTAGGATTGCTGTAACACCTAGTATTGCTCCTCTTTTGGTTCCAATATCCTTGATAATAGTTTATTTAAGGGCCACCTAAAAGATTTTCAATACATTAAAGTCTGTGGATATCTTTAATACACTATATCTATAGTCAGTCATTGTTTTGACCATGCCCAAAATCTCACAAACTGTCATCGGCCTTGCCGAGTTTTTCCAAAATATTGCCAAATTTAGCACTAAAAATAATTATGTATTTGGCATAACTCTAAAACTTAAATGTAGAATACTGAGATTTTATATTTAGAATTATTGTAGCATGTAATTGTGCATTTTTCTTTTTTTATTTCAATTGACTGCGTAATTTGTTTATAGGGTCACCCAGAAGGTTTTCAGTACATTAAGGTCTATGGATACCTTCAAATCCTTAAAAGTCTGTGCTCATTCATTATTTTGGCTATGTCCAAAATAGGGAATGCAATCCTGCACTGTTTTTCGTTTCGTGGGATTTCGGGATTGAGACTTTTTGATCCCGCAATCCTACAGGATTGGCATTTCATTCAGATAAAAATGCATTTCAACAGAAAAAGTAAGATTTACTATGAAATTTAATAGTATTAATTAATGTTCTTTGCTAATTAATACAATAACTTACAGAAATATGAAAATTATAGTTATGAGATTCAAAATAGCATATTTAGTTCTTTGTTGCTAAAAAAGAATGTAAAAGAGGCAATGTAAAGAGTCACTCATCTTCCTAGTCTTGGTCTAATTTTAGTAAAATAGTTTAAAGCCTGAATTAAAAAAAAAAAAAAAACTTTAAAGGAAAACTTTTTATAATTGATTCATGATTGTTCGCCAAGAGATAAATTATCATGAAATATTTCTGTTCATTTGGAGATTGGGAAGTTTGAAAAATTTAGATTACAATATTTGATCCAGACTCCCATTGGAGGATAATTAGAAAAATTAAAACTTTAAAGTTTGTAATTATTTATTCATGTATTGTGATATAAGAGATCATAGATGCACCCACGGACGGGGGCTATGGGGGGTCAAGCCACCCTTGAAGGTGGAAAGTTAAAGTAGAAAAATTGAAAATTGTCCCTAACGAATTAAATTTTTTGCTTTTAAAGTTGTCTTTAAAATATTTCTAAAGTACTTTTTACAAAAAAAAAAAAAGTTAGTTTTTAAATAAATACACAGTTAGTGTACGAAACACAGTTAAACTTGGTTTCAATGATACTGAAAAGATCAGATAATTATTTGACTATAACCAGTTACATTGCTTGTGCCCATATTGTTCTATGGGCAAGTCAAGTGGAACATAATATTTTGACGTTATAAGACAGTTATTACTATAATCAAGGTCACTGAGTTCAGCAGAATTTGTAGCCCAGCCCCCCCCCCCCTAAACTAAAATCCTGGGTGCGCCACTGGATAAGATACATACATTTGCAACAATTTTTGGTCAATTGAAGATCAGGAAGGTGGCATAAAATTGTAATAAAAATAATTTCTCAGCTTCAATCCCACAGGATTATAAACCCGTGGGATTAGTCTCGCAAACATTTATGTGAGATCCTGGAGGATCCTGTTCCCACATGATCGGGATTGCATTTCCTAGTCCAAAATGTCATAAGTTTGCTGGCTTTTGGCAAAATATCAGCACTTTGAGTGCCAAAAACAAGTTTTTAAACCTGAATCGAGCTTGGTGATATCTCAAATATTTGGCTAGAAATAGCTGAACCTTTGTGTTAGTGCAGTATTGTGTCTCTTTCAAATGAAATAAATTGAGATGAAGTACAATGAAAATATTTATGATTTAATAGACTTACCAGAAAGTTGTGATGTTGACATGAGTTTTTTTTTCTCTCCCAGAAAAATGTTTGAATACCTAATATATACTTGTGCAATACCAAGCTATGCTGGTATTACTTTTTACTTTTGCCATTATGTGTTATGTGATGGATGGTGAATTGTGTTTATTCATATTATTGAACTTTTCCTAGGCAATTTCTTAAATGTTGTTGCAGAATGTTCTGACATCAGTTATAGTAGGAATGTGTTAATAAATAAATATGGAATGAAAGAAGAAAATATTAGGTAATTGTGAATATTTTCTGTTACATAAACAAGATAATTGAGAATCCGTGTGATTGTTATGTCTTTTCTCATTCTAAATTGCAATTTTTTTTTTTTAATTAGTACTTTTGGCTGTGTGATTTTAGACTTTTAAGACCTTTTTTTCTGTCAAAGTAAATATTTTGAAAGCTATCTGATGTATGTACATGAATACTTAATACTTTTAATTTTATCTGCACATATATTTACTTTAACAATCTGGCGATTTCAGGATTTTAATGGTCTGTAAAACTTTATAAGAGCTTACTACTGCATAACTGAGGAAAAATGATTAATCAATGAAGTATGAATGCAAAATATCTTTATTTTCCCTATTCATTATAAAATTTTGTTGAATTTAATTTGTATAAAATCTGTAAAAATTCTCTTTGAACGCTAACGTTTGCTTTTATTAAACTTATTATTTTTAGTTTGTCTGACATAATTAAGTTTTCACTAGTGACAAATTCTTAGGTTTTCTGTAAAAATAATACTGTTAAATATTAATTGATCATATATTCAAAATAGTTCACGACTGTAGAATTCGTTTCTAAATTTTGTTGGATTAAAATGTGTGGTCATAAAACTAATAAGGCAAATTGGTTTATTGGAGATGCCTGAAACATGTCTCTGTATATCTGGTGGTAGTTTACTTTGAAAACCCAAAATTGGTTTTGTCAAGTTTATTCCAAAATAGTTAAAGCAGGAGTCCAGGAATTTTTTGTAGCAACTAAAAAGGAAACTTTTGCTGCTAAATTAAAAATTGGGATACTTTTTTATTTAAAAAGTGTGACTTTCATACTATTTTCAAATATTTGACAACTTTTCCTTTACTCTTGACCAGTGGTTCTCAAACTTTGTATCTCATGGAACCCTTTTCTTACCACATACTTAGCAACAGAACCCTTGAATAAATATTACCTTAGGATAAACTAAGGGCCTATTATTTTGCACTGATTGGACATAAACATAAAAACTAAACAATATAAAGCAGCATAAAAATGTAGATGATACTTACAAAAGGTGATGTGCAAGCACAAAACTTTTTTTACTGAATTTGTACGATACATTGATGGGATGAATGGCTTTGTGTTTGACTGTCATAAAGCTCTTTAAAATTGGATTGTATTGAAGAAAGTTTCATTATCATATCATGTTCTGCGTCTGAATTATACCTGTATTTTGTTTTCACTGATGCATTTGCAGAAAACGGCATGGAAAACCCTCACGAAAGGACACCTGTTTTGAAAGTACATTGGTAGGTAGGGTATCTCATGACAACCGCGATCCCGATTGAAGATTTTAGTCCAAAATATATCTGAAAATCTCTTAATCCCGCCATTTCTGAAATGTTAATTCTATATAAGAGCTTGGGGGAAAATTAGATTAGAGAATTAATTTATGGATTTTCTTTAAAATTTCGGTGGTTGTAAAATTTCTTGCAAAAACCCTGGAGGGTCATTGCGGAGTCCTAGGGTTCCACAGAATGCACTTTAAGAAATGCTGCTCTAGACAACTAATTTGGCTATTGGAAAATGGCAAGTTATATTCTTTATTATTTTCTTCTCCTTTCCAAGCTTTATCTGCTATCAGACTGATTACTAGAATCCTCCCTAGAATGTCTATTATCATGTCAAAAGGCTGTCCTGTTGTAGTAAGCAGTGTTTTGGTCATCATGATACATTTTGTATTCAGTAAAAATATGCAAGAGAATTGGAAAATAATGTTAAGGAAATTTTTCTTTTAATTATTCAATTTAGTGTTTTTTTTTTTTTTTTTAATCGATAATGTCACTAGAAAATTTATAATTCTTACTTGTATTTAATCAGTCTATGATGTATGAGAAGTGTGAGTAAATATGGAAGAAAGAACATTAAGATATTCTGAGAAAATGAAAAGAAAATCAATTTGATTATTTCATCGGGTGCTTTTTTATATTCTATGATGCTAATGATAAATTTTTGTACTAAATTTAGAAAAAAAATGCTGCAATTTTATCTTCTAAAATTAAGAAAAGTATACTTTATGTTGGTGAGACTACTAAAGCTGCAATTTTTTCCTCCTGATAGTGGTGGACACCCTATATTTTTGTGAAGCTCGACATCTATTTTTGTGAATTTTCATACCAATTTTTCTAAAAGTCACTTTGCTAAAATAAATCAAAATAAAGTGCAAAAAGAAAATGAAGAGCTGTTTAATTTGATTGTATTTCTATGAAGGGGCTGTTTTAATTGATTGTATTTTTGTGGATGAGCTATTTAATAGATTGTATTTTTGTGGCATGGCTTTTTAATCAATTGTAACTTTGTAAAGAGACCGCAAAACAGAAACCAAATTTGCTTGTAACGACCTCTGTAAAGCATATTTTTCCATATTCTTAGATGGAACAGAACTGTCCATACATGTGTTTATTAATATTTTTTTTTCTTTTACTCTTATTAATGTATTTCATACTCTTGTAAGTATTTTTTAATGTCAGTTTCATGAAGGTCTTCAAAGGTACATTTTTTCAAATATGCTTCTGACAGTTGTAAAATAGTAAATAAATTAACAAATAGTTAAGTGGGATATCATGAAATCCAAATAGGCAAAATTATTAATTAATGCAAACTTTTCTTTATCAAAGATTGATCACGACTGTTTATCCTTTTGACAATTTGGCTTACTTCACCAGCTTGACACTTAAAAATTTCATTTTGCTTGAATATTGAAAAACTTTTTTGGCTGAAATTTTGCATATTTGCAGCATTTTTTCATTCTATCTGCCTTTAGGTACAATTCGAAACATCAGGATTACTTAAAGGTCACAAGCTCTGCTCATTATGGGATGCACCAAAGTCTGTGAATTCCCCTTAACTTCTTCCAGTATGATCTGGCAGTAAATAGTAGTTACCTTTGTTTTTAAATAAATTCTGTTTCACTTAATGGATTTTATTTGGATGAACCATTATCTATGTAGCTCATTGCTTATGAGAACCAAATAGGCCAGAACTGGTTTAATGATACTTGTGGACCAGAATATATTTATAAGGGAATGAGGCTATACTGGGCATATAAAATATTCAGCTGCCAAATATTGATCTGTTTTGCTGAACATTTAGTTAGACTGGATACTGAATTGGCATTTGGCTGAATATTGCTTCATTTTCAGTAAAATATATGATTTCAGGATAATTAAGTAGCATACTTCTTAAATATCTTGAGGACATTTTAAGAGATATTTGTAGCAGTATATCACATAGGCAGCATTAGTATAATAATTGTATTAGAAATTTTTCTGTCTCCCTTGACTTACTCAATTTAAAATGTATGTGTATTTACTGATATAATGCAAAATTGTAATGTATTTGATGGTTAAGCCATTGGTGAATGCCATAATTTAAAATTTAACATATTAATCAGACTTTTATAAAAATTTCATAAACTGTAATAATTTAAATTAAAAAAAGTAGTCCATTATATCTAGTTTTACCACATGGGCTGATTTTAATTCTTTTCTTTCTTTCTTTTTTTTTTTTTTAATTGGAAAGAGGGTACCTTAGAGATGGTTCTATATTAATTTAGTCAAGTTCTGATGATATGATCAATGATAAAATAATAGAACTCTTCAATTCTTATGAGCATATAAACAATATTCAGTCAAATCTCTTTGGTATTGAGATTTTTATTACCATGATGTTATGGAGAAATAATTTGAAGTCGTCTTCTTCCTTTTTTTTTTTTAATCATATATGTATTATTTTAAATCATTTATGTAAAAGTATTATTAAAATAATGATTTTAATTTTAAAAATCATGATATAGTTTTTGATAATTTTCATTCACTGTTCCCTTCATAACCCTCACAGTGAATTGATTCAGCAAGGTGTTTTGACTGGCCGAGATGTTGGATGCTACTGGCTATCAGTTCCACACATTGGTGAATTTATGAAAGCTTTTGTGTATGGCAGACGAATGACTTTACAACATATCAAAAGAACAAAGTATAAAGAAATTTTACAGTCTGAATTACAGCAAAGGAAATTACCAGCAAAAGCTCTTTTAGGTGTGCTGTATCATGTCTATGACATTATAGGATGTGATTTAGTCACTCGGTAAGTAATTTTCTTTATTTGTAGTTAATATCATTTTACAGTAGTTTATTTAAATAACTTAGTTATTTTTTTTTTAATTCTGAACTTATTTAACATCATAGTTAAAATTTCATTTTTTTGTAAAATTAAGTCTACCCTATTTTTGCATCAATCCACTATTCTTCCACTTGGAACTTACTTCAGAAGCTAAATTTGGTGATATTTTACCAGAATATCACCAAACAAACTTAGTGACTTGCCACAATTTTCGGCATGGCTCCTATGTTTAGTTTTTCTGCACGCTTGCATTATTACCAAATTAAACTGTGAGAAATGTCTGAATTTTTTTTAGAAATGAATAATCCAGAATATTCCACAAAGAATTATGACAATCCATAAAAGAAGTAGTAGATCAGCATATGCTAGTTGTAAATTCTCTGTCTTAGCTGATGTGGTGTTGTCTGTCTGTGCCATAGTTGCATTTGCATTTCAAGCATTTGTGAAGCAGTTACTGAAGGCTACTTGGTCCACTGTTTGGTTAGTGGATTGTGGTACATGGTACACTGAAGCTGTGATAGATATTGCTTGATATTCTATTAAATGCATTGTTTTTGTCATATAAAAGTTATAGTTACTTTTATGCATTTTTCTGCAATACTGTTTTCTAATAAATGTTTTTGAATTGTGCTATGAAGATTGTTTCACAGATTCTAGAAGCAGTAAAGCTTTTATTGCTTCTATATTCCTTCCTTATGCCTTGTCTTGTTCTCAATTAGCATTCTAGACAATGTGCACTCATTAGATTCATGACTGTAAGCACCTGTAAGTTTGGTAAAAAAGCTGGAATAATATTAATAAAATACTTCAATCAAAATTGTTATTCCAAAAAAATCTTTTAAGAATGGTGTGCTTCAGGCCTGTCGCTAGTGGGTGTGCAGGTTGTGCGCCGCACAAAGGTGCCAAGGTAAAGGGGGCACCGAGGCGACTACTGTGAGTGAGACTGTACTACTGAGGTAATTACCGAGATATTAAATACATAGGGACTGGGCCTGATTGCCAAGAGGGCATTCAGGGCAAGTGCCCAGGCCCCCAACTAAAAGGGGGCCCCCAAATTGTTCTTTAAATTTAAAAAAAGTTTTTTAAAGAGGGACCCCTAATAAACTTTTGCCCAGGGTCCCCAACTCGGCAAATCTGCCCCTGCATAGGGAAGAAAATTCAGGGTTTACATATCATGCGCACTTGTATGGTTTCAGCTGTTATCATTGATACAACTAGTCATTTGTCCCTCATTCCAATATACCATCTGGGGTTGAAAACTTAAATTTTTTACTTACATAATTATATGTAATATAATGACACTCATTTATCTTATTTAATAATTATATTAGAGGTTTTTCTTTTTTGTTAGCCTTGTTTGTGTTGTGAAATTTATTATGTAAAATTATTTATCTTTCCTAGCGTTGATACATCCACTGGAATTGTTTTGAGGTTGCAAGTTGAACAAGCTAATGGACAGAAACGCACTTCGGCAGTGAATTCACAAAGGGACTTATTATGATAAATTAAATTTATTATGTGATGAATTTGATATAATATTTATTATTGTTTTATTTATTGGTGTTTGAATTTTAGTGTATCATTTAAAGAGCTTTGTACTTCAAAATGAAACATGCTCAATAAATTACCAAAATTATTGTATCTATGTAGGTAAATATTTATTGTCTCATTATTTACTGATAATTATAAATCAGTTCCAGCTTGAATAAAATGAAATTGACTGGATATTTTATGATTCACCCATTTTTACCATTGAAGCATTCTATTTGGGTTTAAAAAACTTTCATGACACATTTGTTGGGCTAAAAGGTGATTTTGAATACAAAGGGGGAGGGTGGGGGCGAACAGTAAAAATTTAATGCTCCCTTATTTTTAATGCTGTGAATGAGATCATTTGGATGAATATTACATTATTTCTTTAATGTTTATTTGAAGTTTAACAAATTGCACCCTTAAATTACTGGACTCGGATTCTTTTTTTTTTTTAATGTACACATACAATAAGAATGCAGACTAAGAGATAGGTTAAAGTAAAGCACAAGAGTCTTTTCAGTGCTGCCTTGCCAACACAGCACTATTATTTGAATAAATGATACTTATATATTATATCATCGGTCATTCCCGCAAAATTACTTTTCTGCCAAACGGGTTGGCAAAATCATGCTATTTAACTTAATTATAATCAATACGAATTTCCTCCGGAGATATATTTCGGCCGCTGGTTCACGGCCATCCTCAGTCCTTTCCTTCCCTCGCGGGAATGGCGTGGCTTCTTGCCTCCTCCTCTCCTTCTCCGCTCTTTCGGCGCATGACATCACTCCAGGTTTCGTTGATGGTTGCATGGGTAGTATCGTTGATGCTGCCCTCTGTTGACATGATTTCTAAAGATTCGCGTAAGTAAGCGTAGGCATGGTTATTGAAGTTGGCTAGTTTTTGGATTCCTTGAAAATTTATTGTGATAGGGGTATTTAACACTAGGCGGGATAAGGCTGTAGATTGTCTATTAAATTTGATGTCATTAATATGTTCAGTTTGGCGATCTTTTATTCACAATAGATTTTCAAGGAATCCAAAAACTAGCCAACTTCAATAACGTTACTTACGCGAATCTTTAGAAATAATGCCAACAGAGGGCAGCATCAACGATACTACCCATGCAACCATCGACGAAACCTGGAGTGACATCATGTGCCGAAAGAGCGGAGAAGGAGAGGAGGAGGCAAGAAGCCACGCCATTCCCGCGAGGGAAGGAAAGGACTGAGGATGGCCGTGAACCAGCGGCCGAAATATATCTCCGGAGGAAATTGGTATTGATTTTAATTAAGTTAACTAGGGAAATCCTCCGTATTACCTTTTTAACTTTGTAACATGCCATTTGTTATTGAAATCGATCCACACAGTTCTTTTTAACGAGTAGTGCAATTGAATTATCGTGTTACATAAAACAGGGTGTTCTTTAAATCATTAAATGATATATTTTTGTGTAGGATAGATTTAATATCAGTACCAATTACAATATTTATTGAACTTGAAATCCTTAAGTATTATTATTCATAGGTTCGTACTTTTTTTCAGACGTTTTCCTTTTCTCTCAAACCCATCCCTGATATCAAAAAGACCAGTTTGTTGCGATATTAAATACAATTAAATAATACTGGGCATCTATTCATGAACCAATATAAAAAAACATAGCAAATGTTCACAATTATTTCAATTTTCAAATAAAATATCTATTAAAACCACAAACAAGTGTTTTCATACAACAAATAATATCGGCTCATTAAAACGTGGGTTTTTATCACAAACAAAAAATTGTAACTTAAAGGACAGGCAGAAATCAAATATTCTACCTGTGTACCAAATATTCTACCTGCTTATTGTAAATTAAAATAATTTAAATGTACCACAACAGCATCATTATCAACAATGCATTTGTTGATTAATACACGCTTTATAGAAACAAGAATCCACATTAGGCCTTACTAAAATACTCCTTTTTAAAGGTATATTCATTTCATAATCCTTATAATACTTTACTCTGAATGCAGGCAAATTTATGATAAAAGCAACAAAATATAAAAAATACCAGTAAATGAAAATATTTCATTTTATGATTTAAATAACGCTCTTGTACACCATAACAGTAAGATAACAATATTATGAGTAGTTTGTGAATGAATTGGATAGTTCATTCAAAGTATACCTGATATTTTCTTGGTGCGATATCAGTCGTTTTGGCAGACTGACAGTATAATTCGTAATTACCAAATGAACATCCATATAGAAGTTTTCTTGGGTTTCTTCATAGTATTTCTGTCTTAAACTGCTGTCTTCCCTGATCTCAAGTACTATTTTTTAAAAACTTTTCATGATTATTTCCATGACACTCCTAGCATCAGATTGTGGCACTCAGTTCGAGAACCACAGCTCTAGAGAAACTCTTTCCATCTTTTTCACAGATTATAGGTTTATAGGATTTACAACACAGTCACAGTTTATAGGATGTAAAAACTTGAGTTTTATCAGTGACTTTGCAACTTAATATACTTACAGTGACTACGCACCATATACTATACAGCGAATTAAATAAACAAAACATTTTCATGAAGATAAATATATATACTTAGCTTTTATGGAGGATTTATCTTGATGGAAATATGCGTTATGCCCAATTATTTGCACTAGGGATCTAGTCTGGGGGTGGGATTACCCTCCGTGGAGACTTTCTAAGGGATTCTAGCCTGTATATACGCGAAGTTTTGGAGAAAACTCCGAACGGTTAGGTTGACGGACGCAACCTGGTTTCAAACCAGGCACCTTGCGTCTCCCAGTTCAAAGCGATAGCGCTATGCCATTGGTCGGGTGGATTCGACTTGATATGGATATTAAAGAATAAATTTATTACTTTTTTCATACTAGTTTTAACTTATGAGACAACTTTTTCACACTTTTAGAATGTTGCTAGCTAACAAAATCTTATTTTTAACTCTCCCCTACTGTGCAACTGTACTTTGTTTTTGTATTTTCAATAGTAAAAATACAATTTACAACATAAATTTTTAAAAAGTCATAGTTAGGAAAAAAATATCACTTTTATTTAGCAAAGGAGGAAAAAAATACAATCAGTACGGAGTAGATAATTTTGAAAAATGCTTTTTGCAAATTTTCTCATAAAGATGATTTTATGAAATTATACAATGTATATTACAAGAACATTCATTGGTCAATAATAGCATAAAATGGTATCACAATAGTCAATACAGCTTATTGGGGGAACTGAAGACACTTTAATTATTATCTAAATATATATCCACAAAACCTAATAAATATTATACATTGCTACAGAAAAGTGTACATTAAGCATCAAATATTTAAAAACTATACAAAAATCAGATCCTTAACGGTAAGACTGACTGCAGAAATAATAAAAATTATACAAATAGTTTTTATTTTACATCAAAATTCTTTTCCAGTGTCTAAATTTTAATGTTATCTCTACATTTCTAAATTCAAGAACTTAAGTTTTTAAAAAAAGCAATTTGTTAGAAAATTTGAAGTGTATGGAAGATTTTTCCTACCATTTCTTGTTCATTTATTTTCTTGGTACATATACTTCTCTTATTAATTATTTTCTTTATCAAAACTCTACTATGCATTAAAAAAAGTTTGTCTCCTCAGCTCAGAAATCAATTTGAAATGACACATTTGTTGCTTATAAATAGGAGTCTAAAAATTCCAAAGTGTTCTTTTTTTCATATGTAGGATACTACTATAACAAATATTAATATTCCATTCATAATATTTATTTATATATACATGTATATTAATAACCTAAACAATCACAATGTAAATTTGCATAGCTTGCAGCAAGCAAAAGCATTCAAAATTCGTACATTTTTCACACAAGCTTCTCTTTATGTAAGAACTTAAGTTTAAAAAAAAATAATAAAAACTAACTCACAGTTAAATTGGTGTGTGCTTTCAACATACATAAAATTTAATTTGCATTTCTGCACTACAGTAACTTTTGCATTATAATTTTATTTTTATATTGCTTCTTTGCATATATTAGGTTATTTTCCATATTTACTCTAGAAAAAAATACACCAAGCTTCTGCTAGTACTTATTAAGCAATTACTTAGATCCTTAGTTAGTTTCATTTTTTAAACTGCAATATGCCTATATGCTAACATTTTAGAAACAAATAATCACTTTAAATAAGCATAAAAAAAAATAATGCATAATAGCAACAATAAGAAAATTAATTGGTGCCCTTCAGGGTTTAAGATATGGTATATTTTCCATGCAATGCAGAAATATGTGTTAAAATGAAATTAAGGCGATTTAACTTTTTTTTTGGGGGGGGGATCTCTGACACTAGCAAGATAATGGTTTTTCCTTCACGGCTTTTTAGCATTTTCTTAAAGCTTTTTGTCTCATTTTAGCTTTTTTGCTAAAGAATTTTCAAAGTCAGCTTAAACTCTAGTGCTCATACATATTGCTTTTTGATGCTTATTTACCTTTTGCACTAAGCTATGTTTTTGTGCTTAAATAATCACTTTCTTTAACCTTTTCAACATCGCTATTCATATCATACATTAGTGTTTTCTCCTCATATGCACAGTATGGTGAATGATTACTACATATACTCTTGAATATAAAAATAAGATCTGATGATTTATTTGAAGGCTTTGTCAGAGACTGATTCAAAAGGGGGGGGGGGGGGAGAAGTTCAGTAACCAAATGTGTGATATTTTAAAAGTTATATCATTTATAAAATGTTTTGTAATTGATTTCATATAAATAATATTTTTAGTGTTTTTTTTGGAGCCAAACAGTATGTAATGGTTTCATTTTTAATATTTCCTTTAATAGTATTACTTTGGCTGAAGCAGAGCATTCAATACTTATTTTTAATTGGAGCACAGAGGAAAATGTCATATAAGCAATTATATTACAAAAAACAGTATAGCATCACAAAAAAAATATCCTTTAATAAGAAGTTCTTGGTATATCTGAGGAAGGTGAGTGATATTTCATTTTAAAAAGAAACAAATATAGATTTATAGAAAGATATTTTGATTCAAATATATCCTATATATATATATATATATATATATATATATATATATATATATTTTTAAGGTGACCAAAAGTAATATTAGTCTTGATAAAAGATTTGTTTTTGCTTATATGCACATATATTGAGTGGTCACATATACTTATAGTTACTAAATATATTGAGTGGATTCTAAATCCTTTTACTCACAACAAATACTGGTAATTTGTACCCATTTCAGTGGTGGAACCCCCCCAAAAATAGTGAGGTTTCAAATAAGAACATTCTGTTCCCAATGCATACAGCATAATACTTAGTTTTTCAAAGCAGCAAAATATTATCAAAGATATTATACAACTTTTGCTGTTCTTATAATACATACTAAAGAAAAATGATATGAATAATATCTAATGATATTAATCTAAGGAAATTTATCTTAAGTTTTTGGCTACTTGTACCTTACGTTAGGCGACTAATTTGAAAATCAGATTTCGGGTTTTGTCAACTCCCTTTTCTTCTCTAATTTGCAATTGTTCTTTCATCAAACATTCAAATCTGATTTTTTTTAAATGTACTATAAAAATAAATGTACTGCATGGTCTGTTATATAATGCATGGAGTTTTTTAATTTATCAATTCATTCATTCCTTTGTAAGTGAAGCTAAATGATGTATGTTTGTTTCTTAGCTAAAAAATCATGCAAAAATGCTACTATTTGTCAACTCAAATTTAAAAAATGGCTATTAAATGGGTGACTTTTTTATGTTGATGAGGCTACTAAAGATATTATTTTTGCCTCCTTACATTGGTGGACACTCTGTAATGTAATGCAAATGGAAAATTATTTGCTACTGAGCTGGCGAAATTCCCCTGCTGAGTATTGAAAAATACCATTCTTGGACTGACCCGAAAGAATGCATTCAGTAAGCTGCTCTGAAGTCAAGTTAATGGGCTGTCAACATGCGAATTAGATCCACCGAGAAAAACACTAAGTTGCTAGTAAGGTGGCCTGTCTATGCTTTTGAGAAAGTGGGAGGGGGAGAGACACATTCTTTTAAGTGTACGCTAATGAATAATGTTCAAATAGCATGAAATGCAACCACTTTTTATAAGATCAAATTATATCAGAACTACATTTTATAATTGAAAAAAACTTTTGAATTAAAGAATGTGGAAGACCTCTCTGGCCTCTAATGATGAACTGTCACTGACAACAATTATAGACATGTAAGAGTTTTGCATGGAATTAGAATCTAGAAAGCCTGAATTGTTACAAATGTGACAAAAATTTTCAAACTGTTTCAGAATTAATTGAAATTAAAATAAGACATGAATTCTTAAATAAATTTTATCCCACCAATTATTTATTTTTGAGATTTTATTTTATTCTATCAAAATTTATATTTAAAAAAATATGAAAGCATTATTTTGAATTTTTCAGTTTAAATATATATATATATATACTAATACTGCCTCCATTACTGAGCTTTGATCTTCGTGTCGGTCCACTTCCTCGTTGTTTATTTCTAATAGCTACGGTCGCGCCCCCAAGTTACAAAAGGACCCTAATTTTGGTCAGGTAACTTGCAGAAACCTAGCTATTATTGTTTTTTTCGATTAAATTGAAATGTGTGTGCGGTGGCGCCTGATGATAGAGCACACCATTTCAATATTAATTCCATTTTCCGTCTATTTCTGATTACATGTGATTAGGCTTAAAAGCACACCAGTTCTAATTTGGCGCTTTATATTCAATTTTTCCACTCTTTCATTGCCTTAAAAGGCTATATTTAAACACTTATCCGGTATAAGCTCGTTAATTGGCACCATGTGCTATCTACTTTTTTATTTTTTTATATTTTTTTTCACTTTATCATTGGATTATCTTGGGATTTCACTCTACGTAAGTAAGCTATTATATATTATATATATATATATATATATATATATATACTTTTGCTTGTGAATTTCATTAATAAGGCAAATGAATACTGTATAAAAATGAAATTCACAGAGATTAAAATGTGCATAAGGCTTTTTTTTAATTTAATGTAATTTATTTATTTTTTACTCTACATTAGAAATGAACACACATTTATCTTTTCATATTAGGAAGATCTTCTGAAATAAGAAAATTAACAGTATTTAATTTGTGTGTGTATAAGCAAAAATATATTCTAATAAAATTTATTAAACTTTATTCAAGTTTTTTTATATTACATTTCTCTGAATGCATTTTTAAATGTGATTATTACTTATATACACCATACATCACAAAATAAAAAGTAAACATTTTTAATTAAAAAAAAAAAGTGATAATTTTATATCTGTACAAACTCAAAGTGCTCTACTCCTTACAGTATGGTGTTGAAAAGCATTTAATCACTTGAAAGTAATCAGATTATAGATTTATACTCTGCATACTTTTTGCTCATATTAACACCTTGCGCACTAGGCCAATTTATCTATAAATGGACCATAGTAACAGATTATCAAATTCTGTTTAATTTAAATTGATTAATTCTATTTGGTGAATGAAAATGAAGGCTAAAAATATCAAGATGTGAAAAAATCATGGCTTAGAATACCCAATAACAATTATATACTATGTTTAAGAATACCAGGTAGAAAAAAGTTAAGTCTATGCAATAATACCTTGAATGCATGCAGGTATGTCCATAGTATTTATGTACGACGTTATAAAAATGTGCTCACATACGTACCTGGCATGCAAGGGGTTAATATATAATAGTCTTATGATAACTCAGATTACCTTTTACAGTATATCAATGAAGAATTTTACTACATCCATGAATATTTCACTTGGATTCTTTTTAAAATAATCAGTTAATGTAGTTCCATAAAAATTTCGGAGTATTATTTACTAATCTTTTTTTCCCCCCCTTTTGAGCCTCTACCTTAATTTATAAGAATATAAAGGCACAAAATTTTAACGCTATTTAATTGTAAAATTCATATTTTACAAACAATGAAATTAAGAATTGTAAATTGTATCTTTCTCTATTTATCCCAATAATTGTATAAAGTAATCCAGGTATAATCTATAAATTAAAGTTTATTAATACAAATATGAAATTAGGAAGTAAACATAACTTGCTTAAATGAACCAAAACATACATCCTGTACATAATATATTCATTTACATACACATAAAAAAAAATCAAGCTTTTAGTAACATTATACTTTTCATATTATATGTCTTTAAAATATTGCAATTTTACAATCAAATACAAGCCAAAATAATAATAATAATAAAGTGTATTAACTTGATTAATACTGTGAAAGAAAATTTTGTTTTGCTTCATATTTTAATCTATGAAAATATTTTTTTTTAGAAGTATCTAATGAAAGAAACTTAAAATAACTATGTAAGTTTTATGTTTATTTCATTTTATCTTCTAGTTCTAATAATAATTTTTAAACGTGTACAGACAATGGCACATAAATTAAAATTCACTAGGCAGTACTCTATACTCTTTTTACAACAAGGTTACATGCAAATGAGATATCTTATTCTCCCACATAAATATAAAATAAAATTGTATTATTTAATCTGGAAATGTACATAGCAAAATGAATTTAATATATTTTATTTCTTTACTTTCTTTTGGCTTAATTTTCATTTAGCATTTTTTAATTTTATAATAACAAATAACACATTCAACAACAAAATTAAGATTCTGCTTTCTGTTCCTTCGTCAAAATGTTATATCAAAAGAAATTACTTCTTAAATGTGAGAATATATACACTGAAATAATTTAAACACCATAATTTTATGTATATAACCTTCCAGGCAATATTAATAAATAGCTAAGGCTGCTGTAAGAACATGTAGCATTTTTATTATTATTATCTGGCAAAGAATTTTAGAGAAGAAATTCCTACAATGTATCATTTAAGATATTTTCACAGTAATATTTAAATTTTAACTACAAAAATTTATTGATTTTACAGGAATATTTAAATGCATTCTGATAAACAATTATAGACATGAAGAGTTTTGCATGGAATTAGAATCTAGAGAGCCTGAATTGTTACAGATGTGACAAAAAATTTAAAACTATTTCAGAATTAATTGAAATTAAAATAAGACATGAATTCTTAAATAAATTTTATCCCACCAATTATTTATACCAAAGGAAGATTTTAAATTGTTTTTAATCACTTAAGTCTGTTCATAAAACAGTATTTTAAAATTATATGTTACAAAATATTTTTATAATGTTTAACCTCCTGTTTCACATCTTTAGAGATTATAAATATCACAATGACATTTTTGCCAGCGGTAACAATAAAATGTTTATTTAGATGTAACAGATAAAACTGTGTCTATAGAATTAGCATTATATCTAGTGTACATCTGAATTTTAGCCGTAATAGCTTTATTTTATTGTCAGAAATAACAGAACTATGTACTATTTAATGCTGCAGATTATATACACAAAATTATGAACCTTTATTAATTTTTTAAAATTACATCTGTTAATTAAATGAAAAAAAAACACATGATTACTATCTACAAATCAATTGCCTATCATACAGATCACTTCAACAACATCAGATATTCAATATAAAAACTAAAATAAATACAGAATGCATTTTTTGACTGGATGAGAGTCTGTATGCAGGTGGAAACCATTGTACAGAAAATAAATGAGAGTTACTCAGATCACATTTCTTGCTGATGCAGTTGCCAGCAATTCAATGGTTTTCTAAATAAAAAAAAACTTCTAACTTCATTTATAAATACATATTCAATTTTGACAAACATTTTCTTTCAAATAATGTTGAGATGTTAAACATATACAACACAAAACAATGTTCTTTTACATATAATCAGATTACACAAAGAGTGCATGTATGCTCAAAATGTCTTCCAAACTTTTTATTCAAAAGGAAAATGGCACTTCTTGAGCACAGTTTACCTGAATATTCCAGGTACTTCAGAAAAAGTAAATAAAGCAGCACTGGCAAGTGAGACTTTTTCAAAATTCCTGCATGCATTTATTATTTTCTTAATTAGAAGTCAAAGTTCAATATCTCAGTAGTTCACTATTTCTCAGAAAATTATTTTTATTTCCAATTTTGTTGATGCCATTGCAGTGTTGGCAACTCTGTTGCGAAGTTTTGATGACAATGTCTCTGAGAACTGCTAATGATGAAAACCTAGTGTATATATTTACTGCAGATGAAATATATAAGCAATGAAGTAAGGCTAGACTGAAGTAAGTTAAGGCTAGTGGGGCTGCTACTTGAATAATTCTCACTGTGTTTTTCTGTTGGAAAAGAAAGAAAAAAAAATAATATCATTAATTTTCTCTTTAGTTGCATAGTACACGAAATTTAATTCAATGACATTTTATTTACAAAATGCTTTAAAATAATATACATTGCAACACTTAATGTTATATAAGAGTTTTGTCTGAAAATATTTACTTATAAAGCTCAGTTAATAAAATTCTATGAAGCAATTTCTCAGGGAAAACAAATAGCTTTTAAAGTGCATTTCTGTGTGCTCTGTGAAATATATGACAGAAAAAGTTATGTATATAAATATAAGCGGAAAATAATTCATAGAAATTTCGGTACTTGAAATTTAGTTAAGGCCTAAGAACTTGAAAAAATAAAATTAAATTATCCAATCCATAACTTGAAAAGCACTTAGGTATCATTTACTATATCACTGATATCTTAAATTCAGATATTGTAGATTCTTTTTAAGTACAGGCATTTTTATAAAAAAAAAAATTTCAAGCTTTTAATAATTAAAATAAATATCAGTATTCTTCTTGCAAACAGGAAATTAGTGTGTGTGCTAAAAAGGAGAAACCAACCATTGTGTAAAAACATTTTTCTTTCACAAATAAATTACAAATTTACTGTGTAAATATATATAAAAATAATTAATATTAAGGATGAAAAGTTCTGCAATATTTTAATTTTATTAAATTAAGTCTTACTGACTAAAGAAATGTTGAATGAAATCTAATATTTAGTATTTTAAAATGCAAAGTAATGTACAAAGTATCTGAAAAGTATGTGTACAGTTTCAAAAATTATATATAATTACAAATAATCAAAGATATTTACTTATGTCTTTTTATGTTTAGCAAAAAAGGGTATCAAAGTTTTTCTCTTCTTCCAGTGTTTTATTTCATGATTTGAATGTGTGCACCATTAATTGTGCGTAACACATCAAGTCTATGGGATTTCTAGCCATGTTCTGTGAAACACTGCAGCAGGATCAACACTCTGGTGCACAATCACACTAGAGCTTGGAAATGCGTAAGGTTTTAGATAGAAAGTTCCCTGGATGAGAAAAGGAGGTCTAATAGCGTGGTCACCTAGATCTCCAGACATAACACATATGGACTTCTCCTTATGGGGCTACGTGAAAAACACTGTCTACCAATCTCCAATTTGTGACACTAATGAATGGAAAAGTCTAATTACAGCAACCATTCAAAGTGTTGATCTTGCAATGCTTCAGAGAACAAATCTAGTACAGACTGCGAGTTGCACGCTAATGGTGTGCACATTGAAATCATGCAAACACTGAAAAAAATATAATTAATATTTTCTACATGGAATATAAAAATGCTGCTAATGAATATCTGTTTAACTAAAAACAAACATCCTTGTTCATTTATAATTAATTTTTGAAAGCATAGGCATACTTTTTGGACACCCTATATATGAGTAGCATTCAATTTATTAGACTTTATTTCTTTTAATAATTACAAGTATTTAGGTATGGTATAACAAATGCACAAGTCCTTTAATAAAGTAAAGCATGTTCGCACTGTTTTTTGTGGATTTAAAAAATGCTCAGCATGAAGTTTTTTTTTTAAGAATTACATAAAATTCACTATGCTGAATCAGTGAAAAAAAAAATTCATTCTAAATTGTTTTTGTTAATCCAACTAAAGATAACCTTATTAATAATAGCAGAAATGCTTAAAGTCATTTTTATCTTTTCAAAAATTAACAGCAAATATATTTATACATTCTTTTATATTCATATTTCACTAGTCTATCAAGCCAGTTGTTAAAAATGCTTTAAA
Organism: Cheiracanthium punctorium; assembly: GCA_038373885.1. Lineage (NCBI taxonomy): Eukaryota > Metazoa > Arthropoda > Arachnida > Araneae > Cheiracanthiidae > Cheiracanthium > Cheiracanthium punctorium. Next base: position 81,576 of record JAWZYV010005333.1, read on the forward strand.
TTATTACTTTTTTCTCCAAGAATAGAACCTGCAAACTAACTTTTAAAATTATTAAACTTTAAACCTCTTTGACAAAGCATCATGCATTATACTGCTAACTGAACATGCAATCATAAACTAGTTTGAAAATAGGAGATCAGTGAGCCAAATTTGAAAAAAGAATCTTCAAAGAAATATTTTTTGCAGTCTCCTGATTTTATTTTATTTTATTTTTAGAAATATAACTCAATTTTCTTAAAATTTGATAATTTTAAAAAATGTTTGTTTTAAATTTTTCACTTATAAATTGTCCATCTCTACATGTAAATTGATAAAAATTATAAGAAATTTAAACTTAATTTCTCTTAAATTTAGTATTAGTCCATGCTAAATGATTTTTACATTTTCTGGAAAGCTTAAAATATTTTTTCTATCACATTTTAAATAAAAGCTTTATTTTTACTAACTTAGTAGTGGTGTGAAAAGCTAGTTTTAAGACATATAGACTGGCTATATATTTCCTTTTAAAAACATTTAATTTCTTTCCTTTGTAATTAGAACAAATGAATGGATTATTTTCAATTTTGCACAGCTTAAGCATGCTTTATTTTTTATACATTTAAGATAATAAACACTGGTTCTCTAGTAAATTACTTGTAAGAACAAGACATACAAAAAATCTAGTTAGGACGCACCAGGGATTAAGATATGGTTGCTTTTTTCACAAAATGTGCAAGAAAGTCTCTGAAATGCAAAAGAAATAGACAGGGCCTGATTTCTGGGAGGGCATTCGGGCAAGTGCCCTGCCCCCCAATGAAAAGGGAGGCCCCAAATTGTTCTTTAAGTTTTGAAATTTTGGAAAAGTTTTTGAAGGGGGGGGGGGGCAACAAAAGTTTTGCCCAGGTCCCTGAACTCAGCAAATCGGCCCACGAGAAGACACTTTTGCTAAAATGTATGCCGAAATTGTTTCATCTCCCTAATTTCCTAACTAAGACAGTTTTGAGAGCTTGGTGAAACAATCCTTTTTTCTGTTAGCAGGCATATTGAAGATAGACAGGAAGACATGCACAAAATTGCAATTGTTAATATTTTCTTGCCTAGCACAAAGATTCCAAGTCTCATGATTTTGGCCCGAGTCTCGAACTGTTTGTTCCTATTTTGGTTCTCATGATTTTTCTGAATTTTCTCTTTTTTTTAAAGTTTGGAGAAAATTTCAATTGAGTACTTTTCTTCTTAAGGTCTGCAAGATCTGTTCTTGTTCCCTTTATGCTGATCAAGCTCAACAACCTATTTTAATATAATTTTTAGGTAGAAATAGTTTATTGTGTATCTGTTTTGACTGATGTTTTATATTTTCTAATATTTATTGGCAAAGTTTTGAAATTTAATTTATTTATATTATACAACTCAAGAAAATATATTTGCGAGTGTCTATGGGCATATATTCATAAGTTATCTCAGGCTTTTTGACATTAAAAAGCAGCAGATCTCAGGCTTTTCGATTTTAAAAACTTTGCACATTTACTAGCAACTTGCCTGATACACCAGCTGAGCTGGAGACTTATGGGAAAGAGGAAATCTCAGATTTTTGAACTACTGAGTGCAGGAACAGGTACTGTTCACTTTACTACTTAAACAAATTATGCACTAAAGATTAAAAGGAATAGATTTAAACCAGATGCTTCATTTTATGTACATCAATGATTTGTCAACTGAATATCCAATAATATGCTCCTTTATTGAATACGTTATAATTTTCTCACTACTCACAGTAGACTGTGAAAGAGATTTTAGCACCTTGAACCTCATTAAAACTGGCATTAGAAATAAAATTAAATTATGTCATGTTAACAACATTCTCATTATAAAAATTGAAGGCCCAGATAGGAAAAGTTTTATTTTTGACAAAGTTTTCAGAAGTGGGGAAGTTTAAAACAAGGAAAAATTCTGAGTTCTAAACTTAAGTTTTTTGAAAAACAATAAATTTAATTATTTGTTTTAAAATTGTATTCATTCTTTGTGTTGTTTGTCTTCATTTATATTTTTTCAAGCTGCTTAAATAAGGCTGTTATCATCAACTTTCAGGTGTAAATTGCAATTTTTAGCATTTTGCTAAAGCTTTTTTCTCCATTTTCACTTTTTTGATAAAAGATTTTTCTCTCCAGCTAAACTCTGGGAAGCCCTAAGAATAAAAGTCTTTATCAGGTGTTTTATGTGAAAACAATAAAGTAAATTGCTTAGTATTTTTTAAACATCAACATCTAACAAACTAAAGACAACGAAAGACATCTAACAAACTAAATGGCTATTTTATCATTAATGTAAATTTTCTAAGTGTTTAAATCTTCTTAGGTCAATTCTAATTTTATCTGAAATTGTTATTTTCAAACGCTATTTAAATGGCAATATGAATAAAAGCATGCAAGTTATGGCTGCACACGCACACTCCAGGCATAAACTAACCCTTTGTTGTAGATATACTGTTTTCAGAAATTTTGGACATCTCGGTTGTTTCTTCAGGCATAGGAGTAGATTCTTCTAAGGCAAAGAAAGGCAAAAAGAAGCTCTCTAATGTAAAAATTTATACAAATGGGAAAATATTTTTCCCAGAAAAGCAATTGAATTTTGACTTTATTGGTGAAACTTGAGTAAATGTATGTGTTTACAAATATTATTATGCTTACTCAGCAATATAAAATATATTGTGCAAAAAATGAACAAAAAGTTCTATCTGACATGAAAATAAAACCTAAAACCATACTAAAATTTGCTTAACTGTAGATTAGTAAACATATTTCAATAGAAAGAATGTATAGGTATTGTCAAATGAAATTGGAGAGACAAAACATTATTGTTAATATTTTACACATTCTTAAAAATTTTGATTCCCTTGCCCTAAATGCTTGTAAATTTAATTTGTGTAAAACTATGAAAATAATACAGTTTAAAATGATAAACATTTAAATCCAAGAACGGTTCATTAATTTGAAAATTGAGATATTGATAATTTATCTGACAGTTATGAAAGAGATATAAATATATGAATTATTTATTGGGTCTAATGCACAGACTGGATCTCATTTCAAGATCTGATGTTGCAGTTAGAAAAGCCTTTTTTTTTTTTCTTGTACTTTACAGTTTTTACAGAGGAAAAATTATTTCTACCCCCAAAAAATTATGCTTTTGCATTAATCTTTCATTATGAAAAAATTCTGTTAGAGAGTAATTTTTTGAAAAATGTAGCCAGAACTAGCTCCTTAACAAAAGAACTCCATTTTTTTACATATGTATTTATAAAAAATTTAAGACCTCAAATACAGTTTATATATAAATGTTTAATGAAGTGGAACAAGCTGAACTGCAAAACTTGTCCAGAACATATTGCCTAAACTTGTTGATGCAATTATGAATTTATCCATTAGGCAAGCATCATAAAATTACGCTCATTCAGGTTGTGTGTATTGATTGATGAAATTTTATAATCCATAACATGCAAAAATGAAATAAAACAAATAAAAAGGACAACTATTTGAATTGCATGTTTTATTTTGTGCAAAACATTTATGGAATTATCATGCTTATGAATGATTGTCGATGTTTCAGTGATAGTAAAATGATTTATAATGCATTCTCATTAGGCAATTAATGGATATCCATTTTTATATATGATCAATTAATGCACATTATTTTGGTTCATTTTCACACTCAAAGCTGGCTTATGTACTAGAAAATACAATGCATAAATTGAGTTTTACTTCCAAAAAGTAAAATTTAAAGACATATATATATATATATATATATATATATTGACTGATATATTTAACAAAAGTTAAACAATGGCACAACAGCCCACATGCGGGCCAAAGCCTGTGCTGCCCAACCACGCCTTCATAACCATGAACTTTGGGGTGCAAAAGCATATGCCTCAACCAGGTGGTCAGCCTAATGTGAATCCCCAGTGTTTAACTAGCCCCAGTGTGGGGAACAAGCTTGGTCCCCATTTTATTGACCTACTCAAGGGACGAAAGTTGAGTTAAATAGCCCAGCCCAGGAATCGAACTGCAGACCTGCGGCTCAACGTGCTAACCATTGCATCACCACGCTGACTGATACATTTTAGAATAAATGTAGCAAATTGTTTAGTTTTTAGTTATCCTATCACTGCCCTTACTTAATTGATACATATTCATCAGTTGGATTTTACACAAAAGTTATTTGGAACTTATAGTTAAATCATACAGAGGAAAAGCATGGCAGAGAATCAGTGGTTGATTTTCAAAGATATCTCAAACTTTAGATGTCAGAAATGTTGATTCCAATTGAGATATAAGCTGGAAACTGTTCCAGTGTGGAACTTCCTCAAACTGAACAAAGCATGCTACTTCACTTTGTGTAGAGGTTCACTTCAAAATATACCTTTAAAATGCAGTTTCTTAGTCCAGATTCAGATATATTCCTTATGTTATTATGCTAATAAAATAAACCATACCAAGAATTTTGAAGTTTGCACAGTCATGCTGCATCAACCTTGCAATAATGCTCAGGAACTTCTCTGATATTTTCTAACTTACTCAAAATCACGATCAAACTTTTTATGCTCATAACATGTAGTGAACTTAAGTATACTTATACAAACCTTCACTCTTTGTAGTGAAGACAAGAACTTCACTCTTCTCACTCCAGCCAAATTTATTTCCAGCCCTTATGACTGCTTCATATTCAGTGGCAGGTTCGAGATCTTTCAGTTGAAAAGACTGAGTATGCATGTCTTCATCATCAGAAGATTGGGAGATTTTTTCTGAGATTCTTTCCCATTCACCCATATCTGCTTTCTATGCATTAATGATTTGCAAGAGGAGAAAAAGAAAAGAAGTTATAGTATGGGACATAAATTTTTACTCATCATTATAAACTATCAAAATTGGTTTTCAACATTTAATAGTGAGTGGGATCGGGAAAAAGGTGCACTAATTTTACTTTCAGTAAACAAATTGAGTAAAAAGTTAAAGAACATGTTATTATGTGATGCTATATCTATCTATTATCTTAAGCCAAAAAATGGTAATAGAGAAAGTAGGCTGTATAGATGCACAATTATAATTTTAGACTAATTACAGCTGTCAAAACTTTTAAACTCTGATTGGTAAGACTATTTCATACATTCACTACATTCCTACTGAAAGCTGTTCCTGTTTTAAAAATATGATAGTGCACCAAGGAACTTTTGAATAGCCTTAAAAACAAATGATCTTAAATATTTGGAAAAGTAATATGCTTCTTCACCAAATACATTAAGCACTTATATTAACAGTAAACCTGTATGTCTCATCAAGATTTCAGTAAAAAATCTTGAAAATCGATTTGGAAAATGGTTGTAATTTGTTTAGGAAAATATTGCAAAATTCTGTGTATTTAAAAATTTTTATTGCTACTTTGTAACTCTTATAGGTTCCTATTTATAATTGTGCATATATTTATATATCGTGCACCATTTATAATCACACACTATTTATTATTGCATATAATACAACTTGCATAGTGACATTCTAAATTTTTTTCAGTCTTTAATGTAACTGGATTTTTTAATAAGCTGTTCAAAAGTTGCATGTTTTCTTAAAAGAACAACCTTAACTGCAGTGCATCCAAATTTTAAATTATAAAATACAGTTTGTGGTAACTTTTTTCAAAATTACTACTGTGCTTGGAAAGTAATTTTCAATAACTTTCTTTTTCTTTTTTTAATATTAAAATTAAGCACTTTAATCCTTAAATATACTATGCAGAGGAATAAACTTTATAATTATGCTCTTCCGGAAGTTAGTCACATCATACAATACATCATATTGTAAACTGGTTTCAAAAATAATTTTAAAACAAGATTTTCTAAGCCATTCAATATATTATATTGAATTATATTATATTGAATTGCTTAAAAAATTTGCACATTTCACATTCACTGCATGATATTAAATATAAAATAACAAATTACAAATCAAGCTTACTTTTCGATACTCTAATTCAAATTCATTAACGGGGGTTTCTTTACTAACTTTCCAAGAAACTGTATATATTCTGCCCTGGGTGCTGTGAGGTTTGCTTGTAAATACTGGAACTTCAGGTGTACCTATATAATAAATGATATCCATATATTAAGCACAATATGCTTACAAAGCTGGTAAATAAATATTTATTTATTTGGACTCTTTAAAATATCTCTTGATCATTCCCTGAAACACTCATGTAAGATAAATATCTACTGTAGAACTCTTATTATCTACTTAAATGTCACACTTTCTTTGAGAGATAATTTGATATAATGTTGACATTGTATATTTTAGGGGGACCAAAAGGTAGTGTTATTTTTTCATATGTTAATTTCATAAACTTTGGATGGTAGGGGACCAAAATATTCTTTTCACATATCTCTTTATCTCAAAGAAAAGAAATCCATAAAATTCTTGCTGTAAAGCACAACACTCATAAATAAAAATCAATTTTAGGACACTTTGAAATTTGTCCTCTTCCAAGAAGGGTGAACAGACACCTTCCCCTATTTCCCACATTTTTCTTGAAAGGAAAAAAAAAAAATCTATAAATTCTTGTGTAATGTTTTGTATTTGGGCATAAAACATACTTGAAAAAACGAGTTAATATTTTTTCATCTGAAAGATGAGTATTTGTGAACTTTATACACTTATTATTAAAATACTTCTTTTTTTAACAGTTAATATAATCTCTTTCTCTCTGTGTATTAATTCTTTGGGTATTAATGTATTCTTTTTTTTTTTTTTTTTCACTCCCATGCTGAATTCCAACTGATTTGCAGAAACTCTTATGTGGAGTCTTACTCAAAATTTTAACTATTCATTAATTAAAATCCTCAATTATATAAAATTAAAAAATATGTACTAATTAAATAATCATTTTAAATAGTAGGTAAACCAAACAATTGTAAGACTAAATCTTATAGGACTCTGTAAGGTTGTATTTGTGAGATTCATTTCAAATAAAACATAAAGTAGTCAAAGAAATATTGAGAGTTTAAAGGGGTGATGAGAAAGAAATATTTACACGAAAAAAAAGCAGATATTATATTACCTAACACGTATGTAGTGCCTGATGCACTACTTAAAGAGTTACTGGCAATGCACTCGTATTTTCCAAAGTCTCCTTCTTGGATGTGATGAATGATGAGCATATGGGAATGACTATGTACTTTCAAGTGATAGCGATCAGTGGCATGAACAGCATGGCCTTCATCCTTCTTCCAGGTAATAGTTGGTGAAGGTTCTCCTTCAGCGATACAAGTGATGTTGACATTGGAACCTTTATGAGCATGTATTCTTGAGTGAGACATTTGGACTTTTGGAGCAACTGTAATAGAAATTAATTGATAAAGGACCCATAATTTGTCACTCTATTAAATTACATGCACACACACAACTTACAATAATAACCAAAGACAGAGATTGAGCCTTAGAGCTGGTATGTGCTTGAAAATAACTAGTCCTATTAAGACTGTAGTTTAAATTAATCATGCTTTTTGCAGGGCCATACCTAGAAAAAAATTTCAGGGAGGGTCCAAAAATTTCGGAGGAGGTCCAAACAGTGAAAAAGGCTCTTCATCATTATTATTTTGTTAACAAAATTCTAAATTTCGGCCTCGATTTAATGAACTCCTATTTTGCAAACTTCTTTGTAAAATAACCTCCAATTAGCAAATTGGATTCTCTGTTTAACAAACTTTTTCTTGCAATCTATTTCCCCACCCCCTCTATTTCTCAAAATATTTGAGCATATATTTCCCCCATTTCACTCTTGTTGTTAGCTCATTTTTTTCATCAATGAACCTGAACTTGTTTTATCAACAGTAAAGTTGCTGCCATTCACTGGGTTTTATCTAGGAAGTGCAATCTTTTTTTCCCCATATCCACAGAAATTCCTTCAATGACCCCTTTTTACTCCACAGACCCTGGGACGTGCTTAGGGTTTTAGCAGCCCTGGGCAAAACATATTTAGTGGCTCGGGGCAAAAAATAATTACAGGTCTTTCAAATTTCTCTACTTACCAAATTGTAGATTTTACCTGCTTTCCCTGCTTTTGTCTTTTTGCCTTCCTTCTTTTCATAGATGTAGACAGTTTGTGAAAAAACATCTTTTGAAACTCTGGATTCAGCATGCAAGTACACATGTGCAGGAAGGCCATAACCAAGGTGGGATTTGGAGGTTCAACTCCCTCCCCCCTCCAAAATTTGGATTTTTGTTGATAAAATGATGTTGATGAAGCCTCTTAAAAAATCTTGCCTTTTTTCTTTTTGGCTATGCTACTCATGTGCAGTTTTGAGTTGTAGGTCAAGAAGTTTATTTGACGATTTGATATCCATGAATTAAACAGTTTTTTAGCAACCCTAAATTTTAGCAGCTCAGGGTGATTGCCGAGTTTGCCACCCCCTAAACACAGCTCTGCACAGACCAACCCATTTTCAACCTCAGTACAATTATCCAGTGTCTGAATGAGTTTCCCATTTGCTAATTGGTCAGTTGCTCTCATAATTTCGATTCTTGTTACATGAAATATTCAAAGTGAAAAAGGTTGGGCATCAAAGAAAAATATTTAATTCCTTATGACGCGGAGAAAGGTGTGAAGAAAAGGATATTGCTCTAGATTTGGTGTTCTTCCAAAAAGCTTATCAAAAATGCTAAAAAACTGTGAGAAGATAATACAAAATTATAATTTATCAAATTCCTGTTCAAATCATTTAAAAAGATATGTCTCTGAATATGTAGATGAAATAGTTTTGAAATGGATATAAACAATAAAAAATAAGAATGCTCCGATTTCTGGGCCTTTCATAACTGAGAAAGCTTGGAAGTATTATTTTTAAAGTGTGTGCTTACAGTATTAGCCCGAATATAACAGGATACTTTTTGACAGATCATTTACTGTTAAAAAAGAAACCTGACTCGCACTAATTGAGGTCTAAAGATATAGGATTTTCAAAATATCTAAATGAAAAATTTTGGTGTCATATTAAATTCAAGCTAATACAGTAATTATTTTTTAAAATACTATTTAGGGTTTGAGAATACAAAATCTGCTAAATATAATTTAAAGTATTTTAAAACATGAATTTTCCACATAAATTAGATAATTAAAAAACTGGATAATAAAATATTTTTTTCCGTTAAAAAAATTACATGATACAGTGAAACCTGTGAAGTTGACCTAATTGACCAAGAACAAAATGGCTCAATTACTAACATTAAGTGAACCCTTTATAAATTCACCACCTGTCTACCGGCCTAACTTGTATATTAACCAGGTAGTTAGGTAGAATTAGTTCGAAATCATATTTTAAAACCTTTGTAAATTGACTACTTCCAGAATTTTTTCTGTATCTTTCTTCTTACAACTTTCATATATTTTTTCTATTTATTGCTTCTCATCCACACAAAATGTACAGTACCATACTGTTCTGTCACTGGGAGAAAACAAAACTTAAAACTTGCCGACAAAGCAAAATTGAAAACTATTTCAGTCCAGATTCTTAATGTATCATTCATTTTAATTCTTAAGCAAGATTCCCCCCCCCCCTACCCCCAACTACATTAGTACGTATACAATAGTAGTCAGTGCCAGATTTAGATGTGTGGAGGTCCCTAATTATTTCTAAAAAAAAGTTTTAAAAAATTTCGACGACCAGTGTGACAAAGTGGGTTCACTGTTAACTCATAGCCTTGAGATCCAGAGTTCAATTTCCATGGAGGTATATTTTATTTACACAAAAAATAATGTCTACTTCTTGTGTGGTGTTGCACTCTTAATGCAATGTGGATATGGCTCGCGTTGCAACCGATCATGTTGACTTCGAGTAGTATGCAAAATACGTTCAAAGAAGGAGATGCTTTGCACCTGACATATTTGGGGATAGGTCATGAAATTATTTTTCAAGCAACTTTTTCTTTCAATAGATAATATATATAGAATGCACACTATATTATTATATATGTAGTATGCGCTCTATAATATACGTATAATATAACAATCACACGTAATTTTTTACACATGCTCTGTAAAATGATGCATTATATATATTTCCCCCCCCCCCCCCCCCCCAATATCGATGAATTCATTTCTTGACTATGTAATAGTATGACAATTTACTTTGTAATTGTTTCTCTCAAATACACGCATGATATATCGGATCGAAGATTAATATTTTGTCAAGAGTTTGAAACGTGCTTTGGAATGTTCAAAACAAAAAATGAGAGGAAAAAGTTAGAGAACTGGTCTTTCACTGTCAGAATTTTATTTTTTTTAAAATTATTTTGTACATCATTTGGTATTCGTTAGAGAATTTTTCATAAAAATATCTTGTAGGGGCCCCTCTCTTGTGGAGGCTCTGGGGCTTCAGTCCCAGTTGCCCTCCCCTAAATCCGGCCCTGGTAGTAGTTATGCCTTAAGTACAAAACCCTTAGCACATACATACGCTATAAGAAATGTATTAATATAGTAATAAACTGAGTTTCATAATGAACTAACTTGTTTCTGTTTAACTTACTACTGTATGTAGTATACACGGTAACTGTACATACTACTATGACAATATTCAGTAGAGTAATATTTACGTATAATTAATGTTTAACCCTAACAAGCAATATTATTCTTATTTTATATCACTTTGATTTCATATTTTATATAATTTTGCAGTATACTACATGTACTAATGTATAAGTACATAGATGATAAAATACAAAAATCAAAAAGTATTGTACCCTAAATAAGTTGACCACAAAAACATGGAACCACTGGGTGGTCAATTTAGGTTAGTTACTAAATTTTAAATAAAATGACTGTTTTAACCCTCTAGTGCAAATACTCTCCCAACCTGTTCACTGAATTCCAATTTTCATAAAAATACACCTACATTTTTAGTTGATAAAAGGATGCATTGTACCATAAAATATTTTTCAATTGTAAATTTCAGTAAAATATTTAGATTCTCATTTTTCTTCCCACAATGGTTTTCCCTTAGAAAATTTTATTTGATTTAAATATTTTTAAAACTGTAGAAAATTACTTTAAAGGAATGATAAGAAAATAGTACTGTTTTAATAATTTATATAGTTTTGTTTATAAAAACACATACATAAAACTTGCACTCGAATCACAGCTGATGTGGAAATTCCAAGAGAATTGTTTGCGACACACTCATAATTGCCAGCATCACTTGAGGAAGCTTCAGGAATCATGATCTTGTTCTGGTCATTCATCTTCATCATTCTTTCACCATTCTGAAAAATTAATGTGATGTATTTCTTAAAAATCACTATTATCAACTTGAAAATCAAAGCATTTTACTTAATTCACAATAAAAAATAATAATTAAACCAAAAATATTTGTTTATTTATTTTACATTAAAGGAACACTCCCGAAGGCAAAATTAACAGTGGTTCAAATGTGATGCTATATTATTTTAATAGGAGCATAACAAATTAAGTATAGAATAAAAGTAGATAGATATTTTACCCGTCTGTGAAGATCTTCTCAATCCCCCCCTCCCCCAACCTTCAATTATTTTCAGTTATATATTTCTTGAATTTTAATGTAAAAATAAGTGTTCATGCAATCTCATTATGAAAGTAAAAGGACAGTTTTAAATTTCTTATCTCCAATTCATAAAGTAAAAATTGCTAAAAAAAACTCATGAAATGTAAACCTTGCCTAGAGGATATCTAGATGTATGTGGTAACTTTTTAAAAAATCATTCAAGTAGGAAAGATATAGCAATCATAGCAAGGGAACATAGGCAGCAGAACTTCTTTTCTTCTCCTGCATATTGTACATAAAAACTAATAATAAAAGTAAAAGTAATAAAAGTAATATACAGGAAAATAAATAAAAGTAATGGTGACTTTACAAAACAGGATTTTCACTGAACTCTTACAGTGAATACTTCACAGTGACAGCTTCATTGATATATCCTGAGATTCACTGAATCACTTTACATATTAATAACTAATTTGAAAACTGCATTTGAAGCCAGTATAAATTCAATTAAAAAATAAATCCCAATCAAATTATTGATGTATCATGAACCTGAACTTACAGGTTTCTTCCATGTAATTACGGGAGTTGGATCACCAGTAGCTTCACATCCAACAGAAATAGGTTCCCCTTCTTTAACAACCACTAAACCATTTCGAGGTTCAGGATAAACTTTTGGAGCAGCTGAAAATAAGGGAATTATCCAAATAAGGTGTGAGTATATAGACACTATATTAATCATTCTAACATTAAACATTAAAAAATACATAATTTATTTAGAATAGTGTTTTGTTCTAGATCCAATTCATTCCAAATGAATTCTACTCAAAACAAAATTAATTATTTACTGAATTTTAATCTTGAAATAAGTACTGTTAAAGGGCAGGTATTTTAGTACGTGGTATAAAGTGATGGAATTCATGAATCTATTTTCCAAAAATTGTTTGTTTAAAAAGAAAACTATTGAAAATATTAGTTTTTTTTTTTTTCACTTGAGAATTAATAAAATAGATTGCACACAAATGTTTTGAAAGTACTGCCATCTAAACTTCTCTTTACACTTTAGAGTTGTTTATATCAATGAAGAAATACAATTTAACATTTTGTTTGCAAAATTACTTACAAACTATCTCTACGGTTATGACAGCAGATGCTGGTTCCCCAATAGAGTTATCTGCAATGCATTCGTATTCTCCAGAATCATTTTTCTGTGCATTATTGATGACATAGCTGTTTTCTTCAGTGCTGTCATAGTGGCGTCCCTGTGAACAAAGGATTTCAAGCAGAATTAACATTTCTAATTCATATCAAACATTACAATTACTAATAAAAAAAGTACACAATATGGAGGTATTCATACAAAATTTCAGCTTGTGATCAGACGTTTTAAAAATGTTAATTTGTAAAAAACTAGTGTAATTAGTTTGTTTTAAATAAGGTGGAAAATAATTTTCTGTGATGCTTATAAAATTCGAAAAATTCAGCATGCCGTCATCAGTCATGCGTCAAAATTTTAAAACTGGAGAGCAGCAAGTTGTGAGGCAGCACTAACTTCCTCAGAACGATATTTCAGAGGATTTAGAAATATATATATATATAATGAAATGAATACAAATAGATTCTAAGAAGTGTTGAATTTTCGTTAAATTTTGAATAGATTTTGCAAAAATTGTGTAAATTCTGACGGCACCAAATTATTGCCTGCATTTGCAAATTTTGGTGATTGGCCAGATTTTGTAGAAAATGGCAGTTTTTCCATGGTATTCAAGGATAATTGAGCAATCATTAAAAAATCTTTTTTTTAAGCAACAAAATGCTAATTTTTAGTTTGCTTTTGCTTAAAACACTGTGTATTGTTATTACCTACAATTAAAGCTGAGAAATAACAAATCTTTCCGTAATTTTGCAATCTTGTTCTTTTTCCAAATGCTGCACATCAAGAGTAGAGCAACTCAACAATGCAGTGATTTTTCACATTAACACTTATTCCTTTCTTTTCTACTCGATCTCTCATGTGCCGTTTTAAAAGCATTAGCACACTTCAGATTTTTAGTAATTTAGCATAAGATACAGAAATCTTCTGTTTTCTTTGAATGTCTTTTAAAAAGTCTTTGTGCTTATTGTATGTTTTAAGATGGCCACGGCACCATGGTGAAGCTGTCAAATACGCACTCATCTAATAATCTTTCACTCTTGTTGAATCATTATGCTCAGAATAGGATGGATCATCAATCGATTGAGCAATTGTTCATGACATCAATAGCAGGTAATAGCTTGTGCGTTTTTGCTACTATGTGTGTAATTATCAAATTTCACATTACATCTCTGACTTGAAATTTCTATACGTCAGATTTTGAATATGCTATATGAACATTGAGATGCAAGGGCGTCAGCAGGATTTTATCCTAAGGGGGGGCATCAAGATATACACATGTTATGAAAAAGAATTAATCAGTCAAAAATACACTCTTTAAAAAAAGAACTAAATGCGCCTCAAAGGAACTAAAAAAACTTCCAAGCATTTAAAACCAGAACAAGTTTGTCTCTGTTTTAAGTTCTTCGGAGCTATGTCAGCTTCTTCGGAGCAAACTTAGTTTTATTTTTATTTTAATGTGTAAATATGTGGATGTCCAATTCAAAAATTTAAATAAAATGGTAGAAGGCATTAAACCATAAACAAGTCTGGATTCGGCCACCAGGAAGTTTCCCGATGAGATGGTCATTCTCATATATATAATGTGCTTATAAGGGAATTCAGAATAAAATGTAAGTGGACCGCCGTTTTAGGGTTTGAAACACGTCACAGTAACCACGACAAATGCCGTGAAATTAACCCAAATAGCCGTGATGATCAACAGTTCTTGAAGCAATGTTTTTTGTTTTTCTCATTGCATTCATTATTAATTCAATTTTTTTCCTGTTAAGCGAAAAAGTTGAAACTGCAATTTAGCGTTACCAAGCAAATTTAAGATTTTGCGTTGAGCTGAATAGTTTTTGCTGACAGCTTCAAAATCTTATTTCGAGCCCTGCGCCGATTATACATATTTTATGGGCCAGAGTGATCAGTTGTATTCTGTTCTGATTATAAACACAGGCCTAAACAACTAATTTAATGTGTAAAGTTGAAATCAAAATATCGCCTCAGGTTTTTTTTTTTTAAACTTCCAAACTTTACTAAGTAAAAGAATAAATAAATAGGAAATTACTGATATTTTCACGTTCACTTTCTTCATTTTTCTTCTTTAAATTTCAGGTGTTTTCACCCCCCCACCCTGTCCCCGTGTTCAGTGTGCAGATCAGGCCCAGACTGGCTCTTTTGAGGGCCCTCGGCTAGAGATTGAAAAGGTGGCCCTTACTGAGGAATTTAAAGGGAATAGAATATTAGAACATGTAATATTTGAAAATTAGGCTTACGTACCTAAAAACCGCATTAAACTTTTAAAAAGATTTTGGGGCCAACTTGAGTCGCGGGGTTTCTGGAATTCTCTGCTGTGTTACTGTGCAAGATTACTAGTAAATAAATAATCAAATTACTTTTATAATAGAGTATTACATCTATTTTTGGGAGGCCTCTCCTAGGGCCCTCGGCGATTGCCGACCAGCCGATTTGGCCAGTCGGGACCTGGTTCAGATGTACTAGTAGGTTTCACATTCCCGAGACAGGTAAGCCCCTGCCAATAGGTATTTGAGAGTTGAGGTAAAATTACTTACAGCATGTTTCCAGGTTATAACAGGTGTTGGATTTCCTGAAGCATCACATATGAGTGCAATACGTTCACCTTCTTTTGCTGTGATGAACGCTTCTTTTGGACGAGCACGAACAGAAGGTGGGTCTATAAAATCAACAAACAAATATACATATGAAAGACAGTGAATCTTTTCATAGTACATTAAATAAATTTAATTTCTATTAGGGTTCATTAAATATTTTCATGTTCCTTAAATAAAAACATTCTATTTAAAAATAAGCAATCAAAAATTGTAACTACAAGGTTTCCAGTTGCCGAATAACAACGCATGAACTTCCCACCGAAACCCTTTTTTGATGCAATATAAATATAGATTCTGTTTAATCGATGGACAAGTAAAACTGTCAATCAAAGTTTAAGCCAATTAAAATTAATGTATCGTCTTCGTCCTTGGCCCTCTTCATGCTTCACTTTTCAAAGTAATTTAGCCCTTATTATGGTAGATAATGATAATACATATAACACAAAGCTAAAAATATTTCATACAATGTTAAATATTTTAAAATTATAGTACAAAATAATAAGACAAAATTTGAATTTTTATCAACAACTAAATTATCCTCAGAAAACTGCACAAGGCGACAGTACATGTTTATAAAAAATAACTAGATTTCCAATAATTTACTTTTCCATACTAAAATGCCTCCCCCACTCCCTTCCCAAGCCAGGAGAGGTCTAAAAATCTTAATGGAGCCAAGGGCGGTTCTAGAGTTGCATTCTGGGAGGGGTAATGATATTTTATAATTTTAAATAAACTCAGTGCCTCAGAGAAGGAGTGATTACCAGGGGGGCGCACAGAGGAAAGGGGAACCCCTTTGTCTGCACAATGCACTCCATATACATGTTAATAAAATGTTTCATTAATCATCATATGTGAAATAAATGTTTAATTAATAGTATAATTAATGAAGTATGTAAATACCGAAAAAATAAACTAGTATCTTCGCCCCCATCGATCAAAATTATTGTTATATTTGAAGAGTTCCTTTGTTTTGCCATTAGATAGTGTTAGTTTAATTTCACCCCAGTGAATTTCGCATGCAGAATTTTTTTTTCACTTTCGTTTTCAAAATCCTGAGAGGGGTAATTACCCCCATTACCCCTCGTTAACTGAGCCATTATAGCAGTTATAGTACACTTTGGATATTTGCCAGCACGGCGAGATGATATAATTCTTGGTACTAAATACGCCAATCTGCAAAGGATTATGTATATGAAAATATGGATGAATTTTCCGGGAACCTTAAATGAGCAGTAATTATAGGTTGTGAGCATGTGTAAATCCCCAAATAATGAAAAGTCGCCATTGGTGGCAAGCTATCCTAGCTGTTCCATTGTTTTTATCAAAGAAAATGCATGAAATACTGTTTTCTTAGAGCTAATTATTAACTATACATATACGCAAGTCGCAAAATTATGAAAATTCGCCATAATTGGCTAATACGCAAGGTGTTAAATGGATTTCACATAATTAAAAATAGTGCGAAGTTTAAATTTTTATGTTCCAAGCAACATGCAAGAACCAAGCAATGTGTAGCTCGGTAACATTCTATCTCATCCAACCTTTGGTTTTGTTTGTTGAAATTATGCCTTTTTTTACGAATAAGCCTTATGAGGGGCCGAATGCCTCATACGAAAAGCGAGCGTAGCGAGTCTAGGGGCCTTGGCCCCTAGTATAATACATATAATAAGAAAACTAATAACTTTCATTAATAAAAATATCGCTGATAACTTTCTGCTCAGAAATGTTTCTGGATTTTCTCTCTCTCTCGTAGCTGATATCTTTAACCTTCGAAAAATATGTTTTTAAAATATTTGATCAAGTATTTTAAAGTAAAAATTTGAAAGAAACATTCTTGCATGAAGTTCATTTTTAAAAACAATCATTAAAATTTTGTTTTAATAATTAAAAAAAAATAAGTCAGTGTAATAATTATTTTTTTTTTTTGGGGGGGGGGGGCAATTTAAGTCAATATGCACCTTATTATTGAATCTGTTAAACAGTAACAATATTTCTGATCTTTAGAAATAATTTATCATTTTTTTCCCCTCCAAATATGTTTTTAAAAAAACTTTTGAATAGTAAAACCTGTTGAAGAAAATCGTTGAAAAACCCACCATTCGTGGTTATTTTGCCACTAATACATAACCTTAACTGTGGACACGATTACTATATCTTATTTCATCTTTAAGAATTTCTAGAAATGAATAGACTTTCCCGATATCAGAGTTTTTAAGAAATGAAAAATGAATAGGATAAAATTAGCATTTTGCAATCTGTCGACCAATAAAAGACCCTTTTTTTTTAAACAATGCAAAGGAAATAAAGAAATTTACTCACAGAGGACATCTAATGAATGTGTCAGTTCAATAATAGGATTGGTACTGATTTGACATGAGTATTCACCACTGTCTTTTGGATGCACACGTGCTATTTGAAGAGAACTGCCCTTTGTCGTGAATCTGTCTTCACGAGTGATGCGCATTTCGCCAGCGAATAATATGCGATTTTTTCCACGCTTCCACAAGATAACAAAATCACCTGAAAGTATACCAAAAATGTATAAATAGATGAACATTTTAAAAGAATTATCACATTCCCAATGTTAAAAGTAAAGTAATCTATAAATAATATCATGAAAAAAATGTACATTTTATATTCCAAAATTAATATGTTAAGACGTAATTTAAGAGAGGGAGAAAGAAAGAAAAGAAAAGAAAAAGGTGAAATATTAGTTTTTTTTCTTTTCTTTTCTTCATTTTCTATTCCCCAACAATTAAATTAGTGTAATACTTCTATTTATTTTGATGCAGATAGTTAAATCAATTTCTACTTAAAAATAGGCCCAGTAAATAAGTTCTTCGCGAGGGCGAAGGTCAACTGTATAACGTTTCACCCACAGAAATCGTTGCAACAGGAGTGGCCAGCTAAACTACCACTGGGAGCCACATTTCAGCAAAAGAACTAATGAAATGAACGAAATGTAGAATATTCGTAAAACATCCAAGACCAAATCTAATTTTCAAATATTTTCTTTACAAAAGTGAGAGAATCACAGAACAATGTGCGATATGTATTTTAATAACATTTCTATTTTTGAAAAACTTAGAAACAAAATAAAATGGAGAAATTGCTTAATTTTAGCATATTTAATTTGTTTATACAAGAGTCGCGCTGCGTCCACCCATGCTCTACAGCAGTGGTGCACAAACTATTTTCATTTGCGACCCCCTATTTTGTGTAAAATTTTGTCACGACCCCAGGATAGACAGTAGAATTTTGTTTAATTGACAACGAAGTTACATTGAAATTCTTCCAAGGATTTGCTCTTACAGGGTGTTTTTAATAGAGTGTCGTGACGTCATCGATTGAAATAACGCTTTTTTAAAATAGCGCACCAAACTTTTCCCTACTTTTCTCTATTGAAATTAACTTTTAGTTGAATGAAATGTCAATCCCGCGGGACTTCGGGATCAACAAATCTCAATCCCGAAATCCCGCGAAACGAAAAACAGTACGGGATTGTGTTTCCTAAGTAAGTTGCTTAGTTCCCCACTTTAATTTTTAAAGACGCATTATTATTATTATTATTTGGTAAATGCGCGGATTCTTCGATCATCTTTATTTAAATCAATTAAAGTTATATTTAGGTAGGCTTGCCAGATTTCTGAAATATTCAACCGGTACACCGGAATGCTCCCCGTGGTACGGGTATTCAAGGGTACATTTGCCCGACCTGTGGCTGAACGCGCTTGCGCTCTCAACTGGGAGACGGAAGATGCCTGGTTCAAAACCAGGTCGAGTCCGTCGACCTAACCGTTCGGAGTTTCCCGTGGTTTTCTACGAAACTTCGCGTAAATACGGGTTAGGATCCCTTAGAAAGTACACCACGGAGGAAAATCTCCTCCCCCTCGGTCCAGATTCCTGGCCGTAACACTTTATTTACATTTTCCCCTCAAGGGTACATACTTTTGGCGGGTTTTTGGAGTGTTTTAGAGGATAGTTTATTCTCAATGCTATGAGTAAATGGTTATTTATTAAGAACCTGAACCAGGGGTATTAATAAATGACACAAGCATATAAATTTAAACATTTTATTTCTTACATGTTAATATTTATAAGTTGCTTAGGTAAAAAGAAACACTTTGAATGAGGAATAAAGATTTGAACAATACTTTTATTAGCACATAACCACTCTTCGATAGTTCTCACTTTTTATACAGTACAGTGAAACAAATGACAAAGTAATTATCCTTAAAAATCCTTCACATGTAATTATTTTTAGACTTTTTTGGTCATCTATAATCAAATTTAATTTTTACCGGGACGTGAAGTCAGGACCGGCCTTCTGTTTGAAGTGGCCCGGTTGCAAAGATTGTTTGGGGGCCCCAAACATTATAGATGCTAAAAATTCATTAATTAATAGATCCATTTATAAAGCAAACATTAAAAATGAACTGAAATACCATTAATAACACTTTAATGGTTGTGGTAATTAGGGTTGAAGGCCGGCTCTAAGGTAGCTGGCACCCTGGACAAGCTAATTTTTGGCGCCCTTTTTAAATAAATCTAACTCGTTTATGACGACTCCCAGATTGAATGAGGAAATCGGAAATACTTGGCTGGTACAATGTTAAGTTTATGGGAGTATAACTCGCTTTTAACGAGTAAAACCTGGTTATATCGAGGAATATTTTTGTGATTTATAAAATTTCTACTGACTTCCACCTCACCAGCTCAGATAATCCTTTCTTAGAAAAAATCTTTTAACATTCCAAAGTCAATAAAGACGACGATGATAACGAAGAATAGGAAGAAACTACAAAGGGAGCTTACCTGACCATGGGCAAGTGGGACAGTCTGACGTTGGATAAATCTTCAAAAGAAAAAAAAATCCATTCTCTGTCCTAAGATTATGTTCTCATGGCGCCCCGGACAGCTGCCCGAGTTGCGGGTACCTTGATCGGCACTGGTTGGAGGTCTAAACCGCATTGAATATGTATGCTAAACCAGTGGGGCCGTTTATCACCTATTTCAGTTAACCCGCATTACTAATATTGAAAAATGTGAGAAAATATGAATCTATTCACTCTGGAGATCCACCGACCGCCGAGAGTGACATTAATTGTTTCATAGTTTAGTTAGTAATGAAGACAATAAAATAAATATTTTGTTGACCAACTACCTATTTAAAATTTGAAAAAGAAGCCCACAATAGAAGTGGGGGGGGGGATGACTTAAAGCTTAGGTCAAATTAAATAAAGTCAATAATTTCAAATCAAATGCTTCCTTTTGGGCCCGCCTCGATTTATCTTTTTCTTTCTGGTTATGTGCCCGAGACGTACATTTCAATCATCCAATTTTATGCGTACTTTTATCCGCTTTTATACTGTAAATATTCAAATATAGTATGAGGGTTCTATTAGAAAATAGAGCAACATCCATTCGAAATCTATTATTAATTTCAGTTGGCTTTTTTTTTTTTTGGAATTAACCCCTTATTGGTAGTATATCTTTTCGATTATTTTTTTATTTATTTATTTATTTATTTTTTTCATAGTTACCAACCCTAACCGAACACATCTAACCGCTTTTTGGAAACAGTAAATTTTTAATATCTTGTCAAAATGTTAACCAACCCACACGTACATTTGGAAACTAAATATGGTATTCAGTTGTCCACGATCTTTTTCTATATTCTAACATAAAAATCACTGTACCTATAAAGTGGTTAATTATATTCCATAAATGTTATCAACTGTACGTTGCATGGCACGCGCCGTCGAAGAAGAAGGGGTTGAGATCGATTAATTTGTTTGAAATATTTTATATCCCTAATTTTCAATAAACACAGTTTTAAAAGTACTGAGTTTTTCTACTTCAGAATAGCTGTTTCATCTGACTGCTTAACTTCGGTTACTCTAGATACTCACTTATTGCTTAGGGATTAAATTGCGTAAATGTAAGTTACGGGAACAATCAAAATGCATTTAAAACTTTTATAAATGTGAAACTTAACACAATTTAAAACTTTTTGACGAAAATTATCTAATTAATCTCGGCTATTATAAACAAAATAACGACTTACCTTTTTTCAAATGTAGAAAACGCGATGATAAAATTGGTAAAGCTTAATCCATAATTTAGGCCCGTGAAAGTCGTAAAATTCAATAAAAATCTTTCAAAATATATATAACATATACACAAAAGTTAATAGACTCGTACAAAGTCTAATACAAGCACACACTTCCAATGGCTCAACTTCGGTTAGTAACTTTGAGAGAAGGAGTAACTGCAAAATAGGATTTGACCAACACATTTGCACAATTGTAAACAGGAAAAAAATGTTCCCATGCTTGCAAAGGTAACCAAATGCAGGTCATTTTTTATTCTTTGTGTACTCTTATCTTCAAATTAATACCAGACGCGTGATATGTACTTCGTATCAACAAAGTTATTTAGAGGGGGCCCCCACAGGTATTAATCAATCAGTCCTTGGTTTTGACAACAAAAAGGCCTCTTCCGCTGTTCTTTGTGTTTCGGTTTTTTTCAAAGAATTCGATAATGAGCGGTCGTTATGACCAATGGTCTAGATATGATAATTGTATTTTTCTCTAACTGATGTTTTCGCTCTTTCCACGGTGAAAGGTGCGAAGGTAAGTGACATTTGATCAGAGCTGGGGTGTACTGTCAAAGAATACTGTTCGTAGAAAGACACTTTTATAAATGATGTTTAGCTCTGAAAGATGCAGAGTAGTCACACAACACTATCAGTCTACTTTAATTTAAAGCAATCTTTTATATTTTTCACGATAAGAGAGAGAGACATAATAAAAAATATAGGACGGATTTGGGGGCCCCCTCTGAAACCGGGGCCCAGGTGCCTTGCATCCGCAGCACCCCCCCTGTGGCCGGCCGTGCGTGAAGTAAACCGACCAGGACACCGGGATTTTGTCTGCAAACCAGGACGTCTGGCAAGCGTATATTTAGGTGCTCAAACTTTTGAGACAGAAAACCGCTACAAATAATCGGTTTTCGAATCGGAAAATAACCACGAAGCTCGAATTTCATTCGATCCAATCTAATATGATTTTTCGACGGTCAAACAATTACAAAAGTTTGGACTACTGGAGCATAAAAAAATCCAGGCCATCTAATTGCAGATTTCGGAAAAAGAGGAAGTATACTTTTTTTTTTTTTTTTTTTTTTTTTTTTGGGGGGGGGGGGGGGATGCGGCAAGCATTAAGAGCATTCGCATTTTTATACTTTCATAATTAACATATGTTAAAATTATTTCCGACTCCCCCTCCCCTTGATGATAGTGCAGCTAACTCACAATATTCTATGACCCATATTATTTCTATGATAGTCAGTACAGTTTTCAAACTTTGGTATCATGAAAAAAACGTTTAAGAATTATTTTAAGCAGCTAATAAAGGTGTGCAAGAATCTTCATCTATTTAGAAAGATTTTTTTTTCTTTAAACAACTACAAAATAACGCGTTACTATAAAACTCATACACTTTATTTTTCCACAGTCAGATTTTATGTACCAAATTTACGTGACTTTTTCATGCCAAGAGAAATACCGGATTTTTGAAAACTTTTCCAAATAACACTTTGAAATTTCTTCAAAGTTTATTCAGAAGAAAGGATTGGGGGAGGTTTTAAAGCTACAAAAGAACTATTGAGAAGCTAATATTTTGGGCCTCATTAAAAAAAAAAAAAAAAAAAAAAAAAGAACTCGCAGTATTCGTGAAAATACTGATTATAACACCAATACACGTAAGTCCATAATTGACGAGGCTTCTCTTCAGTCAAAACTCGAGTTCATGTGCGTCCATCGGAGGATTAAGGTAGGGCACGCGCCTCCTAGAGTATTAGCATATTGTCTTATGGTCAAGGACGTACCCAGGGGGGGTGGTCCAGGGGGTCCGGACCCCCTCCGAAATTTTTGGACCACTCCGAAATTTTTTTCTGGGTACGTCCCTGCTTATGGTGTAAATAAAATTGCACCAGAAAGCAAAATCGGAACTAAAATTGTTAGGAACTCGGAATTTGCCCCCTTCTAAATTATTTTTCTGAAGTTCCCCCCCCCCCCACAAAAAAAAAAAAAATCTATATCCATTCTCGAATTTATATACATTTTCATATTGCACAATGAGCAGTCACTCGCCTAATGACAAAAATACATGGTAAAACGAATAGAAATTAAGAGATGGAAGATTAAATATGCCAAGAAGTCAAACGTGTACCTGTACCTGAAATACCTTAACTACAAGCTTTAAGCAAGTTTAATCACAAGCGCATTCGAGACGCCTACTTAATTTATTTTTTGTAACATTTGTGCTAATTATTCACAAAATAATAAAACATTTTCAATTTAGGTTCGCTGAAACGAGAGAATGAAAATTTTTACTTTCTTTCATGAGCTTTATGTCAAAAACCATAGTATGAATTATTGAACACATTTCAAGAGTCTCCAATTAATAATTTAAGTATTGAAATTACCTGGAATTACACTTTGCATCGAAAGAGTGGCGCTCCCAGGATTTTAGTTTTTTTTTTTTTGGGGGGGGGGGGGCTCGGCTACTAATACTACTGAACTCGGTTATAGTGACATCGATTATAGTTACAACTCTCTTATAACGTCGAAATATTCGGTACCACTTGACTTGCTCCAATCGATGTAACCCGTTATAGAGTCACGAATAATTATGGGATCTTTTCAGTGATGTTGTAAACTAGTTTAATAGTGTTTCATGAACTAACGGTAAGTATTTGTTTAAAAATTAATGTTTTTTTGTTGGTTTTTCTTTGTAAAAAATACTTTTTTTTGGTAAAAAATAATTTGAAGATGATTTTAAAAAATAAATAATTTAATTAAGATTCAATTTTTAAAGCTAACTCTCCACCTTTAAGGGGGGGGGGTTTAGCCCCCATAGCCCCCTCCGTGGGTACGCCGATGCATCCAAAGATGACAACAGTTTTAAAAACAGGATACATACTTCCACTAGCAGTTACACTTAGCAGTTGTTTCCAGTTTTTAAAGTTTAAATTGAGTGTAATCTCCAGCGTTGTACATTAAAACTCGTTGTGTTCAAAAACATCCAGAATCCACAAGTAAGGAGACCAAAGGTGGATCCAGGGGGAGGGGCGAAAAAAATATATTCACACGAGATAAATAGGGCGATTTTACCAATATTAATGTATAATTTCGCCGATTAAACCAATATTAAGTAGGCTTTACACTAGATAAAATGATTCACGATTTGCGCCCGCTATGAAAAAAGTTACTGTATCTGCCCTTGGGGGATACAAATTTAGCATTTTTAAGATGTCATAATTCTTGTATCCTTTTTCCTTTCATTATAATAATATCTATATACGAAAAAAAAAAAAAAAGTTAAGATTTGCAAAGGCATATTGATTTATTTTATGCAGCTCAGAAGTGCTACATTTTTGTGACCGTATAATTTAATAATAGTAATGATAAGCGTTTTTTATCATTTTTTGTAAGAATTATTTCCGAAGTATGCTAGTAAGATTCAAAGAAACTTTTTTTCCGTCACATCAACCAAAGTTAAATTAAACATTTGGGATGGTGTTTCAATAAAGCTTCGCCCAGTTATAATAATAATAAATTGTACAACTATACTTTTAAGAGTTTAAAAATAGTCTTTATAAAATATTATTAAAAAACTTTTTTTAATAATACTTAATAATTTTTAATAATACTTTTCTTTTTTACTTTTGAGGATTAGACGCGCAGAACTTTTTTAATTTGGAATATCTCTTGAAAAAAAAATTTTATACATGGAGAAAATATTGAAAGTAAATAAAATAAAATCTGGAAACACTTAGGAAAAAACGCATGAAAAAAATGCTCATTTAAATTCAGAAATTTTAAAATTAATTTGTTTCCCAGACGCATATAAGGAAAGGCAAAATTTAAATACAGGGTTTAGTCTAGCAAATATTAGTGATATCATAATCACAATGAATATATAGGATGGAATTCTCAGAATTCTTTCTGACAATGAGCATAATAGAAATTTTAAGACACATTTAAACAAAATTTCTAAAAGAGCAAATCACATATATTTCATTATCAATCAGATTTCTTTATCTGGATACTGAAGTGCGGTGAAAAATAATCTAGAATAAAATCTCAGCAACAGACTGTAATAGTCGTTCTCAGACAAAATGAGAGGTAGTAATGCTGTTTCAATACAAAGTTGGACAAATTTAAATTTGAATATCCTACCTAAATCTTCAACTTCACAAGGAAATGATACAGACTCTCCTTGAGTAGCTTCAACAGCAATGGCAGTAGACAGTAATTTAGGCTTATGTGTTGACGGTACTTCTAATTCTTCATCGTCCAAATTACCTGGAATAAAGATATAGAAAAATTTAATTTATTTGTTTATTTCTAAGAAAAACATCAGTAAAATATGAATCAATGACTGCCGGATATAATTAAATACCAGGATTATAACGATAAACAAATAAACTAATAAATAGGTCGATACAAAAATAAAGTTAGACAGCACATCGGCGTCGACACTTTAACCCTTTGAGGCGCAACCCTTTCCCAATGCTGAAAAAATGGCAGCCGTGCACAGCCAGCTGCGTCAAAAAAGGGTCTCTAGATCTGTGGCACGCGATGAACGTTTCGATCATCCGCCACCTTGCTGGTAGTTAAGTGGAACGATGGCAACGGCTGCCCTTTTATCAGTATTGGGCAATCTATTCAGCTGTTCTCGCATTCTTCCATTTTTCAGCAGATGTCAGTGCTGTTAAAAATAATCGTGACACTTTTTTTTACGGGAAATGACGTGCTAAAAAGTAAAGGATTCTCGTGGAGCTATGTCACCCGTAACTATTTTTATAGAAATCAAATCTATTCTTCGTGACTGGCAACAGTCAAAATGTCAGAGTTTGGTGTTCCCAGAGTGGGAACACTGCGCGTTAAAGGGTTAAAATATTCAGGAGGAGACGAGAGGAAAGAAAATTTAAATCCTTAAAAGGTATCAACAACCCTGGTAATCTTAATCTCACAAGCCAATAGAAAAACTATTGTTTCAGATCAAAAGGACAACATCAAGACATAAAATTTTTAGGGAGATGGAGGTGGTCATTTGTGCTCCACCATCGTACTCGCCATCCATGAAAAATGCATGCACGATGACAGATTATATAGTCATTAGAGTCTGTTTAAAGATGTTTTAGAGACATACAGATTCTCCGTCATCAGAACAAAATTTGAAAAAACGCAAGTAGAAAAATCTCTTTGCAAACGAATATAGATGATTCTATAGTCCAAAATTTGTAAAATATTATACATTGAAAAACTAGAAGACACTAGAACTTATTGAAAACCCATAGTGTCTCTCAGATCTTTTCCCGTTAAATTTATTTTACTCTGCATTTTACAATAAATTTCTCCCCATTTATTTGTTTTATATTTATAATCGGAATGGTCAAATGGAGCCACAAAAATAAATTAACAGTCCAAAGCTTCACCATATGAACTTACAGCATTTGATGCCCCCTCAGTGGCGTATGCAAGAGGGGGGGGTTGGGGGTTCAACCCAACGCCCCCCCCCCGCTGGGAAATTTTTTTTAACAAAATGTCCATAAATATTCAACTTTTAGCTTAAACATTACGCATCTTAACACAAAGTTATGTCTATAACCTCCCCCCCCTCCCCCTGAAGGAAGTCTGCATACACCACTGGATCCGCCGTATAATACGACAAATGCTGTTCCAGAAATATCATCTTATTCAACTGGTTATTTACTTATTTATTTACTCCATTTAGAAAATAGAAACTTTTATTTCATCAAATAAGTTCATGGAGTTTCGAAGAATGACTCACAGCAGAATCTCGTATATTTTCTATTTAATATCTGCGCGCAAAATCCTCCCACTGGTGGGGGTCCGAAGAAATATATAAACTCCCCCTTTTCTCTAATGTCTTAATGTGTTCCGATGAGCCAAGGGGAGGGGGGGGGGAGAGGGAGAAATGCTTCCGGCGAGCAAGGGAGGGGGGGGAAGAGAAAGTCAACTGTTTCCGGTTAGTCACATGCACCACAGATGACACCCCCCCTTTCCCAGGCATGACTGATTTATTGGCGCCCACGCAAAAACTGGGGGGGGGGGCAAGCTCTCAGATGAGGTACCATCTTGAAAAGTGCTATGCCCAGCACTTTTTAGCATCTCTCTCTCCCCGCTTTATAATAAACCAAGAATCGCATTCTCTTGCATGGGTGAAGATGGTGAGGATGGTAGGAATACATCCATTCGGCTTGCTAGTCACTCCAGCTTTTAGAATTGGCATTTTTCAAAATATTCCGAGGGAAAAGCCTGAACGTATGCAAAATCAACACCATAAAACTGGACCCCGCCATCCAATTTAACGAGAATCCATCAGTTCCTGGGAAGGGGAGGGAGGGGCGTCCGCAGGAGTATTTATTTTATTTTGCTAAGAGTCATAAAAAAAAAAGTGGTGAGGAGAAATGACATACCAGACATAGTTATGCAAATGCTTAAGTGGGAGTTAGCTACATCAACATTTAGTAGGGTATTTACTCCGCAATAAACGATCACATTTTGAAACTGTACCATTTTTGACTGCAGAAAAACGAAAGATTTTTCCTGGACACAAAACCTCCAGTTGAAATGGAGTGGGTAGGGTAGGAGTGAGGCGGCTGACAATGGATCAATTATAAAATGCACAAGCTATTAGAGATGAGACGGGCTCTGTAATTCACGATTGTGTTCGGGCTCGGGAGAAATTTCTCTTTAATTGAACATACTCTTTGTAAACAGATTTTACAAAGTGATTCATAAGAGAAATAAACTAATTATTTAATAAACTTGAATATAAAGAATTAGAAAGTGCATTAATAGTTAGCTACTATATTTGTCTTTAATTTGCACGAACTGCAAAATTTCTGATATTCTATCAACGAAGTAATTGACTTGTATATCAATTAGCTGTAATTTCGGGCTCGGGCTGGCTCGAATTATAAGTCCTCGAGCTCGGACCTTAAAAATGAGCCCAAACTCATCTCTACAAGCAATATGCATACGATCATATGTTTATATGGGCATATATGTTTACAACACATATATAATTCATTAATATTGTTACGGTGCTGTGACATATTAAAAACATGTAATAAATGGATGAAATAATTTAAACCTTAGTTTGGCCGTGAAATAAGATATGAAATAATTGGATTCATTGTTATAAAGACCCATCGGTAATTTATTTTAACTCATAAAGTTATTTAAACTGTTCTAAATAAGTATAAAATAAAATGTGATAATTGCGTTGTGTTTTCTGAGGAAAGAAATAAATGGATTTAAAATATTAACTATAACAAACATTTATTAAATATAAAAATCTTATTTACATTTACAAAAAATTTAAACTGGTCTCGAAAATGGCTTAATTAGAACAATTAAATTATTATTGTTTACCAAAAACACCTTCTAACTACTTTAGCAATAATAAACAATATTATTAATTATTACAAATTTGTCACTCAAGATGGAAAGGATGGCAATTGGAAGTTTACCTGTAATCCGGTGCAGAGCAGTGATGATCATTTTTAGATTTATTTTCTAAACACACTTATTTATATAAATATCCACTAATGGTGATCACATATGTAAACTTTTGAAAATTCTTAATACACTCTGAAAATTCTAAAAAAATCTCTGAAAATCTAATAAAATCTACGGAAATCTGCTGAAATCTATGGAAATCTGAGAAAATCTACTGCAAATCTCTGCCTTCTCTGGCTGTGCAGTCCAGTTTTGCTCAAATCTTCGTCCCCCATTTTTCTTCCCTAAACTCGTAAATAATTAGTTTAGCCACTCTGTGGCTCCTAATTCTCCTAAACCGACCAGTTACTAACTCTTTTGCCCGAAATTACCTCTCTCTAACTTGCCATTGGTCATTTCTCAATTCTCACACTTTCTCATTGGATTTCTACAGCCTTATGGTCAACACCTCCATGTTTTTCTTAAATTTTATTTTCAATTTTTCTCCCCTTGATGTTTATTATATTTTTTTCCTTTTCTGAAGCTTTGCCTACGAATTCTCATCGACCAACATCAAAAACTTCCCGCAAATTGGCCGCTGACGTCTTGACCACAAAGGTCAGGCATTCAATGGCTCCCGCTTCTGTCGCGGTTGCTCTTTTTGTAAAACTGCAAGGCGTCCCGCGATACACAAAAATGATTTCTAGCTAGCAGACATTCGTTTTCCCCACTCTTTTCAAAGAACGCCAAAAGATGAAATTTATATGTTCGACTTTCACCAAGATTTCTTTTAACTCTTCCGAGCGCAACGCTTAGAATTATTAATAAATTTCCTGTCCTGACATTTAGCTGAAGTACACTTTTCTATGATATCAATGACTTTTGCACGTGCATGAATTCCATTCCTTCCAACATTATCCCTTATTCTGTTCAATTCCGTATATTTTTGAGACTGGCTTTTATTAAACTCCTGGCGCAACTTTTGTGCTAAATTCTTTTGAGAATACCGCATGTATTTAGTCAACCTTCAGGTGGTCACTAATGAACGGTTTTTAACACCTGCAGATTTTCCTGGAATCGAATATGGTATTATGTATTATGTAATATTATGTATGCCCCATTACCACGAGCATTTCAAAAATATGAACGGAAAAGTTATCCTTTTCAATGAAACGTTCTTGGGCATGGATGAAGATAGTGCTGATTGGGATGCTGATGCATGTTGGGGTAAGGAAAACGCTCTTAACCCTTTTCTGGGCAATCTGTTTCTATTGGAGGAACAACATATTTTGAGGGGAATGTGAAAAACTTAAAAATCAGCGCAATAGAAGTTCAGATTTCACTTTATAGATATAGCCTCAGTTCAAAAGAATCCATCCGTTCATTAATGGGAAACGTAGAATTTTATTGTTGAGGCCGTAAAAGTAATGAAGATAAATCCTGCCGAGTTTTATTCATCAATTTAATTTTTGAGTAATAGTTATAAATTTGTTTTAAAAAGTAATCAACGTACATATGGAGAACAATTAAAACGTAAAATTAAGAGACTGCACTACTTTACAGCGAGTGGTGAGTAATAACAAATTTAAGGAGAATGTTTTATTTCTATAATCAGGCATAAAAGAAAAATTTTAAAAAGTATAAAATGGATAAAGCAATAAAACAATTACACTAAAGGACTCGAAGCCACAAGATGGTAAGTTCTTAGTCATTTTCGATTAAGTATATTTAATTTTTTTTTAATGGCATTTTGGAACTCAAGACTTTTAAGTCTTTTATTGTGGAACAATTTTTACCTCAAAATCCTTTACGTTAACAATATTATCAGCAATCTGTCATGATCTAATTTTAGTTTCCATCAGCAGAATCAATCTCGTCATCTCAAACAAAATCAAAATAAACGACTGCCATAAAAATGAGTTTATCCTGAGTAGAAAAAAAAAAAGCTTAATGGAATGCTTAAAAATGTTCTAATCATCCCTCTTCAATTTGTTAATTCTTTAAATAACAAAGTCGTTGGCAAAAGCCTCTCTCTGACGCATGGCGGAAATTCTGGAAACATTCCCACTATTCAGAATTAAGTAAACAAACAAGCAGAGGACAGAATCAATAGTCTCTTTACGAGAAAAGTACTTCTTTTGATTAAGGACAATCAGGAAGAAGTGCTCAATACACGGAGCATCGAATAATCCTAACATGGAGGCAATCCTCCTTGGATCATCGAAAGCCAATGATTCATTCCATTGGCCTCACTTTCTATTCTCAAGTGGACTCCGGCTTCTTTTTATAGCCGAGCTCTCTGAATGACTTATCTTTTGCTTTCTCTCATCTGGGGGCATCTTTTTCTTGAGTAAGTGGCACAAGCACATGTACTCTATACTCACACGTAGCGAAAGACTACGTCGTATGACGTCACTTTCAGGGTCAAACATTCTTTGGAATAGATAGCATGGATATCTTCTAACAGATCTACATGTTATGAGTCTGAATTATAACATTGTAAACATTTTCAAGTACATAATTTTTAATAAAGAAAGAAAATTCTCGAAATTTAAGTATAGAGAAATATTAATTTTTGTGGTAGTACAACAATTAAACTATTCAAAACTTAATATAAAAGTGATTATTTTTAAATAGTATGCACTACAAAGATATCAATAAAAGTGGCAGATTTTAACAACCAGAAAAAATATTTATAACGTTAACCGTGCAAGATATCAAGTATCCAGTTGCTTTTCAGGACCCCCCCCCCCAAATTTTTGATGAAAATCATTCCAAGATGCATTTTTCAGCGAGAAATACAATATTTATCCCATTCACACACACACACACCCTCTCCCAATACACACACACAAAAGAACACTGGAAATATTTCAGGATTTTTTCCAAATCTCTATAATATAACAAAAAAAGAAAAGAAAGAAGAAAAGACCAGAAAAAGAATTCCGTGTCTGTTTTAATACGGGTTATGTAGCACGCGTGCTACATCCAGACCTTATAAGTAGAAAAGACAATGACCAGGAGAATCGGCTGCCTTGGGTATCGTTCGGTATGTATGTAAAGTAATACCCCATCCATTGTTATTTACTTTTGGGGTCGCAGTATAAGTACCTTATGCGACAAGCATGTGATCTTAGGATGGGAAACCAGGGGATGGAAGAGAGGATTGTAATTTATGTACGACTGAGCCCAAGAATACCGCGCTTGGTTGCTTCCGAACAATAATTGTCATCAATCGTACGGAATTAATCGTTGACGCAATCGGCGTCTTTCCAGAAAACCCCTTTCCAAGAGCTTACTTTCTCCACGAAGCAAGTTCCATTAGCGGCGGTTCTATCGATATAAGAGTGGTTCTTGCCCTTTGTTTAGTGTTCTTAGTATAGCCATTTCATGATGCTCGTATGACGACTCGGTGACTTGTAGAGCACAAATTTCAAGAGTTGCGTGTGCATAAAATGGACGGATTCTATTCATTCTTTTGTCATATTTTCCATATGAACCATTTTCACGTGGATAAGCAACACTAGCTTATAGCTCCAGCAAGGGAAAATTGCTAGGCAAAAGGCAAATGCCCATAAAACACTGATTATCTACTATTTCTTTTCGACTTTCTTTAATCTGCTGTTATATGAGCTCAATATAAAATCAAATACAAATCTATTTCCTATATTTAATCGATGAAATAAGGACTTGAATTCTTTTATATTTTGGCGGAGGTTTGTTGCTAAAATATTAATAATGAAAATTTTTAGGGATTTCGCACGGACCTACAAACGCCAAAATTTTTCTTTCAATCTTATATACTCCAGGGTTTATCTACATGAAAATGCGCCATTAATGAAACGAAAAAAAGGCAAGGATTATGTGCATGGATAATGCATCAAAGACTATGAAAACAAAAAAGGCTTTTCTGGGGGGTGGGAGGATGTCACTTCTACGGAGAAACAGCATCATTCAAGCGTCGAAGACGTTAAATTTTTGAGAATCATGTTTTATGGAATAAAAAGTTTATTCATCTTTTTTGTGAAGAAGCTCAACAGGAGTCGCATTCTGTCTCAATAATAATTGAATAACCTTTTTAGTGATCCGATGGAATTCCAGTCCTGGCTATATTATTAATTATGACAACTGATCAGTTACATAGAATTATTTCTAGGCAATTTCTATAAAAACTTTTCATTTTATCTGCACTGTTAAGAAGCATTACATTTTTAATTTATTTTAACCTAATGTATTATTTAAAAAAACACTGTTAGATTATCCATTCAAATCAAGAAAATACGTTAAAATAATGTGTTGAGTGTTATACAAAATTATTTACTTTATTTTAATAAAACTATTCCGTTATAATTTACAATTGAAAGTGTTATACCAATTATATGGAAAGCCTATATTCTCCACTAAGTCTGGTAGGGCCCTGGCCTAAGAGGCCCAAAATTTTTGTTAACGGTGTTGTTCGAAAAAAATCATGTGATTTTGGTACATTACTAATTACAAATAAACTAATTATGCCAGGCACTTAAAAATTTTGGAACTATCTCTTTACAAGCTGTACTACATACTGCAATAAACGCTCAATCTGTATCAATTTCAAAACATTTAGAAAAAAATCGGAAATTTTCGCAAAGCGTGTCACTCTTCGAAAAATATTGCAGCTCAGATCCATGTTTAAGAATTTTTTTCTGAAAATTTCACAAACTCCACAGCATTTTCGCTTATTGCAGTGTGTAAAGCAGCTTATGAAGAACCATCTGGAATTTTTCGGAGACCATGGTGCTATTAGTTTATTTCAAATTGTGTACCAGGACTAAAATCAGTGTTTTATTTTTTTCGACATACACCCTTAAAAAGATTCTCTAGTTCATTTTTTTTTAATTTATCATTTTTAATTGCAGTGAAGTTAATAAGGAGTATTGCTATTTGTTATTCCATAATGTTCAAGGCTTCTACGCTTCAAATAGTCAATTCTTGTACTTTCAGAATGATTCATGATTTTTTATTATTTATTTATTTGTATGCGCGCGCGCGCGCGTGTGTGTGAAATTTTGAAATTTTACGCTTACACAGACGTTTAGCTTCCCTCACCCCGATTTGTACCTCCAGTCAAGGTTCCCCCCCCCCCCATGTACCCGCATTTAGTATAAAATAAGCAAATAACTCAAAGGATGATTTCCTTTATTCTTTCTTTCTTTTCCAAAAAATAAGTAAATAAAAATTAATTTATAGGAATAAGTTATTAACAATCTATATTTGTGTGTGATTGTCGACAACTGAGGGGATCCCCCCCCCCCTTGTTTTCTGTAAATACTTCCTCAAACACGCTGTGAAATAACATTGAAAAAAATTCACTCATTAGAGCACTTACTATTTCTCGAACACTGTTAATAAGATGCGAATACAAGAATTCGTTAGATAATTATGCGGGCAATTATAATTGATATTTTAAACACGCTACACAGTTAGAAAAAGGGGAAAAAAATTTCTTCTTTTCCTTCCTTTCACTCACAGGAGAAAAAAAAAAAGAAAAAATAATAATCGATAACAGCGCTGCGCGCGCCAAGTTCAAGGGCAAAGGGCGCTTGGCGATCTTAATGGCGACATTACCTTCTGAGATATGTGATGTGATCTGGGGAAAAAAAAAAAAAAAAAAAAAAAAAAGCGACCCTTGGCATATTATATTAAACCCTCGGACAGTTCTCAAAGATTCTTTTAAGAGGAGAATAAAAAGAAAAATAACCCACAAAAGACGGTTTTTTTCTCTCTCGTTTATCTATCATATTATAAGCATGTAAGGGCTAGATGTTTTTCTTTCTAAGATAGAATTTTATTTCTTATGGGTTTGGAGTATGGCATGTAGGAAGTCTTTCATTTTTTTCTCCTTTCTACTGGCACAATGGCATTACCTAAGAGAGGCAGGGATTTCTTCCCCTCCTTAATCCAAGATAAGAGCAATAAGGAATGCCTTCCCTTTTCGGGATGAAAAGTGTCTGAAATATGTGGTCTAGTTAAAGTTGTACAAGTATTGTACGTCATAGCTGGATCATCGGATTTTATTTTATTTTATTTACCTTTTTTTTAAAGTTAGGTAATGTGTAAGAGAGGAGGGAACCCCCCCCCCTTCCCAAATATTTACAGAAGTTAAAAAAAAAAAAAAGAATAATACCTTCTTCAACATCGGTGCCATTCTATTATCAAAACGAAAAATTTAGATTTTGGAAGGCCTTATGTGCTTGTAAAAATGTTAAAAACTTCTATTTAAATCGCTGTATGCATAACATTAAGTTAATTACTAATATTTTGCTTTAGGCTGCATAAAATAAATGTTGTTTATATAAAGACAATTTTAATAATTGATTCAAATTACGTTTAGTTTAAAAGCTTCTTCAAACTTTCCTCTTAAGTACACGAGAGCGTTAAGTTTTATTGAAGTATGAGTATTTTGCCTCCAATTTAGTAGACGTGTACTGTTTAAATTTGTAATTCTTGACTGAGGTCACAATGTTTTCCTTTATTTTATATATTTCTTTTTTATTTATGAGTAGATAGAAAAAGTAATTAAAAACCAGAAAGACGAATTTTTAAATTTTATTTTTATGTAGGAGTTTTACAGGAGTAACTATATACAAACACTGTTAAAAGAGTCCTTAAAATTGAAACTAAAATTTAACGTAATTTTTAAAAGGTACTTAAACTCGAAAAAGTGATAAGTTTTGTTACAGTTTCGCATCAATTTATTTCTTCTTTTTGCATTTGTTTAAAAAGTAAAATAGGAAATAGGAATGTTTCTTGAATTAGATCTTACATATTCAATGAACTTTATAAGGCATGCATTACAGAAAATACTCATAGCCTTTCGGACTTTTGAATAGTTATTTGCTCCTGAGCAAAGATTTGGAGATTTTTTAAATTGATGAAGAAGAAAAAAATTCTCTCTTTATTATATTTTAAATAATAATATTCAATTAAATAAAAAAATCTTAACGGTGAATGAGAATCAATATCAATCTGACTTTAAATCTTCAGCCAAACAGGGATAGATGTTCTGCAGAAAAGATTAACGGAAGAAAGAAAGGAAAAGCCTCTAACTTCCTTAATAAATCCGATTCAATCCACCTTCAGCGAGGTGTTTCGTGTAACAGAAGCCACTAAAAGTCGGAGAAAAATGAATTGCGACAAAAATAACACTTCCAGAGAAGGGAAGCCACCGTCGTGTCAGCTTTGTTTAGTTGAGCAATTCTAGAAAATCTAGTAAATTATTTATTTTTCTGTGCCATACTAATTTAGTGTAAAACCCATATGCAAAAAACATCACCGGAATGCATAAGCCCCTACTTTATTTCGGAATACCTTGTGTTATTTATTTTTTCCCCCTTCAAAATTAGGGAGAAACTTTCTACTTTTGAATTCGATACATGATCCTCCGGCACTTTCGATCACGCGAAGCTCTTGTAGGAATTGAATCTGACATTTGAAAAACAACAAAAGTCATTATTTTTTCCATACGCAGTCAAATGTAGTTTTTAAAATATATTTTTTATATCAGAGTTAGATAAAATAAAAGTATTGCGTGCTTTGAAATCTAATAAGTCCAAACAAGTTCATGAAAATTCATGTACTTGTGTATTGTACAGTTTTTATTGGAAGGTTGTGAGGTTTTTTTTTTTTTTTAATTTACGATATACTTAATATAAAGCACCCTGTTCGATCCAAAGTTAAAACATAAAACCATCACTACGTTCTTTTTGTTTAATATATCCTTTCACATTGCAAGACTATATTCAGTATAATGAGCAAGACTATACTCAGTATATCAGCTTAATGAAACGAATTTTAACGAATGTTAACACAGTCTAAACATAAAACATTCCGTTCCAGTTTTCAAAACTACTTTGTTACGATACTAGTGGCAGAAGGTAATTAGTAAACATTTCTACTTATTCTTTTAAAAAAATTCTTCAAATAGTGAGGTCATTTGTAAAGAAGTGAATGAGACATGAGAGGGCAAGCACTCTTTAGATAATATTTCTGCTGCTGCGAAAACTAAATTGTTATAAACTGGAAAATCTAAAATAAATAAATTTATGCATTCCTCTTTTTTATTTAGTCTTTTTACATTATCCTTCGTTAAATTCCTGTGCGTTGTAAGGAGAATTTTCTATAGAGAGAAGTTCGAACACCGGCGACAGACCTATTCTAAAAAAAAACCCTTCCTGGCTCATCACAGAAATAAAATGTTATTCATCCCTATTCTGAGATAGAAAAAAGAAGACGGGAAAATGGACATGCATACAACAAACATGCAATTCACAAAATGAACAGTGACACGAAAATCATCGGAACGGAAGATAAAACTCGGAAGAAGAGAGGGAAGGGTTCCAAAAATAATCGACTCTTCATTTCAAGAGACCTCTCTCAGTCACCCTTTCTTCAAATATTTGCTATTTAAGCAGAACTGGCTCTCTTTCCCAAACAGAAAACCATGGAGGAAGGGAGAAAGTTCGTGAACCGGAGAAGCGTGCCAGCAGAAGACCACATCTGCCTGCATCGTGTGATGCGAGCGTGACTTTCGACCCCTTTCCCCTCCTAAGGCTTCCAAGAGCCCCCCCCCCCCTTTTTTTCTGCTTTAACAGCAAGTTCGAATATCTCTTATTCTTGTACGTACGAAAAAGGAAAATCCACCAGAGATTTGCAGCACGCGAGAGAGATTCTTTGTTGAGAGAAAAAACAGACGAAATAACATTCAGTAAAGAACCGCCTAAGTGAATAATTTAGAAATTTCAATTTCTGTTAAGTAAAGTTGTACTGAAAATTATCTCCTTTTCCTAAATCTTTAACAAAGAACACGGTTAATCTGGAAAGGTGCAATAATACAGCTGGTTATAACGGCAGGAATAAAAGCATTAACTGGAAAGGAGTAGCAGCACTTGAAAAGAAAATAATAATCAAAAGCAATAGATTTGAAAGAAACATGTAAATTCTTTTAAAATTTCGTTGAAATAATTTAGATTTCACAGGCAGCTAACGGCTTTCGTCTGATTGAAAGGTTGAAAGATCGCTTTCATGGGAAGAACGAACTCATTGGTACAATGATCGTCTAGTTCCGTTTTTTTTTTTTTTTTTTTTTTTTTACAGCAGCGAGACATTTATGGGCATGCGTTAAGAGTCGAAAACGACATTCTTTCTTGGCTAGACACAGTAAAATTTGTCGAACAAAGCTCCCGCTTAAAAAAAAAAAAAAAAAAAGCAGGAACTTGGAGGTATTCTCAATATGAGATGAATATTTGCATTATACTGAAAACACTTTCAATAGACACCAGTTTCCAATATCAGGTAAATATTTCAACAATCAAAATCCCATATTCACCCTGATATTGCTGTAATATTGTAAGTTAATGTACCCGAATATGAATACATCAAATAGCCGATATTTCTTTACTTCTTTGGACATTGAGATTTTTCATGGATCATTGTGAAGCAATAATTGCATTAACAAGCTATTATAGTGCGGTTAATGGTATTCATTGAAAATAAATTTATTTTGTGTATCTATTTAAAAACAGTTACAGAATTTCAAATTTACAGACATAGAACTTAGC
Organism: Cheiracanthium punctorium; assembly: GCA_038373885.1. NCBI lineage: Eukaryota > Metazoa > Arthropoda > Arachnida > Araneae > Cheiracanthiidae > Cheiracanthium > Cheiracanthium punctorium. The sequence goes on from JAWZYV010005333.1 coordinate 120,010, forward strand.
CTCTCAGTCTGTCAGTTTCTGTTTTAAAATAGTTGTAGACTGTTTCCTCCTTTTTTCTTTTTTCAAAATATACTTTTTTAGAAAATACAGTTGTGTCATTAATAGAAATTGCTTCCGCCATCATTTACAACCGTCTTCCTAAGGCACTAACTATCTTTAAAAGGAATTTTATAAGTTATTACTTTTTCATGGGGGGAAAAAACAAGCAAAACTGGTAAAATAATCAGCGTATCTATGTCAGTCCGTCCGCTACTTGACAGTTAAGGGACTTCACTTTTTAACATTGCGCATTTTTTTGGAAAAAAAAGTAATAATGGTACTTTTCCTGCATTATGAGCTTTCCAATATATTCTAAATTAAGTGTTGATAACAAATCTCGATGGAAAAAAAAAGAAAGAAAAAATGAAAACATTTAATAAAAGACACGTCATTAAAAATCCCCCTACCCCCTTTTCTCCAGTTTTCAAAGAGTATACGATTTTTTCATTAAATCAGCGGGATATTCCAGAAATAACTCGAATAGAGCGAGGGTATGAAGAATTCATACGCTCGTTCTATCACCGGGATTTCTTTTGTTATTCTAATAATTCGAAAATTCAGCTTCGAACGCAAGTTGTCAGGCAGAGGAAGATAAATGAAGAGACCGCAAATTTAGCTAAGTGACGGAACACTATATTCTCATCTCAATCGCCATCTCAAAGCGGAGGAAGGGGGGATATGTCATAGCGTGCCCCCCCCTTCTTTTTTCTCATAATTGACCCCCTTCCTTCCCCTTTTTCGGGTATCAAAATTTTTTCCCCTTTAAAGATACCCACCCGCTTTAATTTCTGAACTTTTCCAATTCATGCTCTAGTCGTCCGGAAAATAAAGCCTTCTCTCTAAGGCGGAGAAATCAAACAGCAAGCGGAGAGAGAGGGGGGGAGGGGGGTGCAACAACGTTTGCTTTTGAGTCTACCAAGGGAATCGCTTCGGGAAGTCAAAGTGGGCGGGAGGGATTCTGGGTATTTCACTATGACGAATCTTAATAAAGAGCAGTTTTATTTTATCAAAGAGGAAGCAATTTGAATATATATATAAAGTCAAAAATATTGTTTTGATCTTTCTCTAGCTTCTCTCCTTCCAAGACGGTTATGCTACCAAAGAAATTTTACAATGGTTATTTCGCACACCATCAATGAGAACGTACTGAAAACTTTGAGGCGCAACCCTTTCCCAAGGCTGAAAGAAGGGCAGCCGTTGCCATCGATCGACTTAACTACCAGCAAGATGGCGGACGATCGAAACGTTCATGGCGTGCCACAGATCTAGAGACCCCTTTTTTGACGACAGCTGGCTGTGACGGCACAGCCAGCTGTCGTCAAAAAAGGGGTCTCTAGAAATGTGGCACGCGATGAACGTTTCGATCATCCGCCATCTTGCTGGTAGTTAAGTCGAGCGATGGCAACGGCTGCCCTTTTTTCAGCATTGGGCAATCTATCCGGCTGTTCTCGCATTCTTCCATTTTTCAGCAGATGCCAGTGCTGTTAAAAATAATCGTGACAATTTTTTTTATGGGGCTATAACGTGCTAAGAAGTAAAGGATTCTCGTGGAGCTATGTCACCCGCAACTATTTTTATAGAAATCAAATTTATTCTTCGTGAATGGAAACAGTCAAAACGTCAGAGTTTAGTGTTCCCAGAGCGGGAACCCTGCGCGTTAAAGGGTTAAATGCTTTCACATTTATCATTGTACGTGATTGTATCACACGCCTCTTTCTTTCAAATTTAATAGTTTTAAAATTATGTATTTTAATAAACATATTTTAACTATCAAAGTATCTAAAAGAGTATTGCTCAAAAAATTGAATGTCAGCGCGTGGGAGCAGTTTACGTCTCGGACGCTTAGAGGGTTAAATGAGTGATGTTTGCATTTTAGAAAGGCGAGAATTCGAAATACGCACGTGCCTGGTGAGTAACTGAATTATTTGGAAGGGAAACCGATTACATTGTTATTATTTGATAATATACCAGACATAGAGAGATGTTTTGCCGAGATAATAAAGAGACTGAGAGACCACTCCCAGCCGAAGAACTAGTAAAAACTTTCATTTGGGAGCAGCAGTTACATTGTAGTAAAATACAGGCAATCTAGAGAAGTGGAAAAATAAATTAAATGTAGATCTTAAAAATAATTTACGATTTTTTAAAATGCATTGGGTACGCTATTAAACTATATTTCAGAAACAGATGTATATGTTTTAACCCTTTGAGGCGCAACCCTTTCCCAATGATCTGTGGCACGCGATTAGCGTTTCGATCGTCCGCCATCTTGCTGGTAGTTAAGTCGAGCGATGGCAACGGCTGCTCTTTTCAGCATTGGGCAATCTATCCGGCTATTCTCGCATTCTTCCATTTTTCAGCAGACGCCAGTGCTGTTAAAAATAATCGTGACCATTTTTTTTACGGGAAATGACGTGCTAAAAAGTATAGGATTCTCGTGGAGCTATGTCACCCGCAACCATTTTTATAGAAATCAAATCGATTCTTCGCGACTGGCAACAGTGAAAACGTCAGAGTTTGGCGTTCCCAGAGCGGGAACACTGCGCGTTAAAGGGTTAACGGAAATAATTTGTTTAAATATTAGTGGGACAAAAAAGTTATATGTTGTTTTTCCGTACGCCAGTATTTCGATTTTCTAAAATTACTGAAGCTAACAATACAAAATTTTGCATGTATGTAAGGTTTAAAATTAGGTGCTAGATCAGGTAGTATTTTCTAAAATTCGGAACCTATACGGGGGAGGGAGCCAAAACATTCTTTTGACTTAAGAAAATATGAGATATCCATAAAATTCTTCCTGTAAAGTACAATACTCACGAATTTCTAAAAATCAGTCTCAGGATATTTTGAGTATCGTCCTGCAAGGAGGATAGATGCGTAAAAAGGGTGAGGATGGCCATTTTTTTTAAAGGAAAAAAATTACCTATGATATTCATGCTTCAAAATGTAACGAACATTAATCCTATGTTTAGGCACAGCTTGTTTGTAATTAAAAACTTATTGAAAATTTATTTCTTTGCATTTTATGTAAAAAAAAGAAACAAAAAAAAAAAAAAAACATTACTTTCCGTCTTCCTAATAGATTCAAAATGTAACAAACACATGAACAATACAAATCACTAAACATTACTAAGATCATAAAAAACATGAACAATACAGATCTCTAAGAATTATATTGCTATAGCTCAGAAAAAAACATTACTATTTTTAGTTTACTTTGAAAAAGGAAAAACTGTAAGCACTCAATAGTCTCATCGATCTTCATAAGCAAATATTTTAAAATAAAATATAAAAGTTTAAAACTCATTGAAACAAATAATAGAAGAAAAAAAAAGGAAATGCTTAAAAACTTATTAGCAGAATGTAAGCAACTGTTATTCAAAAATGTTACTTATTGGGCAACAATCTTAAAAGATTTTCAATTTTATTTTTGAAACAAAATTATTAGGTAAAGTCATCTATCGTTTAAAAACACCTTGGAAATTTCTTTGGAAGCTGAGACTCAGTGATAACGGACTTAACGGAACCGGCTGACATTCAAGGTATTAAAAGAGGGGAGAACGCACGAATTTTTTATTGATTTTGTGGGCAATTTTTTTTAATCGAAAAAAAAAGGAGGAACACATCGATTTACCTGTTAAGGTAGGGATCAAATTCACCTATCTTATAAAGTTTCAAATTACTCTTTTATTTCTTTGATTTTATATGCTCCAAACTATTACAAAAATGAGAACTGAATGATATTTAATAGTAATATTTAAAATTTTAGTAACGACGGAAGGAAAAAGGGTAAACATCTAAAAAGATTTATAAAAACTACCAAAAATAATTATCTAGTTTAATTTCTACAAAGCGTTTATTTTTATGCAGTCGACATTTTCAAATGGTATTTAAAGTAAAATACTGACTAATGACAGTTCAGGAAAATTATTATTACTATTAAATTATTATTTAAAGTTTAACAGCAGTATAATTCATTAACAGAAATACTAGCCTCATACCAAAATTCTGTTTCCTATAAATAAGTTTCAAAACTTTAATAAATTAAAAAATTAAAATAGAATTTACATTTGTATGATCTTTTACAGTAAATTAAGATTCACAGCACTTTTTTTTTTCTTTTTTAAATGCTCTTGATATGTATTCCGATAACGTGCTAAAGGGAAACAACATTTAGCAGTTGAATTCTCAAAAGGATTTAACAATCCTCTTGATAATTTAATTTACTAACTTTGATATGATTTCCTCCAGAAAATAATGGGCATTGCTTCCAGTGAAGTTAGAAAAACTGTTAGGGGGGATTATTTAGTCATTCATTTCACAAACATAATATTTGTCAGTAAAAGGTTGATATAACTGCAATATCTTATCCTGAATTTTTTCTCGTTATAAATGAAATACTTTTTAGATGTATGCCGGCAAAAATCGATATGAACTTTTTAGTTGCTTTAAAAATTTTAATTAATAAAATATTTTAACTGTCATTAAAAAATTGAATTTCACGGAGAATCAGAATTAATTACAATTAATACATACAATATATATTGTTACACAAAATTAATTTTTTTTATGTCTGGAGAGGACTACTGCTTTATTATTATAGTTATGAAATAATAAACTAAATATTTTTCAGATACCTTTTAAAAATATTTTATTAACTACGCCCCTTTATTTACTTTAACCGCAGCAAATGATTTCATGCTTTAAGTTCCTCATTATTTTAGAAACGGAAATAAAAACTATCCTGAAATAGTTATATTACATAGCTTCTGAGAAAAATCACGATAAAGCTTAATTAAGCTTAAGGTGCTTTAAGGAGGACATTTTAAACATCTCGTCCTTTTTTCTTATAATGGATCATAAATAAATATCCTTCAACAATAAACATTTACGAAAGCACTTAAAATAAATCTCACTTTTTTTCAGCTCTTAATGAACTAAAAAATAATTTTCTTGTTATTTAACCTCTCGGAGTTAAAACGCTAAAAGTTTTTTTAATTACATTATATTTACGTTAGAGGCTTAAATTTAAGTATTGATGAAAGAGTTATAATCATCTTTTGTCATGATTAGCTCTTCATTAAAAGAAGAATACATTTGCTAAATTGTTCTGGTAGTTTTGTTATTTTTATAAATGAGCACTGATTTATTTTTTAAGAGTAATGAGTGACATTATACTACAGATTTCAAATGAGTTACATTAGTTTAGAATTATGTACGATTAACGTTAAGTAAATAACATTAGATCTGTGATTAGGGAAGAAAAACTAATTAAAATGTAATATCCTAAACTATGTAAAAAGTATAAGATAAAACTATGAATAAAATAAGCATTTTCTTGGATGAAAAAGATAAAATGCCAAAGTAAACATTAAAAATCAAAATAAATTCTCATATTAATGCTTAAACAAGTTCTAAAATATAAAGTTATACAGACAGTATTTAACAATTATATTGCGACAGGGAAGGTTGTGAGTAAATTTTTACTATACTGACTAAGTCAAAATTTGAATGACTCAAAATAGTCATGACATTTTTCTCACAGATATTGGAGTTTTATATTTGTATGTATTATTACGCACGAAAGAATTCATTCTCACTTATATCAGCAGCTTCAGAAAACTTGTGATAAAAGCGTGATTTTGAAATATTTTGCTGTAACTAATTTATTTCTATCAAGGAGATTACAAATATTAATTTTAGGTCATTATTTTCTTTTTCGCATAATTTAAAAGGCGAAGATTCCACGAAAAATTAAATTGTATAACTATTACACAAAGGATTGCGAAACCTGATTTAACTGCGAGGATTCAAATTTATCGATTCAACAATTAAAACAATCACGAATGATTAAATAAGGAATACGAATGTTGATTAATACAAATCTTTCAATCATCGGAATCGAATTGTGCCGATTCGCAGAATTAATGCGACAGTAAAGCTGCGTGTCGGCTTCCTCCCATTTCACAACCGCATCAGCGGAGAAAGTAGTTTTACAGGCAAACAAGCAGAGCGGAGCTAGCGAGGACAAATGGCAGCCATGCTATCTGTCATTGAGAGAAATTATAACCTAACCGACAGCTGCCGCAAATATTCGTGTCTAGATGTGGGATAGTTTTGTGAAATTTTAAATATGGATGCTTTTGACAGTGGTTAATCAAAAAATCATACAGGAGCACAGAAGCACTGTTTTATTATAAAACTTTTACACGAAACAATTGCAAGTAACATTGAATAAAAATATGCAGCTTTTTTAACGAAATTTGTGGTTTTGTGGAACATAAAGTTAATACATTTCTATCTTAGTGTTCTAATTGCTTCGGCATTAAAATTATACTATACTATTCATGGTGCGACGGTACAAAATAAATTTGGAATCAGGAAATCAACATCTAAAGTAGGTCATGACTAATAATTTAGACTAGCATCGACACTCATCGCATTTTTATGATTTTAATAACTGCAAAGAAAAGCTATTCATTGAAACGGTTGCTCTGACATTAGGCGCACTTTATCAGGTGGTAAGTCAAATGAAAACCACCGAAAGTTCTGACCTTAAAAATGAACTTAAACAGAAATTAATGAACCGACAAATAGAATAACACCTTAAAAGGACTATATATAGATATACAGGGTATCACAAAAATGTGGTAACGGGCTTTAATTCTTTATCTATTAGAGATAAGTGGGCAGTGTAAATTGAAAAAAATATTCAAAATAAGGTCGGAAATAATACTCTGTTAAAAAAAATTCCTCTCGTTAATTTTCAAAAAGTTAATAATTTTTAAATTTGTAAACGGCCCCCGTACGAAACCATTCCCAATTAATAAAATATGCCTCAAACACTAAAGAGATTACATATAAAATTTGAGAACTGTACCTTAAAAAGTGTCAGAGATAAGAAGAAAAATATAACGCTGACTTAAACCACTTTCATTGGCTCTCGAAGAGAAAAAAAAAATCACATCGAATGATCGCATTTCAGGGTTCGTACAGAAATACCGAAAGAAAATCTTTTTTTCCACTCTAGGAATAAAAGTTTACATACAAAATCATGTATAGTCCCCGATCATCTTTCTTTAAGGATATCTCTGCGTATGATGAAAGGCTCAAATTTGGTATATCACCTCATTAGTGTATGGGACACATTTTATTAATTGGGAACTTTTATGTACGGGAGTCGTATAAAAATTTAAAAAGTATAACTTTTTGAAAATTAACGAGAGGAATTTTTTTTTAACGGATTCTTATTTCCGACCTTATTTTGAGCATTTTTTTTCAATTTACACTGCCCACTTATCTCTAATAGATAAAGAATTAAAGACCGTTACCACCTTTTTGGGACACCCGTATATATATAGATATGACAAATAAACAGAGCTTCATGTACAGATAATACCGAGAAAGAAATGTGAAAAAAAAAAATCAACTTTCGTCGTCTTACTGACTGGGTATCTTCTATGCTTGTGTAAAAAAAAAAAAAAAAAAAGTTGTCAGTACAAGCATAAATTCACGAAGAGAAACATCATGAATAAATTAAGCGCTCCCTAAGCAGTGTAAACTATCAGGAATGAAATCAACGTCCTTGTTCCTAAAGCCCATGAAAAATGCGAAAACATTCATTTTCGTACTGGTACAGTGTTTAGACAGTAAAAACTGAAACGGGATTCGTTCCTTAAAAGTACTTGTTGTGTGTCTACATCATTTGTGATTAACCGCAAAGCTATGCGAATGTCTCTTTTAGAACTTTAGCGAAGAACATTCTTTAACTGAAAGCCAGAAAGGAAAGAAAAACAAAGCAGCCGTCTAGCGGTGACACAATATGATGATTAAGTAGGAATTTCAGACAATAGTCAACAGAAAAACGTCCAATCATCAATTTGTTAGGCATGATTTGCAATAATCAACCACAAGCTATTGTAAGGGAACCAGAGATTACGATTCAATGTCATTTTTATTGTTACGATGTTATAATAATTCAACACCTCTGAGTACAGAAGTTATCACTAATTATTTTAAAAATTAAAAGTTAATTTAAAAAATATAATAAACTTTGTTTTTTAATTAGATATGCATACGGACGCGACGCCTGGCTTTTGAAATTTATTTTTTGGAATCAGAAAATCTGAATGGAATAGAAAAATAATACAAATACTAAAATATTTTTTAGTTTTAAAAATCAAAATGTAATTTAAAACTGATCAATGTCAAACTTTGTGATATTATTAAAATATCACAATTTTCATCAAATTGTTTCATTATTTATTTAAGATAATGTGCCGTCTCTGACAGAAAATTCCTTTTAATGTAATTGTTTTAAATTAATTGAATCGAATATTTGGATAAAACTTTCTGTTTATGACAGCCTCGATAACGAATAAAAAAATTTCAAAGACATTTATTCAATCATGCTTTTTCCTTTTTTTTTTCTGTTTTGAGAAAGAGCGATATTAAAATAATACACTTGAAATCAGGCGTTTCCCATTTGGAAAACCGGATCCCTCAGGACCTGCCCGAAAACATTGTACTTGTTTTTTCAAAGATGAGCAAACTTTCATTCATCCACCAATAACTTTCAGCTTCCTATAGGCCACACTGCTCAACATTTCCATTCGAAACTTTTTCCATTAAAGTCTCAAAAATAAATATCGATACATGCATCCACTTATAAATTCAGTTCACATTTCGTAACGCAACGGTGTTTTAACGGGAAGTAGAATTAATATTCTAATGACAAAAGAGTGTTCATCAAAAACGTACAGAATGTCGTACTTACAAAATATTATTCCCAATAGCCATATACCGAGCCAACACTTAACATATCCTGGCCTCAAGATCAATTCACTGGCAGACCAAGTGATACCAGACGGAGAAATAAAGCTCGGGATCTCGACGTAGAATCTAAATTGGTCTGAAAACTTACTAGGCTCATCTCTCAAGTATCTGGAAAGCCGAATTTAACTACCATTTTGAGATAAGAAAATAAAAGCGTAAAAGGGTGGATGAGTCACGAAGCGGGAAAGGGTGTGAAGTTTAATGGCAGTTTAATAGCACCAAGACGGACGTTATTTGTGAGGATTTTTCACTTCTGAAATGTCAGACGAGAGCTTTTATCTTTGGAGAGAAGATCGCATAAAATAATCTAATTTGCCATAAAACGAAAATGGGTTCATAACCAAATAACATGGCTGTTGAAGATTTTAGCTGATTTGTTGAGCAGTGCCATCCATTTTGCGAAATGGAGGTTTTTAACCCTTGGAATAAAGAAAAAAGTTGTTTTCGCACCTCATCGCGTGAGAAATTTCCAAGCACTTATGTGTATTTGCTAATGAGCTTAACCTCTCATTGAACCTAGGTTTAATTTTTGACCTTTTCCACAACAGACTCGTAGTAACCCTTCAATACCTACATGATCTTAAATATTCTCCTAGAACTTTTGGATTATTTAAGGCTGAATGACTATGCCTCGATAGTAAAGTTTGGTTCTGATTCAATCTCTTGTTTATGCTAAGAAATGAGAGTATCTTTCGAAGTATGAGTTTAACACCAGAGATTAAAGGGTTTTCTTACGTTACCTTTCAAGATAAGTAAAAAATAACAACAACCTTTTTTTCTGCGAATAGCCGAACGAACATCAATAATGCTTCAGTGAAGAAGCCTCTTTACATTAGATTTACGGCGCATTTTTTCATTGACAGATCCACTTTATTTCCGCATGATGGAGACCGTATTTAAACCAATTCTAGAGTCTTAAAAAAATAAGGGGAAAAAACATTTGAAAAAAAAGAGAGCTTTTCACGGAACGGATCCTAGTTCCAACGGACTGACTCCGTGAAAAGTACATCGATGGCGGATTATTATTATATTTTTCCCCCCTCCCGAACCAATGTTGTCGATGTATCGCCAGTGAATAAGACGAGGGTAGGAAGGAGAGGGAGAGCGGGAGATAGATTTCCAGCGAACACAAACGAGGGGTGTTCCAACTTTTTTCAGACAGATCTCCCAGTACTCGCGTTACGCGTTATTTGTCCTTGTAAAACGACACTCCTCCCCACCAATCTCAATTGTAATTCTCGCTGGCTGACTCACAAGTCAAATGCTGTCACTTGCCTCCCCCCCCTTATCACGTCACCCCCTCCCTCTTATTATAATAGTAGCAGGAAAAGGAATAGAATAAAGTGAAATAAAAACTGCATACCTCCGATTTTGCCTCATAAAAGATAGTTTTCCATTGAGAGATTTTTCACTTTACACTCCCTTGCCCCCTTGCTTCAACGGAAGGGGGTGTGTATTATTAGTGTATGAAACGCAATGGGGCCTCTGTCCGCAGCTGGTTGTACCCCGGCCCGGCTTAAAAAGAGGATATTCGGAGGGGGCTGTGTACGTAGACAGGCAAACACCCCGTAATATTGGTGATTTTTTTTTTTTTTTCGCATGTGTGTATTATTGCCGCAGGGAGTCCGGAGTTCTTTAAGGCAGAAAACAGTGGTTTTTCAACGGGGATTTCGGGCAACCCCAACTTTGGAAGAAAATATTTCAGTAAAAACTGATCCCCTCCCCCTTTTCCATCACCGAAAAGCAGCAGAAAACATGCAAATGAGGTATGTGAATATCGGCGAATCAGACAATAGACAAAGTTTCATAATGGCTTCGAGCTTCTACGGAAGAGAGGAAGTTACTTTGTGATATGAAAGGAAAACGAATGAAACATCGACTGTCGTGTAATTGTAGTAGAATGTACTATTATGATTTTTTAAGAGAACAGTTTACTCACTTTGATTATCACACTACGCTACGTTCTGTTATTAGTTGGAAAAATAAATAAAAGCATCCTTAGAGAGCTTTTATATATATAATATTGGTAACAGAAAATACATATTCAGACAATCAGCGAGTTGTTTAAATTGCAAACACAAACTACAAAAGTGACTTGGAAAGAATTAATATGAACAGCAAAGCAACGAATGCGCCATTATGTATTCAAAATAAGCGGCGCCATATTATTCCATTTCTTCATATAGCAAGCATACTCTCATAAAACGCGGATCTGAAAACGCATGCTCAACAACGTAAAAACTTCTGAAATCTACGAACTTCCCCGTCTTTCACGATAAACAACTTTATTAATCATAGATATATAGATTAAGTAACGAAACATAATTAAGAATACTTAAAAGATCTTAACAACGGAATACAGATGCGCTTTCACCTGCCCACACACTGCATGCGTGGCATTCTCGCTCGTAATGTTAGCTTTCCGGCATCAGCACAGTCACGAAGGTAAAACGGTTTTACAGATTAGACAGCTAGTTTTAATAATATCTTATTAAAGATAACGCGCGATGTAAATTCGGTGTGTAAATGCAACGAATGAACTTCCTGATTTTAATAGGTCTTGTTGAACTTTTTGTTTATGTCGTTGCGAAAGTACTTTCGCTTACTGATTAATATAAAAATAAATCAATAATGTAAAAATTCGGTCAATCCGTTTTCAAATAAACTTTTTAAAAACTGAAAAAAAAATTAAACGTAGACTTTAAATAAATTTTAAGACGGCAGACGAAGCGTCTGATTAATTAAGACAGGAATGGGCAATCTTTCGAAAGTTGTGGGCCAAACTTTAGGATGTTAGTGAAGTGGCGGACCATATAAATGAGATTTATATGGGATTTTGAATAGTCTTTTATAGGAATTTGAAATGTTCCACGGGCCGGATCCAAAGCCTTTGCGGGCACATCCAGCCTCCGGGCCGGGACTGGCCCATATATAAATTAGGATACGAATTAGAAAGTTTAAGATATTAGACAAACAGTGAACTGTTAATTTCTTTATCATTTTTATAATAACTTCCCTCCCTCCCGGGAAAAAAAATACATTTGATAATTTACTATGTAGTGTAAACCTTAATTTATAACCCTTTCAAACAAAACTGAAAAGTTTGTAAAGGTTAGAACCCAATAACATGTTCGTGCTGGGGTGATAAAAAAGGAACAAAAAACGAAGGGCAGTTTTATTTGGCTTTAATCTCTTTTTAAGGGTTAAGAAAATGGACTTCGAGAGGAGAGGAACTGGACTTTAGCTCGTCACAGTAATTTTCTAGCGCGGAAATATTCTACATTTTTACTATTTTTTTTATTACATCGGCAGAAAAAATTCAAGTGGGTTCCAAACTTTAGACTGCCGTTGGATGTGCTTGTTTATCGGCGCTCCGATTGATTTAAATGATCCTTGTATCGCTAAAAATTTCTATATTGAGAGCTTTTGAATCACATTATTTTAATCTTCCACTTGAAACTATTAATTAGAGTGAAATGGATTAATTAAATATAATTAAAACTATTAAAAGAATTCATGAGAAAAAGGGGTATGCTATCACCTGCCTACGCACTGTATGCGTGGCATTCCGGTCGGTAATGTCAGTTTTCCGGCAACAGCATTGTCACGAAGGCAAAATGGTTTTACAGTTAGTGCTAAAAAAATCTTATGATAAATGCGTGTGCAAACTGACAGGAATGATCATTATTGATTAGGGTTCTTAATGTTATTATATTTTGTTGTTGTCACTGTCCTCACGAAATCAATTTATTTTTCGTTTGGATAAACGAAACTCAGTGGGTTACAACGCACTTCAAAATATAAAACTAATTGATTTGCCGAGCAAGTTTTTTTTTTTTTTTCAAAACCATTTTACATTTGTTCTACATAAAAGTATTTTAAATCGATTAATTGATTTTCAAATCATCTGGAAAATTGGGGAAAGAAAAGTAGTAAAACTTTAATGGGCGAGGATCACAAGGGAGATTTTCGCACTCTACAGTAAAAATATACCACAAATTATTTTTATTCAAATATATTTCTGCTTTTTAAAGCATTAAAATTTTACTTTAAAAAGTTCTCGATTCAATATTTTGCAGATATGATTCAAGAAAAATACAACGCGCAAACAAAAGAAAAGTAATCATTGAAAGTTTTCGTACACTTCTCGTGGGAAAAAAAATTAAAAACTAAGCATTATTTTAATAAATTAAACACCAATCCCTTTCAAATAAAAAACGATAAATTCTAGAAATATAATTAAAAAAATAAAATCGGTAACATTATAATTATTGTTTTCTTCAGAAAAGGCACGATTTTTATACAACTTTTTATTATTGTTTTTCGTAATAAATTGTTTTTCAGACAACTAAAATTAAATTCAAATTGGAATGCAAACTTCTATCACATCCAGTTTTGATTATTTATGATTCCGGTTCTGAAAAATAATTATCACGATTTAATAATTTGAAATGTATGCCATTGAAATCAAAAGGAAATGTGATAAAAGCTACAAAAAAAAAAGTGATTTAAACATGAAAAACCAAATCCACAAACTTCACTGTATTAAACACAAGCAAAGCTATGATTTGTTTTTACATTTTAAATACGCTTATGCGGCTGGCTGGACAAAAATGGGTAAATCCTTTCAGAGAGAAGAGGATAACTTAAAATGGATGATATTCAGACACAAAATTCTGGAGAAGGGATTAGAAAAAATACATTCCTTCTTTTATGTAAATAGTTATCAGTTTTGAAATTGTGATACAGCTTTTTTATAAAAAAAAAAAAAAAACATTTCCAAGCACCTAAAAATTTGCTTGTAAATTAAGGGTGTTGTTCGTAAAAGCAAAATCTTTCTCACGGGCTTTTTACACAAAATAAACTAATTGAAACAGAAATTCGAAAAAATTCGGGATAATCCTTCACAAGTTGCACAAAATACCATAATAAATTAAAAAATGGCGCCTTTTATGAAACTTTCTGAAAAAATTCTTCAACATGGAACTTCACAGCAAAAATTGTCAAAGAGTAACACATTTTACTAAATTTTCCCTTTTTGAGACTTTTTTCTTCGAGTTTAGTTATTGATACAGGTTTATCATTTATACGGTGTATAGTAAGAAATTTTAAAAAAAATTTAAGTGCTTTACATAGTTAGTTTTGTTTTTAATATTTATGTTCCAAAATCACACATTTTTTCGAAATACACCGTTAAAATACTTTTAACGACCTTTATTTTTTAATGACAAAATTTGAGAATATTTAAACATTATGCGAACTCCGTCATCCTTTTTAAGTATTGGAAGTAACGTATTTACTCATGTATAACCCTCACCCTGTACTTCACAGGGGAAAAATAACTTTTACCTCGTGTAAAACGCATACCATAAATTTGACATGCAAACGGTAGTATTTCAGATAGTCAATCAATTGCTATGTGGACCAATGCTAAGAAGTACTTCATTGTCATTCTGTAAACAGTGTCTGTGGCATCAAACGCTGTGCCAGTGAGGACTAGCACCATGACAAAAATGCTGTAGTGGCAATGAGAATTGCTAATTAGTGTTAATAAAGGATGTTTATTACGACGTCATTTTACAACCGCTCATAATCTTGAATATAAAGAGTATAACAAAATGAAATAACTTTCCCCAAATAATCAAATAACATAAAAACTGTACTTACGCATAAGATGGTTATTCATAAACTTTAATCAACATGTTAAAAAAATGTATTTAATAAGAATATATCAATTATTGATTCTTGTATACGTGTATACAAAAGTCGATAATCAATATTTTAGTATTAAATATAATAATATACCGAAAATGCATATAACAAAAATATATTAAATATGAATTATTATATGTATTCAAAAATGAGTACATAATGTGCTTGAAAATTTTGAGTATACGTGTACTCATGGTTGAGTTCTTGCCTGAACTCAAAAAATGAGTACCTGTATTTCTTAAATTCAAAAGTGAAGTACTTGGAGCCAGTAGCGGATCCAGGGGAGGGGCTAGGGGGCTTCAGCCCCCCCCCAAAAGAGATTGCTCAAGGGTAACATTCTGCTTTATTATACGCTTTAAATAGCTAAAATGATCATATTTTATTACTTAGCCCCTCCCAAAAGCCTAATACATTGGTTTAGACTAAAATTTTGATTTATAGTACATTTTAATTCGGTGAAATGAGCTTTTTAAAAAAATTAGCCCCTCCCAAAAAAAATTTCTGGATCCGCCACTGCTTGGAGCTATTACAAGTTGACAAAGTACTCAGAAATGAGTACACTTTGTTTATTTCTAAGTAACTCGTTTTAACGGTGCACCTACAGTTTTTGTCCTAAATTTTTGAAAAATAAAAATGTGTATCACAGACAAATAAATACGGTATTTTAATCATTATCGACATATTTCCTTCTTAGTCTATTTTCAGCGTAGATTAAAAAAAAAAAAAAAAAAAGCACCTAATTAAAGAATTTAAGTTTCCGATGATGCAAAAATCATCGGAAGCAGAGCGGCCGCCTTTAACCCTTTAACGCGGGGTGTCCTCTCCGTGAGGACACCAAACTCTGATGTTTTGACTGCTGCCAGTCAAGAAGAATATATTTGATTTCTATAAAAATAGTTGCGTGTGACATAGCTCCACGAGAATCCTTTACTTTTTAGCACGTTCATTTCCCGTAAACAAATGGTCACGATTCTTTTTAACAGCACTGACATCTGCTGAAAAATGGAAGAACGCGAGAACAGCTGGAAAGATTGCCCAATGCTGAAAAAAGGGCAGCCGTTGCCATCGCTCGACTTAACTACCAGCAAGATGGAGGACGATCGAAACGTTCATCGCGTACCACAGATCTAGAGACCCTTTTTTCACGACAGCTGGCTGTGCTCAAAAAAGGGTCTCTAGAAATGGGTGCTCAGCCAGCTGTCGTCAAAAAAGGGTCTCTAGATCTGTGGCATGCGATGAACCTTTCGATCGTCCGCCATCTTGCTGGTAGTTAAGTCGAGCGATGGCAACGGCTGCCCTTCTTTCAGCATTGGGAAAGAGTTGCGCCTCAAAGGGTTAAGAAACAAAAAACAACAACCCTTTCCTGTTGTCAAACACATGACTCGTGTCCTTCAATGCCATCAGCACCCGAGACACTTAAATTATTTGATTATGTCTGAACGGAAATACGTCCTGGCACCCTATAAAGAGACGAGTTCTTCCTTCGTATAGGATATGTATCTCTACGGGGGCACCCCTCCTAGAATAGATAGGTACATATGAAGCTTTCCCCTCTTTTTTTTTTAATATCGTTTTCATTTCCACATATGACTTACACAAGTCGACGGAATATCCCTTTTCATATTTCGCACGCCCCTTCCTCCCATTTCCTGCCGGGGGACATCGATGTTGTTGGTGATGATGATGATGATGATGATGCTTAGTGGAGAGAGAGACAGGTGTTCTGTTCACCTCCCTCACGCGCTGTTTTTCCCACGGATCTTCTTCCACTGCCGAGGCACGTGACTCACGATTTCAGTTTTTTTCTGCAAAATGACGCTGTCCTCCCGCCCCCCAAACTCCCGTCGTACATGCACTCACTCTAGAGACAAAAACGTACAACGAAAATTCCAGTTACTTACACAACCATTCACGAACGACGAAATTTCGTATATGAATCATATTTGGATAGGTGATCATCTTGAATTTCTCGAGATTCGCTTAAGGAAGTAGCTTGGGGTGGGGGGGGGGGGATGAACGTACACCTATTTGACGGACTCTTAATTTCGAGCAAGGCTTTCCAAACAGCAACGATATAAAGAAAAGAGGGAGCATTTTCAGACTGACTGAAACCGAAACCAATTGCTATTTTCTGAACCGAATTTTACATACTTTACAAGCGATTAATGATGTGTGTTTTTTCAAGATGGGAGAGTACTACGGACAGTAAATAAAAACATGAAAATCAAGAAGTGTATCTAAAAAAAAAAATCTAGTTCGAAATTTTAATAAGGAATAAAAAAAAGAAAGAAAGAAACAGTTTGGAGTTTTTGTTATGAGTTTGCAAAAAAAAAAAAAAAAATCATAGATGTGTACATAGGATATGTTTTAACCCTTTAACGCGCAGTGTTACTGCTCTGGGAACACCAAACTCTTAAGTTTTGACTGTTGCCATTCACGAAGAATAGATTTGATTTCTATAAAAATAGTTGCGGGTGACATAGCTCCACGCGAATCCTTTACACGTCATTTCCCGTTAAAAAATGGTCACGATTATTTTTAACAGTACTGACATCTGCCGAAAAATGGAAGAATGCGAGAAGAGCCGGATAGATTGCCCAATGCTGAAAAAAGGGCAGCTGTTGCCATCGCTCGACTTAACTACCAGCAAGATGGTGGACGATCGAAGCGTTCATCGCGTGCCACAGATCTAGTGACCCTTTTTTTGACGAAGCCTAAAACTAAACTAAAACTACAGCCCTTAAAACTACAGCCTTTCGTTCTAACTACAGCCTTTACCAAATGCCTCCTCACTAATTATCTTGGTAAATATTTTGGACTCTTCTCTTGGGCTCTGCTCTTCGTCAACCAGGAGAATATTAGCAACGTTCGGCAAGGAACGCAAGTAATTCCTTGGCGATGGTGCATTTAGAAGAAATTATGCTAACTATTACATTATCTCTGGGCACGACCTATCATTCTTTTGGAGGGAAAAATTTTTCCAATTAAACCACTACCTTCTTTTTGAGAGCCACACTCGGTTAATCAATCTGCGGAACTGCACTTAAGAACACTTTTTAAATTATGCTTCGTTGAGTCACAACTTTATGAAACGTTCCGAGCCCATTAATAAAGTCGAATTTACTTCGCTAAACCATTTGTAAAAGTCATTAAGCAAAACGAATAATAATAATACGAGAAAAAAAATGCATTTAGCTCCAGATACTTAAAGTGCTGCGAATTAGCATGTCTCTCTAATGGAAATCAATATTACGAGAACAGAAAAATTTCGAATTTTTCAGCTCGTTGATTAATGAAATTCTCCAAAATCGCATTTATGAGTTAGCTAGCCTTGATATTTCTTTTCTGGGAAGTGGAGTGTTACAACATTTATTTTCTCCCAAACAAATTAACGTCATAGTCTAGTTTAAGAAAATGACAATGCATATTATTTGACTCGCTTTTTATTTATGTGTTTATCCTTCTCTTTTACATTTTCGATTTATTTTTTAGCTCTAGTTACTTATACACAGTAAGAACTATCGACTACATTAAAAAAATACAAAAAAATCTTATTTTTTCAGAGACATATTACCGTAACGCTTCCGTGCTTTATCACAAAGTATAACGGCCAAGCGTTGTGGTGTAGAGTGTGCCCCGCCAGACTCTCTCTGGTCGTAAACACAATGCATCCGCCCACGCACGGAATAACGAAAAAAAAAAAAAAAAAAAGAACGAAAGAATCATCATCTGATGTTTTTTCGACACAGCGTCATTAACTGCTTCGTGATCTCTTTTTAATAGGTTCTCCCTCTGTCTGGTAACAGCCAACTCGGTTAGGAAGAGGGGGGGGGGGAGAACAGAAAACAAAAACATGTGGGATATGCTGAGGTAGCTTTGTTAACCAATGGTAATAGTAATAAAAGAAACCAGCTCATTCTCTTTTGGGAGAGGGTGCATAAAAAAATTATGTGTGGCTACGTCTGGATTGCATTTGTTTGTACAGAAACACAAATCTGGATTGCTTTAAAATTCTTTATTCATTTTTGTAGAAGACAATGAAAAGAGAAATGTATGTATATATATATACAGGGTGTCTCAAAAAGGTAGTTACGGGCTTTAATAATTTATCTATTAGAAATACGTGGGCAGAATAACTTAAAGACATGTTCAAAATAAGAACGGAATTAAGACTCCGTTAAGAAAAAAATCCTCTTGTTAATTTTCATGAAGTTGCACTTTTTAAATTTGTATAGGACCCCCCGTAGAAAACAACTCCCAGTGAGTAAAGTGTGCCCCATACACTCATGAGGTGACATACAAGATTTTAGAATTATACCTTAAAAAGTGTCAGAGATATGAAGATAAATATCACGCTGACTTAAACCACTTTTTCATGGCTCTGAAAGGAAAAAAATCGCGTCGAATGATTCCATTTCAGGGGTCATACATAAATTACGAAAAGAAAATCCTTTTTTTTCCACTCTAGCAATAAACGTTTACATTCAAAATCACACATAGTCTCTGATCATCTTTCTTTAACCCTTTAACGCGCAGTGTCCCCGCTCTTGGAACACCAAACTCTGGCGTTTTGACTGTTGCCAGTCACGAAGAATAGATTTGATTTCTATAAAAAATAGTTGCGGGTGACATAATTTCTTTGACGACAGCTGTCGTCAAAAAAGGGTCTCTAGATCTGTGGCACCCGATGAACGTTTCGATCATCCGCCATCTTGCTGGTAGTTAAGTCGAGCGATGGCAACGACTGCCCTTTTTTCAGCATTGGGCAATCTATCCAGCTGTTCTCGCCTTCTTCCATTTTTCGGCAGATGTCAGTGCTGTCAAAATTAATCGTGACCATTTTTTTACAGGAAATGACGTGCTAAAAAGTAAAGGATTCTCGTTTAGCTATGTCACCCGCAACTATTTTTATAGAAATAGTGAAATGAAATTCTTATTTTTATGAAATTCTTCGTGACTGGCAACAGTCAAAACGTCAGAGTTCGGTGTTTCCAGAGCGGGATCACTGCGCGATAAAGGGTTAAGAATGTTATTCATGGCACATCTAGCACGATAAATGAGGGAGAGAGACCTGAAAACATTAACAAAGTGTCGCAGTAATCCGTAAGAAATCGAAATCATAGGATAGATCTAGGAAAAAAACGTGTCAATGTCAAATATGGCCAGTGAGAGAGAACTTGTATGTGTAACCCATGTATAGTCTTCACATGGGTCGATGCAGAGGAAAATTAGGTCCGTTTTGCGGCCCCTTCACAAAATTACAATCGATTAAAACGGTCCTTTACTGGCATTTTACCCTACTTTTTACTGTTTTATGAATTATTTTATTTAAAAAAGCGACTTTTATTAAAAATTGGTATGAAAGTTCACAAAATTAAGTACTGAAATTCAGAAAAATAAGCAGTTTTCACGAAAATGGGACCTTGGAAAAAGTTCCTCGATCGACCTCTGCTTCAATGCAGTTTTATGAATTCAGTGTAACCACGGTATCTCAAACATTTATATCTCGAATAAATGTGTTTCCCTTACAAACTGACCTCCTTTTATTTCACTTCGTAATCTTGAAAACTCGATAGCTTGAATTTTTTCGATGCCACTTCGACTTCGTGGTATTGAAGTTATAGTGTGTGTGTGTATATATAATATGTTAATTCAAGTAATGCATGCTGCACACGTAAAGAAATATAAATTATTCTTTAACTGAAAATGTTATCTACAGTATGAAGATCTTATCTTCATATTTGTGGCTTCCGCTCTACGGATGTTACCCAACTCAAGGGTGGGAAACATGCCACCTCTCATTGCTAGGAGTAAGCGTTTGTTATATTTACAAGAATTAATTAGAAGAAATAGAAAAGTTCTGTAAAATAGTTGAAAGAAAAAGTAAAATCAAAGCACAATAACAAAAACATCTCACAATGATCAAATAACGTACACAATACTAAATGCTTTTGATAGACGTTTAGAAATGTTTTAGCTTTATAGAAGTATTTAATCATTAGTCATGCAATAGAAACTTAAAAAATTATAATAAATAAATGCATATTTGAGTATAACTGCTTTAGTCCAACATTTACATACATGGGGAAAAAAAAAAAAAAAAAAAGAGAGAGAGAGAGAGAAAGAGAGAGATTCTTAAGTAAAAAATTAACCTCTTTTAGGAAAAGATTTTTAATTGCAAACGAGTTGTGTCGTGAGAAAAATAGAATATATTGAACCTAGCAAATCTTCAAGAAATTATTAGACAAAAACACTCCTCCCCCCCCCCCCAAAAAAAAAAATGCAAAATCAAATTAAAGTAAAAATATTTCCAAAAGTTTGTATCTAAATTTAATAAGAAATGTATTTTTCCTGTACTTTTAAAGTATGCCACTAAAATTTCAATTCTCAAAACTAATTATTGCTACTAGCAATGAGTTGATCCGGGTTCGTATCTCTCGGTAGGAAACGGAATCCCTAGAGAAAGTTCTTAATACTCAAGATAGATGGCAGCACCACATTTTTTCTCCTATCGGGCTCACACTTTTTTTTTTCTAATGGTCACTTTGTGACCACACTGTGGAGTCACAAGAATATAACGTATTGACCTAGGAGGGCCTACAAATCGACGTCTGTCTTAACGAATAATGAACAGTGGCGCAGAGAGGGAGGGGGAGCAGGGGAAATATCCCCAGGGCCTCACCTTGGGAAGGGGCCCTCCAGGGGCGTAGCCACGGGGGGGGGTTATGGGGGTCATAACCCCCCCCCCATGAGGAATTTTTTGCCATACAAAATGTATATTCTTCACTACATTATCACACCCACGTATACAAAT
Organism: Cheiracanthium punctorium; assembly: GCA_038373885.1. Classification (NCBI taxonomy): domain Eukaryota; kingdom Metazoa; phylum Arthropoda; class Arachnida; order Araneae; family Cheiracanthiidae; genus Cheiracanthium; species Cheiracanthium punctorium. The sequence goes on from JAWZYV010005333.1 coordinate 141,410, forward strand.
ATATGAGTTGTAGTAGTCGTAACCCCCCCCATGAAAAATTTCTGGCTACGCCCCTGGGCCCTACTGTTGCCGCTTCTATATAATACTTAATTGTGTGTTGTCAATTTTGAAAAAAAAAGAAAAGAAAAGAAAATGTCCAAATACAGAATGTCCCCAGAAGTTTCCAATTAATTTTTAAACAAAATTACAACAACCAGCTACAGCATAATCCACCAACTTCACAAAAACGAGGAGGTTAGTGATTTAGTCTTCCTTTTCAAGAAAAGTTTTTTTTTTTTGGAGATACACTGTTAAATAGTGGAAGAAAGGGCATAGCCAGAGGAGTGACTATGGACCCACCCAACCAAATACATTTTAACTTTCACTTAACAAAATGTTAAAGATTAAGACTTTCTATGTGAAATTTTGAATTTTCCAGTTTCTTTGACTTCTAAAATATTTTGACTTCCTGCTTGAATGGAAGTTCTATGAATAAAAATATTAATTTTTTCAATACTGAGGTAACATGCCATGCAAAAATGTTGTTAACGTTTCAAATACAGTTTCTTTATGGAAGTGACGAAACCTTCAAAATAAAATGTTGGTATTTTTTAGAGCACGGATGTTTAATAAATTATAATACTTTTAAATTAACAATTTTAATTCTATTAATTACTTTCCAATTACTATTAATTTAAAGTTTCTTTAAATGATTATTAATTTTAATAAGGAATAAAAGACATGTAATACGACACCAAAAGCAATAGAAAATTCTTGACTATAGGCACAACTGTGGATGGGTACACCCTGAAACTGATTGTAGGCAGTGTGAAATTTGCAAAGGTAAATGATTGTCAGGCTGTGCCCTGCTGTCGAAAGTCTGGGCTTTTTTTCCCCCAAAAATGGCAGCCGTGTCTATTATCTTGCATGATGAATTTAACAAAGAAATTCAATCTGTATATAAAATGCCTAAGAAGTTATAACTTTTTTCAACCCCTGGCTATAAATGTCATCCAATCATCGAGCAGATTGGAAACTTGTTTAAAATATTGTTTGAAAACATTCGAAAGGATAGAAAGGTTATATAAAAATCTGCAATTATAAAAGATAAATTAAGAAACATTGAATTGAGTTTTTGTCTTCGGGGGATCCAATATTCGAGGGCCCTAAGCCGGGCCTAATGGGCGTAGTTGAAAATAAGAGCCTGATCGAAGGGTTTCTGGATAGCAAAGGGATACCGAAGATTTTATCCCCGGGGCCCCGACTGGGCTCTCTGCGCCTCTGATAATGAATACTTATATAACTGTCACTTGTTGGCCAAACACCGTGTTTTCGGGTAGTTTCGATAAAATATTTAAAAATTGGACCTGAATGTGCAACAAGGTAAAAGAAAGTCGGCGTGCTAAGCATTTAGCTAACAGGTCTACAATAGCCTTAAAAATGCTCTTCAAGGTCTTGCGTTGAGAATAAAAAGAAAAACAACCTAGCTATTCCTGCTGGGCCAACATGAAACTTACAATCAAAGTGACTACGCTCTTCAAAACTCTCCCGTAGAACTCTCCACCCAAGGCACCCAAACCCTTTTTCAAAGACAGTGGTGAGGAGGATCCACCCTCTCTCAGTGATTTAATCTCAGAATTTTTACTTTTTTTCCAAACTCATGAGCAGAGGCTACGTGTTCCTGTTGCGAGGGTTCACCCACATGGAGAGAGAGTGAAAAAGTTCATGCTTGCGGTGGAAAAGTAGAAATTCTAGAAGGACATAGGTGGAAGGCAGCTGGAAACGACTGGGAAGCACTTCGGGAGAGAGAGGGGGGTCACTTCGTGCCTGACCCAAAGAACCACCCCGGCAAGCCTCCTAATGACATCGCTCCGCTCTGACCCCTGACCGATTGGTACCGGTACAGTTCCGTGAGATGATGCCGGAGAGAGAAGACTAAACGTTTGCGGGATGTACATGGGCAGGAGGCGTATCCTGCGAGCTCTATTCGAATCTGGCCTCGCACGCAATTTGTGGGTAAAATAAGTTACAAATGGAATAACGCTACGGTTTGAAAAGGAAAACACCTATGAATCAGAAAACTAAGAAAGTTTAAGACATGCAGCTGCGCATCAAGTACACAAATCTAGCAGTGTTTTTTCAAAATTACTTTCACTGTTCCTTATTTAATTTTGCTTCTATTACATAAGGGGAATTATGTCATATAATAAGTTTACACACAAACTTACTGAAAGAAAACTTACAGCAAAACCTAGTTTGCAGCTTATTTAATGAGCTAAGTAATTGCTTGGGTGTGGTTTCAAAATAAATGTTTCCATGAAGTACCACTCTTCTTAATCGGAAGTTCAGATAGAGAACACAAGAGACGAAACATCATCATCAGCAAAAGAGTTCTTCAGGTTGGAAGATCCGAAAAGATAAATTCCCAGTTATGATTATTGTACAGAGAATTAAAAATAACGGAAATGTCATATAAACCATTCAAAATCCCATATAATTCCCAATAATACGGACGGCGACTTCGCTAATATCCTGAAGTTTTCAAAGGTTGCCCATATCTGGATTATAAGATAGCAGATTTCACATGAAAAACTTTTAGATAAAATTAGCCAGCTTTCTAATCAATAATTTTTACAAAACATTTTAATGCGATGTAAACGTTCATTTCATTTATGCTTGAAATCGTTGCATAACTTATAACCATATGTGTTGTACCTCTTATCTTTTTTACTCGAAAATAAGAGTAGTGTCGAGGAGTTGTAGGGTGAGCAAAGGGGTTCACTCTGCAACAAAATATTTTAATTTCAACCCTTTAACTTAAATCTTTTTTTCCCCCCAGAACAACAGGGAAACTTTTTTTCATAGTCATAAAGCTTATTAATACCGCTTCTCCCAATTTTCGATCAAATTACGTCAGTGTGTTTGAACATCTCACGCGATTACTTCAATTTCGTAATTATGTATAGCAAACTTTAAAAAATTCGTCCCTGAGGAGATTAAACCGTAAAGCTCATTCTCTTCATCACTCCTTAAGTATATTTCACATTATGCATTCCGGTGAACGAGCGAGTTATTTTTCAGCGTTCCAAGCTCTTTGTCCTCGAACGGCATTTCCCAACCAAAAATATTCATCAACGCTCTCCTCTTTTCGCTGTCTGACACTCCAGCGTGCGACAGAATTCATTAACAACCAGTTTTTGGAGACACACTACTAATGCTGAGGCACTGCAAGAAGTATATTTTCAAGGCTGAGAAAAACAAACAAAAATCATCCCTGGGTGAGCGGAATAACAATCATGAAATGTCGCTTTTCGTTTTAATAAATTCAGCATATGTCTCAGGAACGACAGAGTGCCAATAATGAATTCATATTTACTGGCATCGATGCATTTAAAAATTTAACGGGGAGTGTTCCCGCTCGGGAACACCAAACTCTGACGCTTTGACTGTTGCCAGTCACGAAGAATAAATTTGATTTTTATAAAAATAGTTGCGGGTGACATAGCTCCATGAGAATCTTTTACTTTTTAGCACGTCATTTCCCGTAAAAAAATGGTCACGATTATTTTTAACAGCACTGACATCTGCTGAAAAATGGAAGAATGCGAGAACAGCTGGATAGATTGCCCAATGCTGCAAAAAGGGCAGCCGTTGCCATCGCTCGACTTAACTACGAGCAAGATGGCGGACGATCGAAACGTTTATCGCGTGCACAGATCTAGCCCTCTGAGCGTCTTGGAAATGGGCAAATAATGTAAAGTAGTTTTCACAGTAAAATTTTCATGCAGCTTTAAAATTATTTAAAAAATAAAATTTTGATAGGAAGATTTGTAATTATTAAAAAGTTAACTCCTAAAATACTTATAAGCTTTAATATAGAAATATATTTTATGATACCTTGGTGTTATAAATAATTTAATTTATAGATGCATTGCAGTGAAAACTGGAATGAAGTGGACGGGATTTTACGTCGCAGCCGCTTGGAGGGTTAAAGACCCTTTTTGACGCAGCTGACTGTGCCACACAGCCAGCTGTCATCAAAAAAGGGTTTCTAGATCTGTGGCACGCGATGAACGTTTCGATCGTCCGCCATCTTGCTGGTAGTTAAGTCGAGCGATGGCAACGGCTGCCTTTTTTCAGGATTGGGAAAGGGTTGCGCCTCAAAGGGTTAAGTCGTAACTCATGATGTACCATACACTAGCAGGTTGTCGATTAACCGTTAGATGCGATTTCTTCCCCAAAGTCAATGTAACTGACTTTAAAGTCATTACCAGATGACAAAAGTGCTTCAGGTTTATGTAATTTATTTTTGTATGAAGCTCAAATAGTTTTAAAGCTAATGGGCATTATCTAATCAGTCAGTCTTAACAATATCGAGAAAATAGTGGCGGATCCAGGGAGGAGGTGACAGCTTCACCCCCCTCCCCTTCCCTAACAGACAGCAAACATTGCTTACTATTAACGTTTTGCTTCACTATTCACTTCGTTTAAGTAAAATAACGGTTTTTTTAATGCTCATAGTTCAATGATAAATCCTTAGTATAAATTTAAAGGTTTTTTTTTTTTTTTTTTTCTGGAAATGTTTACATCCTCAGAAAACATTTTCCATTTTACGTCAGGTTAGAACAAATAACAAAGCTAACATATTAGGAATCTCATTTTCCTCTCCGTCAATATTTTACCTAGCCAAAATTGCTGCAGCTAATAAGCCGAAATTTGACACGTATGTGAGTTTTTATACCTTAGGTGCTAAATTGGAGAGCATTTTCCAAGATTCGTAACTTATGGGGAATAAGGGTCCAAAACGCTGCTTCCACATACGCTGCGTGATGTCAAAGAAGAAAAGAGATCTCCGTAAAATTCTTTCTCTAAAAAACAGCACTCACGAATACCTAAATTTCGGTTTCAGAGCATTTCGAATAGAATCCTCCAACGAGGGTAGATGTGAGTAAAGGGGGAGGATGACCATTTCTCTTGTAAGAAAAAAAAACATATCTTATAAATAAAAATGAAATTCTGTTTGTTTGTTTGTTTGTTTGTGGATTTGAGTTGTATACAAATCCACAAAAATGGACCTATCAGCCTGAAATTTTGCACAGATATGTAAAATAATATAGAATAAATCATAGTCCACTTTAAAACTTTGAAAGTCCACCCGTTCCCGGAATTTAAGAGATTTTTTATGTTCTGCACGCAAAAAGCTTTCCGTAATTGTAACCCCTGTAGTGAAAAAAGTGTGAAATAAGGATCGTGGTTGCCATGTGTGGCGATTTTGCCGAATAAGATGTTTTAAATTCTCAAAGTAAAAATAAAAGAATAATAATGATTTTTTTTTTTAGTTTATATTCGTAAGGTTATATTTTTTTTAATTATAATATCGTGTGCATGGGAAATCGGAGCAGGAATGAAATGTTTTATACGCAAAACAATAAGAATTGAAGATTTCCGAGGCTAATATGTTAAAATTTTTTAGTTTGGCGAAAAAATAAAATGGCTCTAATGCCGAGAAAGTGAGTTCTAGCGGTTTGCACAGTTTCCGGCTAGGCGCAATTTACTGAGAGCTTAAGGAAACGGATTTTTGAAAACAAGTGCAAAGGTTTTATTAGAATACAGCGTTAAATTTTAATGATCCGTGCGAAAATAATGCAGTTATTAAGGGATTTCAAGCGATCTATCTTCAGCATTCTCGCGATTTTGAGGAGGATTCTAACGCTTGGCGCTATTTATCGTAATTTAATCGTCTGCTATTTGGGTTATGAATACACCTGCGTATAAGTTTTTGAAATTTTCATTCAGTTGGAATTGTGCATTTTTCTGAGCAGCTTTTCTGCATCTAATGTATTACATCCAGAAAAAAGAATGTTAGAAATATCAATTTTAATTTTGTTTAATCACACTCATGAATAATGATACACTTTCCAACTTAATGAAAGAAGGAACGAAAATAGGGAAGACCCATGGATTATAACTCTTTTTATATATAGCACTTTAGTGCGTATTTAAAAATCTGAAAGTGTCAGATTTTCTATGATTCTAGCGCTTGGCGCAATTTAATGAGAGGGTATTTTTAAAAACAAGCGTAGGTTATCTTATAAATAAAAATGAAATTCTGTTTGTCAATTTGTTGATTTGGGTAGTATACAATTCCACAAAAATGGACCTGTCAGCCTGAAATTTTACACAGATATGTAAAATAATATAGAATAAATGATAGTCCACTTTAAAACTTTGAAACTCCACTTTATTTCCGTTCCCGGAATTTAAGAGATTTTTTATGTTCTCCACGCAGAAAGCTTTACGTAATATGAACCCCTGTAGTGAAAAAAGTGTGTGAAATAAGCATCTTGGTTGCCATGTGTGGCGATTTTGCCGAATAAAATGTTTTAAATTCTTAAAGTAAAAATAAAAGAATAATAATGATTTTTTTAGTTTATTATTTTAATTATAATATCGTGTGCGCATAAGAAATGAGAGCAGGAATGAAATGTTTTATACGCAAAACAATGAGGATCGAAGATATCCGAGACTAATATGTAATTTTTTTTAGTTTGGCGAAAAAAAAATGGCTGCTAGGCCGATTTTTAGAGAGTGAGTTCTAGCGGTTTGCACAGTTTTAGGCTTTTTGGCGCAGTTTACTGAGAGCTTAAGGGAATAGCATTTTTGAAAACAAGTGTATAGTTTTCTTAGAATACAGCATTAAATTTTAACTATCCGTGCAGAAATAATGCAGTTATTAGGGCATTTCAAGCGATGTAGCTTCAGAATTCTCGCCAATTGAGTACATTGATTTAACTTGGGGGAAATCCGCCAAATTTCAGAAAATTGAAATCTTCGCATTTAGTACACCGAGGTAACGATGAATAAAACATGTTATAGTTGATAATTTAAAAAATGCGGCTGTATTAAGGGATTCCACTTTTCAAATAAATGCCTGGCGGTCGAACCATTTCCCATTTTGATTGCTGCTAAGGCAATGCTTCGAATGATTCCCTGAAAAAACTCTTGCAAAATGGCGTATGCTGGCACTTTGGCGAGGCTTAGATTTGAAACTGGATTTTACTTGAGACTGGTATATACGTATAATAAGTCTGGTTATAGATAAAAATGAATGTTGGTATGTGTGTAGGAGGTTGAAAAACTCCAGCACCGTTTCACCGATCACCATGAAATTTGGTTCACCTAAGTCTTTTATCATGGAGAAGGTTTTTATGCTATCCGTTTTCCTCTAACTTTTCACTAGGTGGCGCAGCAGAACGTCGAATTCTATTCCGTTTAGCCGTTTGCTATGCGAATATCGTCCAACCAATTTCGATGAAATTTGGTACACGCGAATATTAGAACACGGAGAATATTTTTCACTATCCATTTTGCTGTACCTTGCCGCTAAATGGCGCTGCAAAGCATCAACTTCTATACCGTTCGACCGATCGGCATAAAATTTTTTATACTTACACATTTGAGCACGAAGAATATATTCTACCTGCGTTACTTTTGATGTTACTCGCCACTAGATGACACTGCAATGCATTATTATTTTAACTCACCACTAGATGACGCTGCAGCAGGCCAAATTCTTGACCATTCAAACGGTCGCTATGAAAATCAGTATACATAGCTGTTTGAACAATGAGAATATTTTGGCGTTATCCATTTTGCTATAACTCGCCACATGACGGCGCTGTAGCAAATCATTACTTTAATTAACCACTAGATGGCCCTGCAGTGTATCACTTCTTGACTGTGCGAATGATCGCTATGAAAATAGGTATACATAGATATTTGAACACGGGGAAGAGTTTGGCACGATCCATTTTCCTATAACTTGACACTAGATGTCGCGTCAACACATGAACTTCAAGACTATTCAGCCGATCGTCATGAAAATTCGTATACATCGATATCTGAATGTGAAGAATAGTTTTGCCGTATCCGTTTTGCTAAAACTCGCCACTAGATTGTGCTACGCCGCATCGCCTTCTGCACCGTAAAAACGATTGCCTTGAAATTCAGTATGCATGATTATTGAACACAATATAACGCGATATCCATTTTGCTATATCTCTTTATTACAATAAATAGTAATCACAACAAATATTAATATCAAAAAGTCCATTCATTCCCGTGCGAAGAACGGGTACTTCAGCTAGTTATCAATAAAATTCTCGCTTTAAAATTTAAAAAATATTAGTCTTATGCTTAGGGTAGAGTTTGTTTGTAATTCAATACCTGTTGAAAATTTATTCGTTGGAATTTTATGTAAAAGAAGGACATTACTCTTTCTGCTGCACCTAATATTAAGCAATAAATATTACAAAAACGCACGATACCACTCACGATACCACCAAACGCACGATACCACTCACTCACGATACCACCAAACGCACGATACCACTCTTTAAGTGTTTATTCTGTACCTATCATATCAGCACCTTACTATCACCAAGAAAAAAAAATATCTATAGATATTGTAATAATAATCATATACGATAAAAATTGGCATAAAGTATTTATGCCGCAAAAACATCTTCTGCGCTAACTATATTTCAGTGTAATATTTAAGGAAGGAGTAATAAAAAAAAAAAAAAAAAAAAAACATTACTTATATGCAGACTATCTTTATTTATCTTCCCTTTTTTAGAATATTTCTCAGCTACATTAATACATTCACATCGCGGTTATTTCACAGGCTGATCATATCGTTAAGAGAACAAATAGACAAAAACTTCCGACTCTATGTTTTTCCGCCATACATATTCAACGCATGAACTTCGCCGGAGAAAAGACTGCAGGATGTCTATACATAAACTTTCTCATTAAGGAAAACGGATCCACGTGCATTTAAAACAGTTTGCTTTGCACGAGGGTTGTGTATTCAATGGTCTCCTTTCTTGTTGCAGTGTGTATTCAGGGACGTTTGGAAGTAATTTGGCGGTCTTTTATTACTGTTTGTATCGCTCGCTCGTCATATGTTCTCATAAAATGAATAAAAGGACATTTTTTTCCCCTTCTTGGGAGTTTTGATGAATATTCAAAACTCGATTATATGCAATAATTTACTTGAAGAATATGTTGAATTTCTTCCCCTCCCCCCTTCTCTCTTAAAACGCTGTATAAGAAAATAAAGAAAATGTTTATGTTTTTTTACTGTCCATGAAATAAATATTAATTGAAAATGTTTCTTTTTCCCTCCAACTGTATTAGCATTTGCAATGTACACTCCATTAACTGAAATTGAACTCTACATTACAGTGCCTTGGTCGGAGTCCGAGGACTTTTTTTAGGGGTTCTGGTTCTAACGCGCATTTACGTTATACCTGGAGAAAACCGACCAAAACTCCAAACCGCTCGAAATACACTTCAGCCGTCTACCACATTCAACGTCTTATCCGATTGGAGATAGAGGGGCCCTTAAAATTATAACGTGCATGCATTTGATAAGAAAAATAATAGTCGTTTTTTGTTATTGATTTTGAAATAAGAGTTATCTAATAGAGGCGCTACTTTTAAACGAAATTATATCATATAAGGCAGATTTTTTTTCGGAAATTATCTTTGAAGAAATCCATGAAATGAGGTGGGTGGGAGGGGGGGGGGGAATTCAGCTTGAGACAGTCAAGTATCTTGAAAAACATTTTCGAGGGGGTCCAAATGGTTAAAAAGGCTATATAATTATCATTTTAGCAACAAAAATAAATTTTTTCTTTTTTTCTTTTGAGGGGGGGGGTGTCCCTCTTAAATACGACCTTGGCCTGAGAAGAATGTCTCAAGCAAGTTATCTTCACCAAAAGAATCCTCTTGAAAAGTTAATCCGGTTCCGAAACAGGCAAATCAGATTTTATCTCAAAAGTCCATTACATTGAAATTGGAGGAGCCAATAAGCTATTTTCTTCTAACGTAATCAAACAACACTTCAGGTAATCGTTATCTGAAGAACTATCATAAGGAACGCAATACTCGGCTTTTGGATCACGATAACGCTCCCAAAATCTCGACCACACTAAGCGGCTATAATACCGAAATGTCTCACTCGGACCAGAGTCTCTTCATGACGTCGCTGAACACTTAGCAAAGTGGAAACACTAAAGTTTGTCTCGGACGCCATCTCTTATCTTCGATGGCAGTGCTTTTTGCCCGAACCCAAAGAGATCTGTTAAATAGAAGAAGAAAAAAAAGAACTGTGCACGGCTGATGATTCACGTTTTCCAAAATAAAAATATTCTACAATTTCCACCATTTTGTTCATGACCGGTTAAACGAATGTTCGCGTGACATTTTAGCCGAAATGTATTCGGGGTTGCCACCTCTCTCCAGCTTTCACCTGGAGTATCCGGGTTGAGATGTCATCCCCCGACTGGAGAATTATGTCTGCATGGTAATTCCTGCAGATCACGCGCTATTACCATATTTAATCCTCCTGTTGTCAGACACAATTATAATTAAGGGTCCTCACAACACGATAGAAGGCAAAGAAATATACAGGACTTTAAAAAGAAAATGTTACCTTCCCAAAACAAGAACTTTTTAGGACTGTATTATGTATAGAAAAGACTTTTACGTCGAAAAACATGCAAGCGGAACATGGATTCCCTTAATTACGGTAATTACTGCACGCACTAAAATAGTTTACAATTTCTCGGGGGGAAAAAAAAGCAACGCCAGGCAAAAATGGTGCAGTAAATGCGAATACAATACTAATTGCAAAGCGAAGTTCCGTCATGATGCTTTCAGTAAATTTTTTTTTCAAGAAATTAAATTGTGTTCGATATTTTTCTCATTTCAGTCTAAAAGAATTGTACAAATAATATTTTTTTATGAATCTCCGTAAATTCTCTCTGTAACGAGAAGTCCATGAAAATACCGTTCATTTGATATATACAGTGATCTAATCATGGCAATATCTGGATTAATTATTTTACCTTTTGTAACAATTAATCAACTTTTAAAAAATCAAAACATATTATTAAATTGCGTTAACTTACTAGTGGTTACTCTAAATCAGCGGTTCCTAACCCAACTTAACTGTGGATCACTCTTCCACTTTTATATTTTAGTTGTAGACCACGAAGGGTAAGGTGAAGAGAATAAAAAGATTTACCAAATAAATAAACAAAGATAATTGCAAACCTTTATACACATGAAATAGAAATGTAATATTTTGAAGAAGAAAATTAAAATTGAAAAAGGTAAGGAATAATGAAAGTACCACAATGCTTGATTCCAGCCTTTCCGAGGTTAATGTGATTTAATATCGAGTGTTTCTACAGCAATTAATAATAATGATAATATTTTTTAAATGGTTTTCATTGCGGATTATTTACAACTTGTGCATAATTGGGAACCGATTATAGTAGATCATGTAGATTCTGTAAATGATAAATTTTGTTGCTTCAGAAATACAAGCAAAAAAATGTAAATAACAGTAATCAATTTAGAGGTAAACAAAGTTTAAAATATTGGAACGGTTGTGATTGTGAATGACTAGAGCAACCAATGGTAGAATTAACTTACAAAACCGTTAATACATAGTCAAATAAATGATCAGGGCCTTCAATTTCAGAAAGCATAACAAATAATTTAGGCGGAATTGTAGGCATTGTCTCTGAAAATTTGAACAAGCAAAATTTTGGAAATTTACCGCAGAAAATTAATCTTCGGCTGTCTAGTCCGAATAATCAACTTTGAAATGAGATCTAAGCGGCCTGGAAATTTTTCAGTGACTACTTCTGCATTTTTGTAACACGCTAAATAAGGAATGCAACCACATAAATAAAGGGAAAATGCAAGAAACGCAATTTTCGAGGATCAAATACCTTCCTATTCAAACCTTAGTAAAAGGAAACGTCTAACTTAAGATTTTTGAGGAAAAAAAAGTAAAGTGAAATACTGTAAAGGATATAATACAAGCAATAACACGTTGCTTTATGACTTTTAAGGTCCTTTTCTAAAAAGCCGCCAGAGCTTCATACTTACTTCTTTGTTGAAGTAATGACTATTTCGTCCCACAGACACAAACATGGCATCATTAGCAAGGTTAGACGATTCCACATTGCCACTTAGGGTGGCCATATGCCATACAGAAACTAGTTCCTAAAGGCCTACGCCCCTGAAAAGTTCACTCATTCTTTTATGCGAGTCGCCCAAACTTTCATTTCTGCGAATCGAGAAGAAGGTACCGTAAAAAATTAAAAGATCCAAATAACCAATGATTAGCAATTACAAACCGTAGGAGAAAAGAAATATAACACTAATTATCAGCAATTAGTAAGTCAGACTACTCAAAAAAGCCTTATGTAAAAAAGGAATAGATAGCTGAGTTCATTAAACGTCAGTAGTAAGAGAAGAATAAAATTGATTACAGTCGAAATGTTTCAATAAATATTCTTCCTGAAAAAAATACCTGTACCTTGAGATTAAAGAATAAAATTAATTAAAGATCGTCTGTAGAAGCAGCTGGAATTATATATGTATATATAAAAGGAGCGGGTGATACAATTCAGTGTCGCAAAGGCAAAAAAGTCGCCCACATCTTAAATAGCGGTAATACATAGCGGTATAATATCTTCTACCTCTGAAAAATTTACAACCCCAATTAATGAAATGCACTTTTTTAATTTCTACGGAGAGGAAAGGGAGAAAACGATTTAAAAAAATCAAGTTGAACTGCCAGCGAAATTTTACAGTTTTTCCTAGAGAATGCAATCAACCATTGTTTTTTTGTTTCGCGGGATTTCGGGATTGAGACTCGTTGATCCAGCGGAATTGACATCTCATTCAGCTAAGAATTGATTTCAATAGAGAAAAATAGGGAAAAGTAAGATTTTAAGCACTATGAAATTGTAACAATTAATGTTATTTGATTATTAATACAATAACTTACAGAAATATGAAAATTATAGTTGTGTGATATCCTGAATAATATACTGAGTTAGTTCTTAGTTTTGCTAAAAAAGAGTAAAAAAGGCAATGTAAAAAATCACTCGTCTTCCCAGTCTTGATCGAAATTTTAGTTAACTAATTAAAAGCGTGAATTAAAAATATAAAACCTAAAATGAAAACTTTTTATAATTGATTCGTGATTTTTCCCTAAGAGATAAATTAGTATGAAATATTTCTGTTCATTTGGACATTGGGAAGTTAACGAAAAATCTAGATTACAATGTTCGATCCAGACTCCCATTGGAGGATATTTAGAAAAATAAAAACTTCAAATTAAAATTTGTAATTATTGATTCATATATTGTGATATAAGGTCATTCCATCTTAAATCGGCAAATGGGCTGTGCCTCACCATTTTTGATTTCTTAAAAAAATTTGTTCTTGGGATAAAGCCATTTGTTTGCTCCGCGGATGGGTAAAAATCGCCATTTTAGGTTCATTTTCTAAAAACTGTACAATTTCTATTTGAAATAACAGGAAGATCAGATAGGGCTTACTGAAAAGATTAAAGATTGGACTTTTAAATGCGAATAATAAAAAGATTTATGTTAATTCTAAAAACAGTTTTTTTGGATATCAAACAGTCGTTCTCAAATTAATGATTTTTGTCATTTTAGGCAGTAAAAAAGCAGTGAAAACTTTCAGTAACAAACAATTTTTTTTTTCCTGTTACACTTACATATCAATACTATATGTAGAAAAAAAAGAGCAGTTACTGGTGGTCATTCATCCTTAAAAAATTGCTTAAACTTTCAAAAAATTGAAAAATGTCCTTTTCATCCCCCCCCCCCCAAAAAAAAGTCATGTTGAACAGGTGATTTAGACATAATAGAGCTCGTAAGGCATATGTTTTGGCTTGATTTTGTATCAAAATCTTTATAGGCAGGGGTCGATCCAGGAATTTTTTCCAGGGTCCAGTTTTTGTACAAATGTGTAAAAATTGCTCATTTTTGTGATTTCAATATTTAATTTTGTGAATTTCAACATTTACTTTTATGATTTTCCTTACTAATTCTTAATAAAAGTCACTTATTTTTTGTTAAAATAATTGATAAAACAGATTAAAATGTAGGGTGAAATGCCAATGAAGGGCCATTTTAATCGATTGTATTTTTGTGACGGGGCCGTTTTAATCGATAATAATTTTGTGAAAGGGCCACAAAACGGACCCAATTTTCATCTTCATCAACCCATGGTAGGAGCACAAAATAACAAGAAAGTGTGGGTATCATGATCATAAAAATATTTACGCAGTAAATCTTGTGTTCCCCAAACACTATTTATTCACAAGATTCCACATCCACCCAGTTATTTAAATTCATACTTCATATGCGCGTGTTAATGAGATCCCAGCTACCATTATCAATTCTGAAAATTAAACGCTTCAGCCGGATTAGGAACTGTATTTCAAAGCCACAATCAAAAGACTGGATGTTTGTTTCATAAACATAAAAAAGGTCGAACCTTACTTTGATCATTGTGTGATTACACGGCAATACACCTTTTTCGTGAGAATCTAATTTTTTCGAAGTTTTCATTTTCAGTTAAAGCATTTTACTATTTTGTTAAGTGTTATACGTGCATTACTTCCGATCGAATAAAATATTATGTTACAATATCAAGGCATGTTTATCGGAAACCGTGCTCGAGAATCAAACATGACGCAGATATTCTTAATGAATAACCAAACCAACCACCTTATCACTGAAACACGGGAGAAAAAAAAATTCCGGGGTGCCAGTCACACATTTAACGAAAGTGGCACGCCTCTGATTCATGCGCATTATTCATTTTGCTGGTGAATAATTACATTATCAGATAATTTAAAGATGAAATTGAAAAAAAAGAATTTTTAAAATTTGAACAAATGTTTTTTTTTTAAAATTTTTTTTAAGCATAGTGGAAGAATGTAGAAATAAAGATAGGAGGAGAAGGTAAAACTTTTACAAACGAGATGTCAGCCAAAAAATTTTTTGCCTTGTTTCAAGGCTACCCATTAAATGCTTTTAAAAATATGTTTTTTTTTTTTCCTAAGCTAGGTAAGTTATTTACTTTCAGCAGAAAGTTTGAAAACAGAAACGATGAAAAAAATATTTATAAAATTAAAATCTGCAATATTTTCAGAGAAGTTAAGAGGTATTCTACACTTGCCTGCAATTTGCTCCACCTAGAGCGACAGATTTTACTATAAAAATAAAATTTACCTTCTTGCATGTAAAAAACTCTAAAATCTGATTCGTGAAATGCATAAATCAGAACTGAGGCTACAAATACTTTGAAAAAGTCAAAATCAAAAGAGAAAAAATGCTAACGCTTTCAATTCTAACGTTGATTTTGTGATTGCGGTTTCGCCTGGCTCCAGTTCTTGTTTCTATTTTGATCACACAGTTACAAATTTTATTTCACGTAAACCTCCTTCTTGTATACGATTTAAAATTTCTCCACATGTCGACAAGTATTTAAGTTTAACGTGATATTTCGTCTTAAATGACGAAAGGCATTAGGCTATCATAAATAACTATTAAATATGTAAATTCACAAAGGCAGAGTAAAGAAAATTTAAAAATATCTTTAGCAATTTAAAAATAACTCAGCTCGAAAAATCACCGAACGGTATAATCTTATAGATATCAACACAACGCACTTTAAAAAACACCTAATATTTAACTCTTGAAAACGAGAAAAGATATGTGCCTAATGCCAAATTTATCAAAAATCAAACTGACCACTCCACCCTATAGTCAGTCTTCCACATTAAAATTTTCGTATAGAAGCATATTTTTTTTTCACGTCTTTTACCATTTTAAGACATTAACAATAGTATTAAACTTTTCCCAGATCATTGTAATCCACCTCGTATAAGTATTTTGTTTAAAAGAAAGCATTAATATGGCTACAGGGACCTGACCCCCCCCCCTTCCCCTAACATTGGATTTTTGTTAATAATCCAATTTTGTTAAATGTCAATAATCGTGTTTCTTTATTTCTTTCTTTTGAGAAATTATACTTCTTGCAACTTTTAAGCCCTCCCTGAAAGTTTTTTTTTCTGGCTACATGCTTAATTTATCGTCATTTTCATTTTAGCTAAATCGTGTATGGCAAGTTTTATGAATTATTTTCTTTTACGTTTAGAATAATAATAAAAAAATAATGCGATTCTGCAATGGTAATACTTATAATATCATTATATATAACCATTTAAAAGATGCATTAAATTTAGAAAAAATATTTAAGGGAAAAAAAAACTTAATGAAGTGAGCACCTTAAAAATAAGAAATTCAGTATTTATGGCCAACCCCTTTAACTTCAAAACTTGCGATGCACGTTTATATCTTCTGATCAAAGCCTGATCGTTTAGTTTCGCATCCAACTCAAGTCATTATGAGAGATCGATAGTAGCTAAATAAGATTGGCTGAATTTTATCACATTTAAATGGGCATCGTGGGAGTAAATGGGAAATCTCGAAAGACAATTTGTTTCGAAAGTTGTAACTTTCTGTCAGAGAGAATACTTTAAATCATGGAATAGCCCAGCCCACTTGACTTAGTGAGATTAATTTTACGTTCCGATATCAAAGTAATTATAGCCTAGTATCTGTATATTTATCAATCGAGGACTTGAATAAAGAGATTAATGTTCATCGTACAATGTACGAATAATTATAATAATTATTTAAAAAAAAACAGCATTCGTTGGTATGCTATTTTTGTTTTACAATCAAATATATGGATATTAATTTTAGCATCCAAAAGAAAATCCGAAAATCAGCGCATCCGAATAAAGATGCGCTGAAAAAAATTAAAAACTGTATAATGAAACTGTATTTTTACTTCTTTATTTCTGTAATGCATCTCATTCCCGAGTCAAACACAATGATTTCTGTATTTTTATACTATTACTGCCGTTTACTTTACCCCCAGCTGTAGCATTTATTAATACTATTATACAGGATGTTAATAAAATATCGGATACATTTTGATGTTTAATAACTCAAAATAATGAATATATATTTAAATTGGTAACATAAATGGTTGACAGAGTCACGTTTTATAACCATTCTTTATAAACTACTTCTAGAAAATTATTTTTTAACACAAGATACTGTTTCTGGATGGAGGATTTGAAATTTCTTTTGTGTTTGTGCTTTTGATTTCATTTCATGAATCACTATAAAGTCTGTGTTTTCTCTTTTGGTGTATTCATTCCCTCAATATCCGGATGAATGAAACATTACATCGAATGAAAATTCAAGCAAGCACATCTAAAGTACGCATAACATTGCATCGTAATCGTTTAAAAAATGCAAAAGAGAGAAAAGGCAATTAATAAGCAAACGATATTTACAAATGTAAAGATATTCAAACCGGAAAATGAAAGTAAATCAGTTATTCCTCGCATAAATGCCATGGGTTGTTCGTATCTTCATTATTTTGTAAATATTTAAGGATCAAAATGCGTCCGACATTTTATAAATACCCTGTACTTTATATTTTATTTAATTCCAGGACAGAGTAGAAAAACTGACAAAACGGGTCTTCAAGATACTATTACAATGTAGTTTAAAGTTCAATTTTAACATTAAAAAGAAACCTTTTAAGATACTCAAGAATCCAATACATGGAACTATATCTAACGCATCTACATCTCCGAAAAGAAAGGCATAAAGACAAACAAATCAAACAGCAATGTATCGAAAATCTCCGGGCTTTACAAAGGGCGTATCCCAAAATGAAAGGACGTACAGAAAAATAGAGGTTTATCTTCTCCAGACTTCCTTGAATAATAAATAAATAAATAAATAAATAACAGTTTTTAAGCGAACACACACATAATTGCCCTCCACTAAAGCATCAAGAAATTGTTGAGCTAATTCCTGCAAACAAATGAATGTATTTATATTTGCAAGCACCCTTAAAACAAATTCACAAAACAAAAAGTAAACAAATGCTAAGCAAACGAAAACTTATTAAGCCTCTACTCAAAATTATCGGCTCTCACTTTTTACGAATAAACAGAGAGAATCAATAAACATGCAAATAAATGATAGCTTGGGGCTTGCATGACGTTAAGTACATCGAGCTTATCGACATTTTTAATAAATGCTCCCAGACAACAGGAACAATGATCCGAATCATTAAAGGGGGAAGTAAAAGTCAATACAGAAGAACCCGTTCTTTCTTCTTTTTTTTTTTCTAAAACAAAGAAGACTGAACGTTTGACCAATCATTCTGAATAGATTCGCGTGAGACAGGTCACGACATTAACGCTTAGCTCGTAGCACGTCCCTATAAAACAATAACAAAATTGCGACGCATGCGCTCCACGGGAGCACCGTCAAAGAATGACAAACACGGGCCCGATCGGTGAGTTACCGCATCGCAGATACCGCAGAAACAAACAGGTTTACTTAAAGGGAACGCAATCACATTCCAGGGAGGTCGGGAGGGCGAGATCCAAAGATCAACAGGTGGGAGAAGAGCACGGAAGATGAGGATGATGTCAGATTCGGAAAAGGGAACCAAAGCAGCGCTGGCATGTAGAAGAAAAGCCAAAACTGTACAGAAATTCTCGCGAGTGACGCAGGTAGGGAGGATGTACGAAGAATTCAGCAATGTTCAAAAAATGGACATCCAATGCACAATTTGATGAGAAAATAATCGATTTTCACTGTTAAAGGTCAGAAAAGCGATGTTTTCACTCCACGTCGAGTTCAGACAGTTGAATCTTTCAGCCGAACTAGAAAGATTCACCTTCTGTTACCCAATTCTGCTTACCAGAACTGATCTTGCGCAATCGCAACGCAGGATCACAGTGAGTTATTTAAAGACAAATTCTAGGAAATAACACTGGAATTTAAGGGGAATCTACGATAGTGCGCGTTTCACAGGTGGAAGGGAAGAAGTCAAACCTGGGTTTAATGGTAAAATTTGTTTAAAGGGAAAAAAAGATAATCTTATTCCCTTGTAAAAATTCTGCTCACGCTAAGGCAATTTTAATAACATTTAAAAAATATCTGTATGTATAAAGTAAGATGTCTTGACAAACTCATCAACGCCCAGGCGAATCTATTTTAGATAGACATGTAATTTTAGGAGCTTATTTCCTTTGTGCCCAAAGCGTTATTTAAAAAGGGGTTTTTAAAAATTCACATTCAAATGGGGGGGGGCAAAAATAAACGTTATTTTCACATTTCCGTGAAAATTCCTGCTTTAAAGTGTAACAGAATACCTAAGAGTGTAACTAAAGTGGAACAGAAATACCTAAAACTAATTTTCAGGATATTTAAGAATTCGCACCTGAATGCCGATTTGAGGGGCGGGGGGTAGAGGTTCACATAGCCCTTTATATCTCTATGGGGGGGGGAAATGTAGGCATAAAATTCTTGCTTTAAAATGAATATAACAAACGGAAATTCCTATAAATAACTTTCAAAATTTTTAAAAATTCGTGCCAACGGGGCAATTTTAACTTTATTAACCTACTTCATCGAAAGTAGGCCAGTTCATAGTTCTTAGATGCTTTCTCAGTTGTTAACAATCACACATACACACACAAATAAATGAAGAACCTATTTTAAACACAAAACGAATCTCACAGAGGGAATAAAATGTTGGAAACGAACCTCTCAATGTATGTATATATATCATATATGAATATTTTCTTTTTAATGTGTTTCCGGAAACAAGGCGATGAAACGCACTTTTCAAAACTGTGTCCATGCATCCTCTACAGTTTCACTGAACCTTGATTCCTGGAACCTCAAGAGAGACAAGATGCAAATATTCCGTTCAATAGCGCCGGAGGGGCACAACCAGCTTCTGCACTCGCATTCCCGGGACACACTTCCGCAGGTGTGTACGTGTAAACAAGCCAAGCAGTAAAACTTGTTATTACTTTTTAATAGTGTTATTTATTTATTTTTTTATTCATTCATTCCCATAGGACAGCGGTGACAAGCGAGCACCCTTTCCTGAACGAGAGAAATGGGCGCGAGAAGTGAATTAATGCATCTCCACCCTCCCTATCATCCGGATTCAAGGCCAAGAACGCCTGTGGCTGAGTTGTCCCACTCACGCAGCAGCAAGCAGCATCAGGGTAAGAGAAAAAAGGCAACATGGTAGCCAGAGAGAGAGGAGAGAATCGTGTCTTTCTTCTCTGCCTCGGAGTCAAACATACGGGCTTGTTGGAGATTTGATATTTTTGGTTTGAGAAGAGTTTGATACGGGTCTCGTAGATTGCATTTAGTGATACAAGATACTTACACATATTTCAACCGCTTATAAATATCAATTTGGACTATAGAAGTAAAACTTTGATAGTAGATACACCTCACTGAAAAAGTATAATGCTTGTTTAACCCTCTCGTCAATGTAGGTAAGCTTCTAAAATGGAATACGAAAAGTGTCCCAAATGGCACTACCTTACCTAATGTCCAAATCTTTACCTAATGTCCTAATGTACAGAATTTAAACGCTTATATCTTGTCAATATGCTTTTTAAAAATAAAATACTTGTGTTAAAGACGACCACAAATGATGGAAAATAGAGAAGTAATGTTATTGGTTTGTTTTAGTGATTAAAAAACCATAAAGCCAGAGCAGGACTTACTGTAGCATTTTTGTACCCAGAACATTTTTTGAATTTTGTGCCCCTCTAAATAGCTTCAAACTCATTTTTCTGCTTATTTGTGTATATGCGCTCAGGGCACGTGCCCCACGTGCTCATGTGATAATCAAGGTCTGTATACAGCAGTTTCACACTTAAGCTGACACCACTTAAGTATAATAAACTTCGTATAGAACTCATAAGAAAAAAGTACCTGTACTCCCCAAGTGTTAATTTTTGTTAGGGTTTATTTAGGAAGGGGAAAAAATATCTATTATTTATTTGATAAATGATATAAAAAATCATTTTCAGCAATATGGCAAATTAAAATGAATAGAGTTTGGAAAGGGGAAAAAGTGTTTAAATTTAAGGTTGCGAACACACCTTGCTGAAGACACAGAATTTACACAAAAACCAGTGGTTGAAGCTAAACGAAATGAAATTTGCATCTAAAAAACAAAGATGGGCGTTGACAGTTTAACACATTGAATTCCAATGCACCTATGCACAAAATTATTTCATTTCCAAACAACACAAGTATCATTAAATCAAGTCGTTGAAAAGCTCTGCAAAATTGTAAGCTAACGAATTCAGAACCATCGTTACTTTCTCATTTAACCCTTTGAGGCGCAACCCTTTCCCAATGCTGAAAAAAGGGCAGCCGTTGCCATCGCTCAACTTAACTACCAGCAAGATGGCAACGGCTGCCCTTTTTTCAGCATTGAGCAATCTATCCAGCTGTTCTCGCGTTCCTCCATTTTTCAACAGATGGCAGTGCTGTTAAAAATAACAGTGACGATTTTTTTACGAGAAATGGCGTGCTAAAAAGTAAAGGATTCTCGCTGAGCTATGTCACCCGCAACTATTTTTATAGAAATCAAATCTATTCTTCGTTACTGGCAACAGTCAAAACGTCAGAGTTTGGTGTTCCCAGAGCGGGAACACTGCGCGTTAAAGGGGATAAGAACAAATCTGATTCGCAGCAACCAAAGAAAAATGAACGCCATGAATGAAAACCATAACGTCGCTAAAGTGACTCATTACTGCTGAGTGTATTTCTCTGCGCCAGTCCATCCACTTACTCAAAAGGAGGCACTGGCTCAAGCGATAGCATCTCCGAAAAAGACACACCCCCCCCCCCCCCCACCACCACCACCACCACCACGTCTTGCCACGTCTAGCGCGTGCTGGGAAAGGCAAGGATTATGGTGGGAGGATATCGCCACATCCTCCCTTCCCGCCACTTCTTGACGGACGGAGACACGTGAAGTGTTTGGAGACAAGATGAGAGTGAATCCCTGTTTTCCGGGATCTATTTTTGGGGTGTTGTTTTGGGAGGCATCCCAAAAGGTGAGAGGGTTTGGAGGAGGGTGGGTATGTCTCTCGGCAAAGGTCGACGCGTTTTTGCCAGACGAAGTGACATTCGAAGTATATTAGGAAAGGTATAAGGTTAATCCTTCTTGTTCATGTTAACTAACTAGTGAAGTTAGCAAGACTAAATATATTTGATGTATAAGACTTCCATTTTGGAGCTAACAACTAAATATATGCTTTTAATACAATGGAGAGTTTAGAATACGCATATATTTTCTGTTCTATTTGTGTTCCATTACTTTGAAATCCAATTCTAATATTGATATGAAGTACTAGGTTTGATTCAAATGAAAATCAAATAAGAGCTATATTTTATCATTCAACAGAAAATAAATAATTAAATCTAATCTTTCAGAATGCGCAAAATTGCTTCTTGCAATTTGCTTTTATTTATTTTTGTAAAATAGCAAAATTGTACAATAGTACCAAAGTAAATTTTCAAAATGCTTATAAAAACCAAAATGATAATAATAAAATTACTTATAACCGCCCACCCCCTCAAAAAAAAAACAAAAAAAAAAACCATCTTCTTTATTCCAGCTGACTTTAAAGCAATTGGACACATAATGTCAAACTTTTTTCCATGGATTTTTTAAATTATATTTTTATGAATACAATCAAAATAAGAATATATATATAGAATATCTAGCTTTTTAACCTGAATAATCGACATGTTTCTTTTCAGGATAAAAGTAAATTCTTTCGTGATTTCATTTAGCTGTCTCCAAGTGCACATAAACAAAACTGGGCAGGGACCAACTTTCAAAGATAGGAGCCTGGGGCAAAGGCTTCAGTGGGGGCCCCTCTAAAGAAAACTTTCTTATACCCTGCAAAGCATCTTTCACATCACACCTTTACAAAGAAGGATTTTATAACAGCATAAACATGATTAATTAATCAAGATGCAAAGCGAAATGCAATAGTTCGATAATAATATTATGTAGGATAATAATATTCCAATTATACTATTTAATTTTTATCGTTAATTTCATTCCACATGCCCCCACAATGTTTTTATATTTATTTCCTAATGTTTACATCAAAGCATTTACTTAGAGTGGTATATATCTTTACTGAAGTTCCGACTGAAAATCAGCTCTATGGTTTCCTCGCGATCAGCATACATCACTACCTAGGCCACGCCTAATTTATAAGTTTGCGCTAAGGGATTGCCTGAAACTATAGGTGTTTAACTGAAGAAAAGATGTGGATGTAATGCTAGCTCTATGAAATAGTAACAGAGATAGTAATTATTATTACTAGTATTTTTCAGAAAATTAGTTTGTCTCTTATTTTAAATTAAAATCAAAATTTTAAAATGTTTAAACTTAAAAGATAATAAAATTTGGGGCCCCTTTTTGTTGGAGGCCCCGGCGCTTGCCCCGAATGCCTTGCCGGAAATCAGTCTCTGAAACTGAGTTCAACAAAATTTAAGGATGAGCTTCTTTATTTTGTGAAACAAAGTGGAAATCTGATCTTACTCGAAAGTTATTCAATGCAGTCTGCAATTCATAATTACGCGGCTTGCCACTTCTTCTCGTAGAGCTAATTATTTATATCCATCGAGATTCGCACAGCCCGTTAGCCCCTTTCTGAAGAGCAGACAGCCCTCCCAACTTTTCAAAAGTATCCACTTCCAAAGCGATGATCTATAGCCTTAGCAGCTTGCGGAAGCACTCGGCTCAACACCTCCTTCCATCCCATGCTCCGAATTAAAATGCTTCCTAACAATCCTGCATTCTTTTATAAAATGCCCGTTCTAATGAGCCGAACAGTGTGAGGACATAAGACCCTTTCAAAATGTTACAAGTTTCTCTCTCTCCACACTACCAGCAGAGAGAACTAAACCCTCCAGCCCACACCCTCGTCTTGCAGTCGTTAACCATTTAATGATGGATTTGGGCATTTGGGGGGGGGGGGAATGATGGTGACGAGAGACGATCCAGCTTTTGCAAAAGCCTCTTTCTTCATTTTCGAGAGTGCTTCTCTCGGGGTATCCTATCCCTGCCGTGCCGTGATCGTCCATCTCTTGGAGAGAAAGCGCGCAGTGCTGCAGCAGCGTAAAGGGGATGTCATGACGTTTGAGGAATGGAGTCCGAGAGTAACGACAGACGATGTTCATTATTTTCGAATAACGCTAGACGATATGAGTGCATTCGCTTTTCCAAGTGCGTCGAGCACTACGTCATTTTTAATGTTGCGAATAGCTGAAAGTCACGTAAATTGGAAAAAAAAAATCTGGATTCAATTTCACCCGATGATTTCAGCTAAACCGTATTCGGTTACAGTCAGACAGAGATATAATGAGAATATATCACCTCCTCTTCCAATTATAATTAATTGCTCTTCTTTGTTTCAATTCTAACTGCGAAGATATGACACGGAGAAGATAGAATTGCCTTGTCGCAAATTTTAATTTTTTAGTTAAAAAATAATAAACAAATAATAATAACATAAGCAGACCATAAGACATCTTTCTGCTTATGAATTTGATTTCATCAATGCTGAAAATACTTTTTAGGAGGTATTTTGAAAGTTCTGTAGGTACACCGTTTCTCACAGAATACAACCGATTCACGATCTTCTACAAGTTGTATATTTTACAAACTGAAACAATGCACCTTTTCTTAAAAATAATTTTCTATTAAAACATTTTTGCAGCCGATTCATTAACTTATTTCAAATTCTTTGTTACTGCTTTGCTAATTCATCTTAATTTTGGAAGATCAAGAGTTCATTAATTAACGTAAGACGCATGGGCGCCGGCAGAATATTTCCTAGGGGGAGGCAAAGACTACTCAAGGGGTGGGGGGAAGACTACTTCAACGTATGGTTACCATGTTGGAAAGAGCAAAAAAGCAAGGGAAAACACTGTATACAAAAATCCAGGGGGTCATTGCCCCCCCTTGCGCTATGCTACCGGTGCCCATGGTAAGACGTAATAGCAGGGGCGTAGCCAGAAATTTTTCATGGAGGGGGTTACGACTACTGCAACTCACATATATGCATACATGTGTGTGATAAGGGAATGAAGAATATACATTTTGTATGGCGAAAATTTCCTCATGGGGCCCCCGTGGCTACGCCCCTGCGTAATAGTATTCGATAAATACGTGTAGTGTTGCCAACTCTGCCGGAGAAAAAGTGGCTAAAAATTATTTCGACCTGAGGAAAAAATAAATTACTCACAACTGATTCCAATAATAAAATTTAAAAAATTAGGCAAAATTGGTTTTTGCCTCGTTTTTGTGGAATGTGTATCCTAAAAGGAATGAATTGAAACGCCACGTGAAGCTGACCCATTGTGCTGTGGACATCCAGACAGTTGTGTCCAAACTGTTATTTCGCTGCCGCATATTGTCTGTGTTTTGGAAAAGACCATAGTGACGAAATTGCATACCGTAAAGTTTGCGTATGCGTCCTATAAAACAAATTTAAGTAACATTAATGACACAAATCGAAAACCACATATACGAGGCAGCGGACCGGACAGTGTGATCAACGACGAAGGTTGAAAATGGCTAGAAATGACCAAAAATTGCTTAAAACAGAAAAAAATGTGGCTAATAGCTACTAGTAGCTTTTTCGAAATTTTGTGGCTAGTTAGGTTCTCGAAATGGCCAGATCAAGCCGCAAAGTGGCTGAGTTAGCAACACTGGATAACATTTTTAAGAACAAATTTACGAGAAATATGAGAGTTTACATCATAAAAAGAATGAGAATCCAGCAAGAGGCTTTTCCAATTTGTCTCAGCTTTCTTACCGAATTTTATTTTCATGGGAAAAAAAAAAAAAAAAAAAAAAAAAAAAATCACTCCTCGTTCAAGTGACTATCTTTTTTAAGTTCAAATATGGAACACTCACGTAAGCTTGGAGGAGGGTAGGTTAAAATTTATGAAAGTAATAGTATTTAAACTTTTAAATTTTGAATTAAATTTTAATGCAAATCTATATTCCGTGCATTATAAGATTGCCAATCATAGACACTCATATTTACTTGCACAGATTTAATTTTCGCTGTTCTTTGCAAATTAAATTGGGTGGCCCTAAAATCGTGATTTTTAACAAAGAGGGGGTATTTTCTGGCGGTGATCACAGGGATGAAAATACGGGACAATATGGGACTGTCCCATATAATACGGGACGGTTGGTCACTTCGTAGTTAAAATTCAGGTCAGTGGTGGAGCTTCAAAACTGTCTTACAGAAAGAAGTAAAGCTTTTATTTTATTCCAATTTTTTAGAAATAAAACTAACTAAATAAAGTATAGAGAACAAAGGCCATGAACGCATCATGTCTATATGTGTCCAGATCGTATTTCAGTTTTAAGAGAAGCTGCATTTTAAATACGCATGCATTTAAAAAAAAAAAAGAAAAGAAAAACAGTCCTTCGAAAGAATAAAAAGCACAATGAAGAAAGGAGACGTTATTATAAGTATCTAAGCTATCTTAAAGGAGGGAAAAATCCGTTTTAGTACCACATTCGCTAGCAGCTTCACGCTCATGCTGCCCAACATATCTGTCTTATCATGAACACACGCGACAAATATTGCGCCTTTACAAACTTTTTTTTTTCTGAGGCGGTGGGTTCATTTGCTATCTCCTCTCCAATTCTCCCCCAGAACTTCCACGTGGTGAAACAAACCAGACAGTTTAGAAAGAAGAATAATTGTCCTAATAATTGTGTTAAAGAGCTGTTACTTTACCCATTTTCGACAAAACAAATGGATCGAAAATGACAGGGAACGAGGAAAGATGGTAACGGCTTGTTCCAGCAGATAAAAATACGCTAATCAATTAACAGCCGCGAATATTTAGTCCATTCAGTGAGAGCGTGTTTACAAAATTAAACATGGGCTTTTATTTATTCATTTTTCCCTTGAATATGTTGGTTTTTGGTTTTGTAGGGTTTTTTTTTTTTTCCGGAAACAACTCGTTCGAAATAAAACTTTTAATTTCGTATAGCGTTTCTAAAAAAAGAAAAGCAGTGCAATTCTGTTAATTTGAAAAACCTAAAAATGAATCGATTTCATTCTATCTCTTTTCGATAATGAATAGGAAATATTAATAAACAAATTTTAAATAGAACAAAAGTTATCATAATGCATGAAGAACGCAGTTTGCATAGTCTGATAAGTTTTAAATATTGGGACTCGTAAAAAACTCTATCCACACACGAAAGACTAAATATTTAAAAACAAAATTCATGAAAAGAATGAAAAATTATGTGCAAGTAGATAAATTTTAAATTATTCAGGAATAGGAACAAATCAAATTCCGCTGCATTGCACTTCGTAGCATAATGAGCACTTTATTATAAAACATGACTATTGTTTACTGAGGGAAAAAAAGCAGCGGCGGATACAAGAAGGTTTGGCGGGAGGGGGGAAGGCATCGCACCCCTCTTGAGTGCACTTAAAGCCGTGTCTAACCTGTTCGCTCTCATCATTAAAAAGATGCAACGTATAATACTCTCCTTTGACCAATATTGATACGCAGAATGATTCATGGAACGCTCCGATAGGATCCAGCGTTGCGCTTGCGCAATAGCTGCAAAAATAAATATTTAAAGAACAGGAAACAGGAATAATGAACAGGATTGAAAATGAACAAGTAAAAAAATAAAAAAAAAAATAGAGTGTGATCCATCTATAATAATATGCTTCATCCTGCTTATCGGCCCTCCCTTGAAACTTTTCTGGATCCGCCACTAAAAGTTAACTTCATCGTGTCTGGGCTTCCCTTGAAACTTTTCTAGGATCCGTCACCGAGGCTAACTTCATCGTGCCTGGGCTTTGAGTTCAAAGACCATATTTCAAATACCAAAAACAAATGGTTTAAGTCTCGTGTAACATTCTAAATGTGGATTAGAAGCTCTCTTTTTTTCGATACATTAAACAACTGGCAGCTGCCAGTGGAATGTGAGAATGATCTTGCAAACAGCTGGCATCTGGTAAAGTGATGAAATGCACAGAGCTAATTACGAATTCCGAATCACTTATAGCATGAATGTTTACACCATTGATGCTAGAAAAGGCTCATGAATCAAGAGTATTATATCATATTTGTGAAGAATGTATTACATTTCAAAGAGGTTACATACCTTGGAAGAGGATTTTTTTTACCCTTGAATATTTCAAAAATTAACATCTCGTGTGCACTAATATAGAACATAGCTAGGATTACGAATATTTATAAAAACATAGAACTTTTTAGCAGGTTTTGATTTCTGCTCAAATGATATTTAAAGTAACAATAACAAAGCATTTGCGCAAAGGACAAAAACTGAAGATAAATTAACAGACTTTTTTTAAGTAAGTTTATAACTTGAATTAGAAACAAATTGGGAAATAATATAGTAGTAGAGGTTTATTTCTTAAATCTGTTTTAAAGTGTTTCTTCAATGTTTCATAATAACACTTTTTTCCATCGTAACTTGATTGAAAACAAAATATTCAGTATAAGCTAAATATAAGTCAGCTTCATATCCTGCCAATTAAATTAATGTTTCCAACTTCCTGCTTGCTACCAACTTGGTTCTAACTTCTAAATAATGCTCAAATGGAATTCAAAGAAATACGGAAAATTAAAAAAAAAGTTTTTTGTTCGACTATGAAGAATTAATTATCTTAAAAATCTGTATTACAATTTAAAATAACAGCAACGTACTTAAAAAAGTGCTATACTTAAGCAAAATGATGAATTTAAATTTAAGTGGTAGGCAAAACAAAACACAAGGAAAATGTTTGTATTTTTTACTTATCACTAGCAAAACATTGTTTTTTTTTCTTTTTCAGTATGTCAACCCAACAAAATTTCACAAAGCAGATCGTGGTCTTTTACATTGCGTAGTAGATGATTTTAATAAAGAAAATGCATACTTAATAAAACTTATGACTAGTCAGTTTGAAAATTGAACATTAAAGGATAAATAAAGTTTCGTAAAAAAGCCTAAGTTTGTTTTAAAACCTATATTATAATTTAAAATAACAGCAACGTATTAAAAAAAAAGTGCTATACTTAAGCCAAATATTGAATTCAAGACTTGGCGGACAAAAACAAAATACGTGGAAAACGCTTGAACTTATCACGAGCAAAACAATATTGTTGTTGTTGTTTTGTTTCTTTTCCTTGTATGCCAACCTAAAAAAATTTCTTCAAATATGCTTCAAAAGAATTAACTATATTTAGGTTTATATTTTTCACTTTAATTGTTTGTATGACATAGTGCTTTAAATAAATTAGAGTTTTGATATTGGAATTTTATTATTATTATACATATAGGTTCAAAATTTGTAATAATGAAAAACGCAAATTTGATCAAAATCATGTTCCAAAAATACTACAGAAAATACTTTTCTCTTTAAAACAAAACCCCTTTCATTCAATTTATTGATTTATCTATGAAAATAATTACAAGGCGTTTTATGTGAAATAGTAATTAACTATTTCACATCATATCACCACAATCATAGCAGAAGAAAAAAAAAATCAACACCGCGAGAAAAAAAAAAAAAAATATTAATTTCTCGGACAAACTAAAACATGCGCACTCAGAATAATCTGTTTTATTCTCTCTTACTCCACAGTACTTTGCTATTCCCCCAGCCCTATTTATTTGGGAAGTTCATTACTACGAAGGCTAAACCGAAGAGACTTTCCGACTCCGTATAATAAAGCGATGCCTTTGACGTAAGAAAAATGTCACCCTATCTAACTTGGACGAAGCAGTACATGTGCGCTGACTCATCCGTTTTCTGGAAGAGCTGGCTCGCAATCCAATTAACCGAACTCTGCTCTCACAGAGAGAGAGATAGAGAGAGTATATAGAAATGGAATCCATCCGCCACAGAGAGAGAACGACCCTTCCAATCGGAAGAGATATCCTAACATGCGACTCCCGTAATTGGTAAAATATTTTCAGAGCACTGGGAGAGAGAATATTTTTTATTTTATTTTTTTAAATCATGCATATTGAAAAGACGGAAAATTAGAATACTAATGATATCCATTTGCAAATTTTATTTCCGGGAGACTTCTTGAAGTATGAATAAGTCATATACCAATCTCCCAATTTGTGTTCTAATTTTGAAGTGTAAGATGCGAAGGTATATACCGTTGGAAAAAAAAAAAGTATCTTTTGAAAATGAGCTACTGAATTTTTAACACACTACTACGGGCTGCGCTTATTAAAAACAAATAAATAAATAAAAGGTGTTTTAAAATAACTTGAAGAATTTTAGTACATATTCTGCCATTTCATAACCGTATGATGTTATTTCATAGAATTATATTCTTCAATTGCATCAAGATCTAAAAAGTTCAAAACAGTAAATAAAATAAAACTGAAATGATTAACTAAAAATTTGAAAAAAATAATAATTTTGTTAAAAATTCTTTTTTTCAAGAAATTGTGAAACTTAATTCCTTAATTTACATCCATATATTTTGTAACACTTATATATTATCCATTTTGAGTTACTTTCTTACTTTAAAGGTTTAATTTGGGAAGTGTAGCTACTTTTACGTGTGTAAAAATAAAAAACAAAATGTACAACATTTCCTCCCTATTTTCCTTTAAATTTTTTAATTTATTAATCTATCTATCACAAACACACACACACATATATATAAATAGATTAATAGTGGGACGGGTGGATAAATAGATTTTTAAAAACTTAATTTATATTAATAAAAATAATAATAATCATAATATATTAGTAAAAATAATTATACTATATTAATAAAAATAATTATATTAATAAAAATAATAATTTATATATCAAATTACCAGTATGACTAACTATTAATGGCTTCTTCATTTCTTCTTTCAGTTTAGAGGGGATTTCCAGCTGCTTGGGCAAGATATTTTTATCGATGACAAGATATTTTTATTGATGTATAGTCTCTTATTTATTTAATTACTTTTACCTTTTTATTAAAATTGTATTAACTCTCCATCCAGCTCTATTTAATTACACGTATGCTGCATTAACTTTGTATTAAAAAGGCATGATGCTGAAACCCATTATTTAATTTTAATTGGTAATAAAGCACAGCTTTTTAAAAAAATTATTTTAATTTTCAATGCTAAAATTTAAGTTATGTAGCACCAACTTCAAATTAAAAATTCGATTCTTAAAAAAAGGTACATAATAAAAAAATATACATACTACAATCAAAAGTTATTAAACCGTCCACTTAGTTACAGTAAGCATAGCTTACCAACTGTTTTAACCGATTATGTTTCCTTCCAACACAGAACGTGTAATTAACAAGAAAAAGATTCTTGTGTTATAAACAGTGAACATAATTTACAATAAAATCAGTTTTTTTTATATTGTGCAGTTTTTCCCCAAGACACTTACTTATTGTTAATATACGTATTTTATTAAGCAGGTTTTTGTAATGCTAGGCGTTCCCTTCTTTTTAAACAGAAAAAGGAAATGGTATAACTCAAGATTAAGTGGTAATATACTAACTTAAACGTACATTTTTAATTAAACACACAGTAATAACGGCTGAAACTAAATGCATTTCTTGAAAGATTAGACCTGCTCAACCACAAAACAATGTTAACCCAAAGAAATTTACCTACAACGCCCAAATGAACTTAATGACTCATCTTTCAAACACAGTCGTCCTTCTTTTCTCCAAAAGAAACTCTATTCTAATTGAGCTCTTCTTATTCAAAATGAAGTGTGACACATAAAAAAAGCTGAAATTACTTTTTTTTTGTAAAATAAACAGCACGTTTGTGTTTCACAAATTTTACCCGTACCAAGATTAAGAATGACACTGTTTGTTTGCAAAATTACGTTCGTGAGAAAAGAAAAGAAAAGAGATTTGAAGGAAATGAGTATGGACTATATAGCATTTAATTTCCTTTCATGGACCTGGAATATATTTTGGGGGGCACATAAAAAGTAAGGAAAAAAATTATTTTTTTTTCGTACAGTTTAATTAATTTTAATAATTCTAAACGTTTAGGCATACTTATTAATTTGTCGAATAAGACAGTCAATGCGCCCCACGTGAGTTCAAATGGATTAGTATTCTCTAGTGTATCGAACCCCATGTTGATCATTAATTTAATAATTCCTCTTGCACTGCCTGGAATTTAAATGAATTATCACTTTATATAGGTAGACTCTGAGAGTACACCAACAAGAAACAATCTCTATAGGACGCGGGTATCATGAGAAAAAAAAATTCAGTGAGGTACTAATAAAAAAAGAAAGAAATAGTTTTAATTTAAAAAATCATGAAGGAAAACTACAGCAGCTCATTTATACAGAAGGACTCGAGTACTAAATGTCCTTCGAACACTCACAGGCTAGTCGGAGTAATAGTATACCATAGGACAGTACCGTAGCCAGGATTTTATTTCGAAAAGGGGAGGGGTTGGCTGGATATCAAATTGTAAGCTAAGTAAAGGGTCCCATTTCAGGGGGGGGGCTGCAGCCCTCCCTCTGGCTACGCCCCTGCCATACGACTACTCTTTGACACCACATAATGAATGTATTCCTTTTTCCTTTTGAAGAGGTTAGCTGAAATTAATATATTCTAATACTATACCAAGAATGCAACTGATGCGCTACATCACACATATTTTAAAAAGGGTCAGAAATTAAAAGGGACCCCCAAATATTTAATCTTATGTGTTCCTGGTACCCACAAATTTAAGGAACTAACGCAAGCCCATCCAGTATTTAAAATATCATATAACAGACAATCATTATTTTAACACAGACATTTGCACCTGACTTCCTCTTTCCATTATATTTTTTTTTATAAAAGTCACTCCTGTAAATGCACTTTTTTAATTCCATGCCTCCGGAAATAGAAGCGGTTTTTTTTAATTCTCCTTTATGAATTTTTTAAGGTATAAGTTCGCATTGCTTTTATCACCATCTTGGATCCTTGTATCTTCACCTCCCTCTCTACATGATACACTAAACTTACACCTGCTCACCATCGGATAGTCAACTAGATTCATTATGGATCTTGAGACACTTTCTGGGGCTTTTAAAGGGTAAAGGCCTGGGAACAAGGAGTCCTTAAATGTGTGACTTCTTATAGCACTGCGCAATGTTTTGTAAGTTCGTGTTTCACTATTAAAATGGGAACCAGTAAACTTGTTTGTATGAGTGATTTCGTGCAAAGAGCATAGTGGCACTTAATTCTGCATACATTAGAAATCCATTCTGCTATGCAATAAAGTCGGTCATTTGCTCATGATATATTTAGGGGCAGATACAGTTTGATTGCGGTTAGAGTAGAATATTGGCAAGCTGCCAGTAAAGGTGAATCCAAATGAACGGGTCGGGGAGGGGGGGGGGAGCTAACGGAGTGAATGCATTTCCTCTTGCTCATCTCAATGTGATTGTATTGCGGTGACGTCAACGCACGGTAATCAATGATAGTCTGTAATATACCGAAATATAGCAAATGAGACTTTTATTATTATTCCTATTATATTGAGTATATCAGCGCGGAGACGAAGCGGCACGGAACTGTCAGTATGAATGCAGCTTTACTTCTTCAAAACTGCGTCTGAATAATCTAGTGGCAAGCGTACATCTGACTGCCATCCCCATCAACTAATGGACTTGCCCGTTTCCTCCTCTAAACCTGATGTTTACATTTCTACATAATCGGTAGTCAAACAGTATACGGTTCGAAACAATCGCTGTTCCACACCCATCCTAGTGGGACCCTCAATGATATTTTCCAATTAGTAGATTTATTTTAAAGCTATCACTGGCTCTGGCTGTATTATTATTCGGGCCGCAGCGGTCCATTCGGTTAGAGCTCGGTCCCCATCAGAGCATCGAGAGTCAAGCAGGGACCGAACATTGTCAGCACTTGGGAGGGCGACAACTTCTCTCGACTGGGATGCTGTGGGATTGTGTACGCAAAAGAAAGCTGATGCGCATACATTTCTGTCTTGGCTCCATTGTCCTCCACGTTCAAACTATAACTCTGAGGGTGCCATACCGGATGCCGGTCTCTCATCTGGAATTGGTTCAAAATTAGGCGACTCCGAACGGAGACGTTGGCCAACATATTGGGCTCCCCCATAATAAAGAGGTCAACACTTCCGTCCTTTTTAGAGGTCAATGCTCGCCTTCAAAAAAAAAAAGTGTCGAAAAAAAAAGAACGGGTCTTCAATATACTGTTATGATACAGTTTAAATTTTAACATTACGATACATCTTTTTAAGATACTCAAGAATCCAATAAGTACAATAATTTCAGTTTAAATTATAAATTTACAATGTTTTATTTAAAGTACTTACCTTACTGAACAAAATTAATAACATAAAAAGCCTATTTCATCAAAAGATTGAAAAACGAGTAAGTTTGACGTTTCTGTTTGATATGTAATCGCTAATCCCAACTGAGAAAATTGATTTGTAAATAAACCATCCGTCTTGTCTGACTTATATTGATTGCATTATTACATAAATGCCTCTCGGGACTCAATGTACATAAAATTATCCAAACCCATTCACGTATTATAATTGTTTTGTAAGGAAGAGCCGCGGTAAAAGAGTTTTCAAGCCTAAAATTAAGTGTTAAGGATTTAAAATCGCGGAAAACATTGTTAACGGCAAGCTCAATTTTACACCCCATTATTAATGCAGCCCTTAAAGAGTAATACGCTTTACCCAACGACAGAAAAATTAGATAATCTGCTTAATATAAATGACCGTGAACGTCCAAGAACATAATGCAGTCAAGGGCCTTAATCCCGTTTCTTTAATTTAATTACAAAATTATTTCAACTAAACAATTATTTGATGAGCGCTCTAATTCATTCTTAATGAGTGGCACATATATTTACAGAAGAATTAGAAAGTTGCATAAAATTAAAGCTATGTGTTAGTTTTCTAGCACATACTTAATTCCAGAACTAGCGTATCTACTAATGAACTTATTTCACAAGAGCATTTTATCACTCCTACTAAATTTTTATCATTAGTTAATTATTATCGCGTTAATGATTTTCGCATAGAATTAATAATCGTTCTCTCCTATTTAATAGTTCTCGGGGTGGTGGTGACATTTTACATTGGCATCGCCAGGCCGATGGGAATCTCCAGACTTTTTAACCCTTTGAGGCGCAACCCTTTCCCAATGCTGAAAAAAGGGCAGCCGTTGCCATTTTTTCAGCATTGGGCAATCTATCCAGCTGTTCTCGCATTCTTCCATTTTTCAGCAGATGTCAGTGCTGTTAAAAATAAGCGTGACAATTTTTTTTACGGGGAATGACGTGCTAAAAAGTAAAGAATTCTCATGGAGCTATATCACTCGCAACTATTTTTATAAAAATCAAATCTATTCTTCGTGACTGGCAACAGTCAAAACGCCAGAGTTTGGTGTTCCCAGAGCGGGAACACTGCGCGTTAAAGGGATAAAAAAATCAGCATGAAATGGGAAAGGGTAAATATTTATGCGGATGTCTGAAAGTTTATTTATTCGATTAGTTCGCAGATATAGAAGTACATCTATATCTGCTACTAACTACCTACCAGACTGCTAATTACCAGAGCTTAGCGCGTTACCTACAGAAGACATCTTCAAAGAAAAAGTGCAAAGAAAGAGATTTCAATCACTTTGCTTCAGTTTTTTACAAGATTTCAGTTCCCCTTCTCCCATCCCTCCATTGCACGTGAGAGAACATTCTATATAACGCAGTTAATATAAATCTCCAGAAAAACAGTGAAATTGATTGGTTGGTTGGGTATCTTTTGTTTCTTCACCACGAATTGGCGTAGGTGTTTTGGCACTTTTTCAAAAGAAATAAACTTGTTGACATGACTCGATATCATTTCAAGTGGCAAAGTCAAAGATATTGAAAAATAACTTGTTTTCATAGTGTAAATTATTCCGTTAAAAATTGTACGTGATCCATGTTCATACCATGGCGCAGACATTTTAAACTAATAAAATTGCATATATTTAGGTCATTTAAATCGTTTTAACGTTAATGATGTCGTTATAATGGCACGTTTAAATGTCATTCGGTAATTAACTTCAGTAGAATACTCCTCTATTCCCAAGGCAAGACCTGTATGTATTCATTAATGAATCTGTGTTAGACCACTTAATTTATCGTGACAAATTAACGTACCTTATAATTTACAACACCGGTCCTACACTGGCTATTTCTGAAGACAAACCACAACAACATGTTTGATAATTGCTTTAAACGCTCCTTTCTAGGAAATGAGAATGAATTTTACCCAACGAAGAAACAGATACCATGTAGATAACCTTATTTTTAAAATATTCCAGTAAATATTTCTAGGTGAGATCTTTCATAATGAATTGAATAAATCGCAAGGGTCGCGCTGTCGATCGCCAACGTCGCAAATTGCGATAGTAAAATTATTTTGGGGAAAGAAAATACGATTTGGCGAAAATATTGGCAATTGCATTTCTTAATGATGTTCGGCAAAATCTAATTTGGCGAAACTTTAAAAAAAGCCAGCGCGACCCCTGAATCGGATATGAATGTCTGAAATTGCAATATTTTACTCAATGTTTTTTTCTGAAGACAGAGATTTACCGTTCATTTTTAGAAAGATAATTTTTAAAATCAGCAGAAGGTTTATACCAACAACCTAATAATTTTCACCAATAGTTTCTAAAACAAATAAAATTTAAAGGGTCTAACACTCTTCTCTTGAGTTTACTATTGTTCCCTATGAATTGTTAACAAGGCAGGGCAACTTGAATTTGTAGTAAACGGGTGACTTAACGATTATGTCACAGAGTACACCGAAGACTAATGAATGAGACAAAAATGATAGTTTAGGAGTGAATGTTGTCTTGACATTCACCGGAAATCTTCGTAGTTATACAAGAGACATCTAGAGAGACAGGGCCAGCCAACCCTAACATAACATGCAACAGGACAAATCAAGAGCAAGCGACTGGAGTAGAGCCAAGGGAGAAGAATTTCCAGAGAGAGTCGGGAACTACAAAGGAAATAGAATCTCAGGATGTGGAGCAGTGATTCAATGATATTTTTTTCCCCTAAGCATATTGTACACACCTTCCAACAGTTTATTTCTCACCATGCTTTTTGCCTGCTCACCTGATCATCAACAGAATCTAAAAGTAGTTCGCCAGTATTGCCAGTTCTGTTGGTATGTTAACCCTTTAATGCGCAGTGTTCCCGCTCTGGAAACACCAAACTCTGACGTTTTGACCGTTGCCAGTCACGAAAAATAGATTTGATTTCTATAAAAATAGTTGCGGATGATATAGCTCCACGAGAATCCTTTACTTTTTAGCACGTCATTTCCCGTAAAAAAAAAAAAAAAAAAAAAAAAAAAAAATATCACGATTATTTTTAACAGCACTGACATCTGCTGAAAAATGGAAGAATGCGAGAACAGCTGGATAGATTGCCCAATGCTGAAAAAAGGGCAGCCGTTGCCATCGCTCGACTTAATTATCAGCAAGATGGCGGACGATCGAAGCGTTCATCGCGTGCCACAGATCTAGAGACCCTTTTTTGACGGTCAAATTCAGAAATTCAGAAAAATAAGCAGTTTTCACAAAAATGGGACTCTAGAAAAAATCCCTGGATCGACCCCTGGTGAATATAGTGCATTGCGATAGCCAGTGGTAGTTTGCGGATTATCAAAATTTTCATTCTTTATCCGATCCCCTTTCCACGTGCTGAAGCTGCAATCTTAAGAAACAAAGTAGACGTGGAGATGATTAGATAATTCATACCTCATATTATTCGGTGAGCTACTTTAGTTAAAGCTGTTTTCCGAGTTAGGTTTCATTCGGTAATCTAATGCGCGACACTTTTTCCCAAGAAAATATTTTCAGAATTTATCAGTCTCCTCAACATCCTCCGACCTTCAAAAAGTGCTTAAAAGAAAGTCTAAACCACTCTTTCGTGTTGTGAATGGCCCTGCTTACTCTTTTTTTTTTAAATCACAAATATTAAACCTTCTAAGTAAATTCGTATTTTTATTTATTTTGGCGTAAAATATAAACCATTAAATGGGAGGAAATAAAAAACATGAGCCTATTCAAAAAACCGGCTTGATGAGATAGTAATGAGTAGAAGGGACTAAGGTCAAAAGTAGCAAGGGTCAGTGGCAACATTTCATAACAGTTCTTGCAACAATCAAAGTGGTGGCAGTATGGTGTAGCCACCCTCTAATAATCCAAGGACAGAAAATGCAAAGAAATCAGTTGAAATGTCTGCATGCTATGATTGATAACGTGTTTTTGTTGTTCTGGAGTAAAAAGCTGTTTGAGTTTTTGTTCTCTAATTAGAGTCTTTCTATTACCGTGTTTATTCGCGTAATAGTCGCACTTTTTTTGCCAATTTTTACTGGTGAACGTCTAGGTGCAACTTTTATGAGGGAATATCTACTACGCAATAGTGTACATTCTAACGCTGAAACATTACTGGTATTATAACAAATAACTAACTTGCCAAATGTTTCCCGTTTATCTTCCGTACATTAAATAATCTTTTCGTCAGTTGTACATAAAAAAGAGGCATTTTTCTTTTTATAGTAATATTTTTATAGACATAAATGAACGTCAAATACGCGACTGCGGGGAAAATGTTTTGACAATTTTTTCTTTTTCAAAACGGGGATGCGACTATTACACGAGGGTGACTATTACGCGAGTAAACACGATACGTTAACCCATCTGATATTTTCTTACCGATTACAAAAAAGGAGGAGGTACTATGTTCAATGTGTATGTATTTTTCTATGTATGTAGTACAGCGATTTTTTTCCGCCACGTCGATTCTCTCTCTCTTTTTTTTTTTTTTTTTTAATTGGAAAGGGGATAGCTCAGGGGTGGTCCCATATTAATTTGATCACGTTCTAATGATATTGTCATTCCAAAAATCGGAAAAACATAGTGTTTTTAAACCACTGTTTAAAGAGTTGCCAAGTCGTCATATGTCAAAAGTCGCCAAGGTTGGCCACTTTTGGTGATTTGTCGCCAAGTTTGGCCCTAATATTAGTTCTCCAGAGCGAGAACTCAGCTTGGCGATATCCTACTATAACTGGCGAGAAATTGCTAAAGTTTACTATAATACAAGGTGATGGTACAGCCTGGATATTTTCCACACGGCGAGATGAAATATTTCGGAGTGGTAAATACACCTGTCTGCCACAGATTAACGCCATAGATTATATAGATTAGTTATGTCTGCCAAGATATATGGAAAACTGTTTTAATGGCAACCTTGATGAGAAATGATTATAGATTGTGTTGCATGCACAAATCGCAAAATTAAAAATCGCTATGATGATGATGGGTAGTAAATATCCAGCTGTTCCGGAATAATTTTTCGTTATGGGGAAGTAATATAAAGTTGGCTTTCTTAAAAGAAAAAAAAAATCACACTTGTCTTTAGTATGCGAGCTTGAAGAAATACGATTACAAATGTTAGGCCTAATATGCCTGAACTTTTATTAATAGAAACTTACACTTTCCCGAAGAAACTGTTTACAACTGAGCCAGATTGGGTCAACTGTAACAGCGTACACACTGACGTGTATACACTAAAGTTCTACTCATGAGTACACTGTTATTCCAAAATTGCATTTATGCAAATGGTAGCAAATGTTCTGTGATGTCTACTTAAATTTGCATTGAGTTTTTTGGATGAAATTATGTAAATACTGATAAAAATGCTACAATTGACCCCGGTCTTACCTAATCAAATGGTAAAAATTAAACAGTGATTGTTGCTTAAGTGCCGTAAATGTTAGTGATGAAATTTGTTGTAATATGAATGCGATGTAATCAAGATACGTACTAATGAAAGATACGGGAAGAAAAAAAAGTATTCGCATACTTCCTATGTGATGAATCGAGTCTATCACGAGACCGAGAAAGCGTCGTGTAGCTGTCGAATAAATGAGAGATCATCTATTTGCGAAAATATATAAGCTTAGTAAAAGTTGATTCAATGGATTCAATTGATCTTCTGGTTGAAAGGCATGGAGCAGAAAAACGGGCAACAAGGAGTTTCGCGGAATACCTATTACAGTTGACGGATATACACTTCTAAGAAGTTATGTATTTCTTCTACCGGAGAGAAAAAAAAAAAAAAAAAAAAAAAAAAAAAAAAAAAAAAACCTAACAATAAAGGGCTTAGTGAATTGTTGGAATGTCAAGAGAGAAAAGAAAAAGACAGTGAGAAAACGGGTGGGATAACAAACCACCTTTTTTCTCCTCTCGATTGTGGCATATTCATATTTTAAAATTTAAGATGCGAAAAAAATTGAGTATTGAAATTAATCCATTTCTGTAAAGTGTTTTTTCTAATTTAATTTGTCCGCTGTACAAAAGGCCACTTTTAAATTAAAGTTATCTTTTCCCACCTTATCCCCATCATTTCTTACTAATAAATTCAATACAAGTAGAAAACTTAGTCGATTTTTAAAAAATCGTTTATCAAAAAAATATGCTAATGTTTTGACACATTGTGGCAAAAAAATAATAATAATAATAATAAATAAACCGAGAGGTTAGAGGAGTTCTAAAAAAAGGAGTGATATAAATTTTAGACTTCTTTAATAGAGGTATTACATAATTATTTTTTTAAATAATGGATACAGCAATGAAGCATGCGTAGATATGAAAACTGAAAATTATATATTATTAATATTTTAGCATATTAAGAATGTTCCTTTGTAAGTCATTAACTAAATACTAACACATTTGTATTATCTAATAACACACTTTTACAACATCTGATGATATAGATGATTTTTCACTGTAAAAAAATAGTTAATTTAAAATAAAATTTTTACATAGCGCTATTCTAACAATTTATTCACATACATTTAAAACTAAAACAGTTGTACTTTCAATAGATATAACCATTTAAATGAGGGAATCAAATGTCGACATTAAACTATATAAACTCAAAAGTTGTAAGAAAGTAAAATTAAACTGTATATAGCCTTAACTTTTGACTCCAATCAATACCATTATATTGTGGAAGTTCAATGCTTTCTATTTTATGACATTCCGCTAAATACATTGCTAAACTTTCGGCCCAATTGCATTGACGTTTCAATAAAGATGAAAGGAGCAGTTGAATTTGATCATTTAAGCTGAAACTAAAGTGGATCTGTTAATTGAATAGTTCAGGTAATCGCACATGCATGAATATACTCGAGTTATGTTGCAATTAAGCCCAAAATTAGTAGCTGAAAGTTATTAGTGATAATCACATAAACTGCACACACAACTGAAACACTTTATACTATTATAACATTATGCTATCAGTATTAATGTCTTTTGGTTAGAAGTAAAAGCTGTTGCAACAGCAAAGATCTTTTTACTTATATTTGTAAACCCTTTTTTTTTAAGAATTGAAAAAAAAAGTATAAGTACAGTCATTTTTAAGTTACAACTCGTTGATGTGCGACCGAAATTACAGCTTTTTAAAATACAAACTTTATTTTTTAGCAATTTCAGTATTAATACAGCTTAGGTTATTATTTATATTCGATTTCATGCCTTTCTTTATACTACATTTTAGATATTTAGCTTTAGATATAAATAAATGAACTACACTCCAAAACCCATCGTCATTAAGATACGGACAAAAAAATTATTTAAACGTAAATGCTTTTACAAATTAAATTTTTCGCAAGAAGAAACCATAAAAATTAATATTTCAGATTAAAAAAAAAAAAAGATATTAAACGTAAAAGAAATTGTGAGGCCATCTATGCCTTCTTTTTTTTCTCCCGATAGGCTGTGCACGAAAATTAAATTTTAAAAGAGAATAAGTCATGCATTTTTACAACCCCCTAATTATCAAGAGCTATGAAAAAAGAAAAATATCCGAGTGGACAGTCACGAGATCATGAATTTTTGATAAACTTCCCGAGACGCATCACTGAGTCATAATTTCATTTTGTTGTGCCGTGTAGCTGCAATTCAAATGCCCGCTAAAAAGGTTGAATACTTGCTAATAAAATATTTACTTTACACAATTACACTCACGGCATTTAAAAGAGAGAGAAAGAACAACTTAATGTCTCATTCAGAGCAGATTTTTATTTTTTCATTTAATGGACAGGCGATTAATTTAGACGGTAGAAATATATCAGATACACTAAATGGTTACATAAACAGTAGGTAAGTTTGAACAAATAGCTCCATGTGGAACGCTTTGGAAATTCTGTAATACAGACCACGGTTGTAAATCAAAACATGTAAGAAATTATTGTTACAAAAATACTGCACTCAATTACATTTATTTATATAATGATGCCCTATTAAAAAAGAAGCTGTTTTGTGCACAAACAAGTTGAATGGGAAAGAAAAGAAATAACATTATAGAAAATCTGTTTATTTATTTAATTATTTAAGGGGAATGTTCCAAAATTCTATTTAATCCTCAACTTATTTTACTTTTGTATAATTAAAATTTAAATTGCATTAATTAAAAAATTATTTTATGCTAAATTTTATTTCCCTCATTTAAATACTTTATTAAATGAAACTGTCCGTGTTAATTACTTTT
The DNA here is from genome assembly GCA_038373885.1 of Cheiracanthium punctorium. NCBI lineage: Eukaryota > Metazoa > Arthropoda > Arachnida > Araneae > Cheiracanthiidae > Cheiracanthium > Cheiracanthium punctorium. The sequence goes on from JAWZYV010005333.1 coordinate 183,859, forward strand.
TAGATTAATAGCCCAAACTCTTGTATCAAAAACTTTTATCTAACGAACACTGCTCCCTGCACCAAGAACTGGGACAGGAATTAAACTATTGTCTGAAAGAAAGTGTTAATTAAACTCATCCCCAAACTCTAGCACATTTTAAAGCCATGCTTTAATACTTTCAGTGGGTATCATGAGCCTGTTTTAATAAGAATTTTCATAAAATGCTTTCCAAGTCTTTAATTATATTCGTTTTGGAAATGCAAAAATTAAGAATTAATTGGTATGTAGACGAAATAATTAAAACTAGATAGGCCTAAAGAGGAATTAGTAAGCGAAACTAAAATTCTCCAGAAAAACAGGTAAATAACCCAGAATTTAAAAATAAATAACTTATTTGAACATACAACAAACAGGGGGAAAAAACCAAAGTTATACATATTTAATTTTTCTGAATACCATCTTTTTTATTAATGTTTAATAAGTCAAAAGCGTTACTCGATACAAGTTAAATACACGTTGTGATAAAAGGTATTTACATGTTAATTCACGCATACATAAAACAAAACAAATCACATATAGTTAATTCACTCATAATCAAATAACTCAAAGCATTTTTTTTTTCATTTTGCTCATCAGCCTAAATTAAATACAACTACTTTTTCCAATTATAAAAACACACACTTTAAGAGGAGGGAGAACGGGTAAATAAAAATCAGAAAAATGCTATTAAATCATACTTGTGGAGAGAGGCAATGCTCGGCCCTGGTACTTTTTCACAGTTTCGTTTTCATATGAGATTTTTTTTTTTTAATAATGGAGGTCGAGCACTGGCCGATTAGGCATTCGCCACTGCAACGGCTCGAAGATATTGGCCATTCTATTATGGAAGCATCCAATGGGAGGCCATCATTACTCCCTATGAAGGGACGGACGAACTAACACCCAAGTCCAAGTCGGAAATCGGACCTGGACCCAAGGCGTGACTGAATGGTTCTTTAGCTACTACACCCCCTGGTTGACCCGTATGAGAAAATACAGGGTGATTCTTAATTACTCATCAATATTTAGTGGGGAGGTAGGGAAAAGGAAAAGAAGACAATTTCACATAGGAAAGCATGGGCGAAAACGAACGCATCATGAGGTAGGGGGCGCTTTATGTCAACAACTCCCATTCATGCACTGTAGAATAGCTCTGTTAAAATAAACTTCGCTAGCAACACGGGTTCCGTGCGTCATGTTTTTTCGATTGGATATAAATCCTGTCGATTGGAGATAAATCCTGTGACTGTGCTGGCCACCAAATCGGCCCACTGCGACCAATCCATTGTGCTCCAAATTTTCTTGCCAGGTAACCACTCGCATCATTTTTTCGAAATGTTGAAGAAGTCTTTCGAAATGTTAGATTTCTTTATAAGGGGTTGATGAAAAACATGACGTACGGGAACCCCTGTTGCTGTTTAAGTAGTGAAGTTTATTTTAACAGAGCTATCGTACAGCGCGTGAATGGGAGTTGTTGACATAAAGCGCCCCCTACATCATGATGCGTTCGTTTGCGCCCATGCTTTCCTATGTGAAATTGTCTTCTTTTCCTAATCCCTACCTCCCTACTAAATATTGATGATAAATTAAGAATCACCCTGCATATAATACATACACAAATTATTGCAATCAATTTTTGAATCGTTCATATTAAAGGATTAGTTTAATCTAGCCTAATAAATGCAGTCTTTAAATTATTTACAGTAGGAATATATAACAAGAACTCACGAGTTAATATAATTAGTACAAAATCCTTTTTAACAAGTAAATATGTTAAATAATTTTTAGCTACAAAACTTGTGAGCTGTTTCTCTCGGTGAACTATCGTTGAAGATCTTAAGGCATTCAATTTCTTAAAAAACTCGGTATGAAAACAGCGAAACAGTATAAAAGGTCGGCAAATCGTTACAAATTTAGAAAAGTAAATTAAATTTTTATCTTAAAAAAATACATCTTTTCTGGCATACATCTCTAAAGTATTCTTCCCAATATGGTTAGTTAATCGGAAATAAAGAAAATTTAAATGAAATGCTTTTGTTTTTTTCTATCATCATTTAGTAATTATACGTTGAAAAACTTATTGAAAGATAAAACTTATTGTTCAATATTGACTTATTGAACGATTGAGTTGATAAACTTATTGAGTTGAATTCATAAAATTATTTTTTTTTAAAGAAAAAAAGAAAAAAAAGCTTCTTTTTGGAGACTAATTGAGCACTAATTATTCGCTGAACAAAATACTTTTAACTCCCTGTGAGTGTGGTGGTTGTAACTGAAGTAGGTTCTGATAGGGGGTCGATCCAGGATCCCATTTTTGTGAAACCTGCTTATTTTTGTGAATTTCAATACTTAATTTTGTCAATTTCAACACTTATTTTTGTAAATTTTCATACCAATTTTTAATAAAAGTCACTTTTTTTGTTAGAAGAGTTGATAAAGCAAATTAAAATGTAGAGTAAAATCCCACTGAAGGGACGTTTTAATCGATTGTATTTCTGTGAAGGGGCCGTTTTAATCGACTCTAATTTTGTGAAGGGGACGCAAAACGGACCCATTTTCGTCTGCACCGACCCCTGATGTCAGAAGATTTTCAAAACGTTTTTGATAAATTAGGGGACTTCGATGAATTAAGGTAACTTTTTACCCCTCCCTCCTCTTAACGTAACACTTTGTAATGAGATCTGATCTCCCCTTCCCCCCATCTTCGTAAGTTAACAACCTTAATTAACATTTTTATAAAAGCCATTCTGCATTTTAACTCACAAAATGTACTTATAACAGAAGTTTCCCTTCTAGAAATTGCTATATGGAGGACAGACAGCATTGCAGTTTCGGTAATGTCGAAGAATATCAGCAGTAGTCGACGTTCAGCTTTTGTTAATTTGCTTGATCCTTAGGATGCCGAGCCTGTTGGAATCCCTCTGGAGTATTGGTTGTAGATCTTTTATTGGTGTTCCGTGTATAAATCTGGTACGCAATAGTCGATATGTTTCGACCAATACGCAAGTAACACCAACATGTCGCGAAAATTTGAAAATTCACTATTAACACGAGTATCACATAACAGCCTTGATGACTAGGGATGGACTGCGAGACAGAAATTTGCGAGACGGGACAGAGATTTGTAGTTATTTTGCGAGACGAGACAGGCACATTTTATATTGTGATTTAGGGATTTTTGCGAGACGAGACAAAGCTTTTCAGCAATTTTGCGAGACGAGACGGCCTATTTTTCATCTCGCGTCCATCCCTATTGATGACGCCTCCCTACCTCCCTGTCACGAATTGTCGATTTGGTTAAATCCCTGTCCACCGCCCCGTGTTTGGGCATCACGTAATTTATGAAAGGTCCCTCTTATTGTGGAAATTGTATTTGCTTAGGTATTGAAAATTCCCTATTCGAAAGTGCTTCTTTCTCGGATTCATGTATCCAAATTACATTCAAAAATTAACACTGATACACAATTAATAATGCATCTATAGGCTTACTACGTAATTTTAATACTGCAGTTCTTTGGCTTTTTGAGATTTTCCAAATTGTATATGTAGATTAAATTGTTACAAAATAACCGCAATTCTCAGCATCCACTAGGAAGCTGCATTCTAAGTTTCATTTAATTTACATCTTTTTTTTAAGGAAGATGTGATGGAATATAATTCATAGTTTGGGTCATTAACACCATAAATACTGATGCTCAAAAGCAAGTAAACAAAGAAAACTTTTCAGGGTAGGACCATCAGAAAAATATCATGCTGATGATTATACACAGCACAGATAAAACTATCCACGGATTAAACATACAGATTAGATGTTCGTAAATAAGGTTGTAACAACAAAAATACGAGCTTTAAAGTACTTTTAGTAGAGAGGTGTAAAAATTAATGTTTCTTTTTTTTTCAAGGTCTGTTTTCAAACATAAACTAATATTTTGCGGTTCCTACCGGCTCGCAGGAGCAATGACATGACATGCTTGTCTATGTAGTACTGAAACAAAAATTAATCCAGAAAATCATGCTTGAAGAATTAGCTAAGTTAGTCGGGAAGGTCTCACACTCTATAGTTCACACACAAGGGAAAAACTCACTTGTGGTGGTTGTCTCAAACTCCAAAATGTCCAACGTCGGACTAGCTGGAAAAGAAAAGCTTTTAAACTCCACTGAAAAAATAAAACACTTACTTAGAAGGAAACGTTTTGAAAAAAAAAATTGGAAACAATAAATAACAATGAAGAGTAAAATTATAGTTCCTTTGCAATATCATTCAATATTGTGTTATGAAACCACACTTATATTCGTAAACCCATCTGAACTCGCAACAGAACTTAATATAGTGATACTTAAATTTTTCACTGATTAAATTAACACAATTTAATATTGAAAACTCATGCTTTTATAAAACATTCTTAATTGCAAGTATAACATATCTTTCATCATCAAATACTACTGAAAACATAATCTACTTATGACTGAAGTATTGGCATGTGCAACTGTAACCAGTAGGCTGCATTTACAGTTAAGTTTCATTTTTTCCTCCAAAAAATTCAAATATAGGAAGTTTTGGGTCTCGACTACAGTGTCAGTTTTTGCAGGTCAGTCTTAACACATGCATATTTGTTGGGAGAAACTTTTTTAGATTGAGGTTGGATAAAGAAAGTAAGTGATCAATGCAGAACTAATCATAATGATGATCGTAAAGTAGTCTTAAAAACAGCGTCAGATCCGAAATTGAAAGTTATTAGTTTTTGCCATTGACAGAACAAAGAGGGTTGAAATTTCCACAACAGCTAGCTCTCGAAAGAGAAGTAAACACTCACTAGAAAAGTAAAATAAAATTTGTGCTGGGTGGAAGAATCAGCTTATGTCTTTATTCAATTCTAGATCTGAGACTGACTGCTATTTTTTACGCTGATCGAAACGAATGATGAAAAAAAAATGAATAAAATGTTTTTCTGGATTAGTTTTATGATTTGAATCAATGATTTAGTTTTCCTTCGGTATGAGCCTAACGCTGATAAAACATGCTTCTTTACAATGCTCAAACAAGGATTAATCGTGAGATTCATGCATGAATTATCAAGAGTTAGTCGGAGAGGTCTCACTACAGTGCACACACAAGAGAAAAACTCACTTGTGGTGGTATCATTCTCCAAAGAGTGCCCCGTCGTACTAGCTGGAAAAAGAAAAGCTTATCAATACAAAGCACTTATTTATAATGCAATGTAATAAGTGGGAACATCAAACCACTACAGTGGGAAGCAAAATTATTGTTTGATATCATTCTTATGTAGACCGACTGCAATATTACACATCCCTGGAAACACTCATACATCAATTTAAGCTCATACATCAAAGTCGTAGAAACTTTAATGATAGCTCGGTTTCACATATCCAGCTTTCTCCCTACACGTCATCAATCAAGAAATGCATTTAAATATTAAAAATCAAACTTTATCAGATGCATCATAATATATATATATATATATATGCCACGAGCTTTAAAGCTCGTGGCATTTCCTTTGCAAGGCAATTTGGAGGGCATTGAAACATTTCAGCTCATACCAAAAAGCAGAACTGTTTTAGTAGGAGCTGAAATGTTAAAATCGCACAAAAGAGGAAGAGGAGCAGCAGTCAGGAAATATACATATTCCATTTCTTATTCTTGTTATGGGAAATCCAACATTTCTAAACAAAAGTTGTTTTCTTAAGACTTCATGACGCGTTGCATCAAATGTAGAATCTCATTAACGTGTAGATATTTAATGAGAATTACTACTAACATGAAATGTTTTTACACCTGCCATTACAATGTATACAAGTTCGATTAGATTTACAACTGGATGATAATAAAATCCTAATTCCCTTAGTGGTTCAAATTAACGAAGTCCCACTGTGTATCTGGCAAACCGTTTCGAATTTCCTCTCGGTCGGAAGAGCGTAATGGCCACATCAGGCAGACAGTAATATTTTTTAAGACCACGCGAACATCTGATCGTAAAAGTTGTTAACATGACACCTCGAATTAAATTAAACTCGATTCGGAAGTCAAGGTCGAGGACTGTGTACTCTGTGGGAGGCCTCATTTCAAGAAGGGGGGCACATTTCCCGCGCGTCTATAATGAATTTGCTCTTAAACATCTCGAACACGTGTGCGTTTTCTAATTTGGTCCCATGAAAGAAGGCGCAAGGGGAAATTGCCGCTACTATCATCTACAACTCAACGGAAGTAGTGAGCCGAAAGGGTAAACCGCTCGCAAAACACATGTCCCAGCTCGAAGCGTGAGTAAACGGAAAAGACCTGTCTAGGAATGCAGAAATTCGGAAGTTTTTTTGGGGAGGAAAAAGGTGTTGCCCTACACAATATTTCACCCACCATTACGTATTTTCGGAAATTTCATTTCATGGCCTTAAAACTTTAGCGTTAGACATGGGCGCCGGCAGCATAGGGCAAGGGGGGCAATGCCCCCCTGGATTTTTGTAAGCAGTGTTTTCCCTTGCTTTTTTGCTCTTTCCAACATGGTAACCATGCGTTGAAGTAGTCTTTGCCCCCCCCCCCAGGAAATATTCTGCCTGCGCCCATGGCGCTTGATGCGAATTCGCGAATAGCTTTGCAAGAGCATTAGCTAATTATATTTACTTCTACACCCGTACTGTGCGTGTGTGACCTCTTAACTAAAAAAGTGCTTACTTCGCATGCCATGTTGTTTTAGTGATACAGCACTTTTTGATTAATAACGTAAGGAATTCTTCAGCATAAAATTTTAGTATCATCATCATTTTTGTGCAGGTATGTCGCAGTTCTAGGTACATGCGGAAATACATTCTGTTGAAACAACTCAAGGTTACTTGCAAAAGAAAGGTCTGCTGTATTTACAATATATTATTAATAAAATGAAAAAGATTATTTAGTGAGTAATCAAAATAAGAAGCTAATTTAAATAACCAAACGCAGAACAGGCGAAAAATTCCACTTAATCTTCATCAACAAAATATTTTGTTCTTAAAAATACTTTCATTATTCGAGTAACACAAAAAGAAGACAGAGATTGATCCTATCACTGAGAAGGGAAGAGTGTGGCAGAGGCTGGGATCGAAAACAGAACCTTGAATGTGCTAAATTCAAACTTTTTTTTACTGGATCAAAAGTATCATTTTGAGGATTTCAAAATTTTAAAGTTTAGCTTCACTACGGCAGTGATCGAAGCTACCAAGACGTTTTGCTTGTGTATGCACACCAGGCGCGGATCCAAGGAGAGGGCGGTGGGGGCGATCACCCACTCCTGGAATCTGTTATAATCTGTTAAAATATATTATGAAAGTACAATGAAAATTATGTAGCCTTTTTCTAAGGGGTGTATTGCGGGTACTATTCCCTGTCCTTTTTAATCATCGCTCATCTATAGATTTTATCAATAAAATAATTTATTACGTTAATTGGTATAATTGATTATATTAATTAATTATAAAATGATTTTGAGGATTCTACCCCCCCCCCTGTTTCAGGTACAAAATCGCTCTTTGAGTAATTTCTGAATCCGCCCCTGATGCACACTCAAATACTTTTATAATAAACATTTCATTATTATAATAACTTGAATACTACTTAATTACTTAAAAAAATTAAAAAAACACTACATTTTGTAGATTTTCTATCTTGTAAGTACTGCGATTCCGAAAATACATATATTTTATAATACTGAAACAGATTTTTTGGAAAGAAAATTATATGTGCATAAGGGTATGCATATCATGTTTATGAGTTTTAAATGAGATGGCGCCAATTTAATAAATATTTTTCTTGTTGAATACACAAATACATAAAACCGGTGTAGCATCACAAGAAATAAAAGAACAATTCGACAGGATAGAGATAATTTAAAAAGAAAAACAAAGAATATACCGATGTCCTAGAGTTAAAATTAAATAAACCCTTCCCAGAGCATGTTATTTTTATTTTAACAAGCAATCGTAAACGCTAGTTCTCCAGGACTTCAGCATCGGCAGTAGATATAAAACGCCGCTCACTTCTCTCCAGTTTCATTTAAAGACACTAACTGAGCTAAACTTTTACGATGCTCCGTAATAAGACATTTAAATCATTTTATTGCGCAGCTTCTCTGCTTCCGGCTTCGAGTGGCGTTAAGTGCGACGGTAGAAATTCTGCAATTGAGGAAAATCGAATTGGACTCGGAATGTGAAGGTTAACCTCTCTTCCAAGGGCAGAAACGGCTGTTAACCGAGTTTGGGGATCAACTAGGAAGCATCTCATCTGAGCTCGTGTGCACCCGCATCCAGCTGCTAAGAGGGAATCGTTCATTAAAAACCACCATCTTCCTCCCACGAGACAGATAGTTTCTGGCAGAGGTCCTGGAATGGATTGAAGCACCAATTTCGACACTGCCCCACTCGTTTAGCATTGGACGTTTACCAACGGTAACCACGATTTATTCGTTAGGCAACATGTTGCTTTCAAAGAATGGTTAAGATAAGTAAATCACACACACACAAAAAAAAATTAATTAAGAAACAATTGTTTAATTTTAGTACGGTATGCGAGCTATTCTATTGAAATCACTCAAATAAGGGAGAGCGATCGATAAATAACGCGTGAGCTACAAGTGGCGCAGCAAATAATGTATGCACACCCAAAACAAGTCCTGTGCCATTAATAATTCATGAAAGAAAAAGGACTTCGAACAAATAATTGTCGTTTCTTTTAACAAAGAAAAAAACAATTCTAGACGATATGGCTCCCCCCGCCCGAACAAGTTACAGCATTTTCTCTATTATCTAATGTCAATTTTCTCTAATAAAGCTTTGAATACACATTTAAAAACTCTTTGATATTGACATAATTTATAATGTACATTTAGTTAATATATTTATTTGGCTAATTAAAGGCTAAATTCAAGAGAAAGAATCCAATACCAGATATTTACGATCGGTAGAGGTACGATACGTGACACAACAAACGAGGATTGATTTTGCTGTTTCGAATAAAAATGTTGAATAACAGCTAAAGTAAGTAACTCAGAGGTCCTTTGCAAATAATTCAAGAAGACAGTCAACAGAGCACCATTTATACATTTCAAAGCAAAATGTTACTTTTTATACAACATACAATTTCGGATTTTCTTTTTTTTCTTTTTTTTTTATCAGACCTAAACATTTTCTGTGATTGATCTTTTCTACCACAGATATTCAAACTATTTAGTATTTCAGACATTAATTTATAACATTAAATATGTATAAAATATGTTGTTATAAACCTATGGTAATCATTTTTTTTCTTCCTTGCGCGCGTGTGTGTTTTCTGGCCAGTTTAAATTATGTATGATTATCCTACAAATATAAATCAGAAAACAATACGCGGAAGGAACTTCGCAGAATTTAATTTCAGCTATTACTGCTTTATCTTACGGTAGGTTTAAGGTTTCATATAATGAACTCATAACAATTCTCATTATGTATTTTGAACGCTTTGAAATTTCGGTTTATTGAGAATCTGCAAAACAGTCACAAGAAAAATCAGAAGAAAAGTCCAGGGTACGAGGCCTCATGGGCTCAAGCAATAACATTGACTCGCTTGTGTAACGAGGCTCAGAGTTATCAGGAGAAAACACTTAATCGCACACTGATTAACTCCCACACGGACAGAGCTCCCAGGGGGAATCGCAGCACACGTGTGGGTGAGATATGGCCCGCCACTGCTGCATCATGAAACATCAAAACTTGGCCACATGTTCTATGACGAGCTCAAGAGATAATTCCCCGTCTGTCAGATACGTGTCAAAGATTCGATCAAACCCCTACAACGGACAGATCTCTCCGGGTTTTTTTATATTTCCCTCCCCCCTAAGTGACTGAATGTCGTGCAGTGTGATGCCTTGGTGTCCTCCTATGATCTCTATTTCTTTTATCCCATCAAGTGCACCTACCTCCTCGCGTGATGGGAAGCCACTCATTTTTTGTCGCCCGATGACAAGGCGATAACGCCTTTCCCTCAGAAACAAAATTTCAATGGCGAACTATTTAACCGATAACAAAATGGGTCCAACAAAATTGCCAGAGAGCTTATTGGATAAGGGGATAATTTCGCTTACGGACGGACAATTTTTGAAACAGATGACTAATGATACAGCTTAGAGAGCTCATTAATCATATTTCCTGCCGGATGAGTCGCCAATGCAAAATAGTCCCATTTGAAAAATGCTGTCTGACATATTTGATTCAAATATATTTTCTTTCTGTTTCTTCTCTCTTCCGCTGCATGCTATGTCTCCTTCAGGCTTAGAAATGATGAATGTTTCAGTGAAAACTATCAAAATACAAATCTAAAAATACATTTAATGTTTGTATTCTCTTCTTCATATCAATTAAAATCTATCGATTTAATTGAGATGAAAAAGTTTATTTAACTAACAGACTGCCTGCAAACGTTTTACTTCTAAACTAAGTATATTCCATTGCACTTCCAATGACTCTATATGATATGACATAATATGAGGTAAAATATGCTTACAAAAACTAATTTTTCAGCTTTGAAGTGAGTTAAACGAGGGGTAACTTTAAAAGTTACCCCTAAGACGCCTAAAAGTTTACCTAAGATTGGTTAGAACTGTACTTTTTATGCATATGATAATGCTGGAACATACGTGAAAAAACGTGAGGTTTTTTTCCCCTCTTTATTTTAAGACACTGCTTGCTGACGGCTATTGTTTCTTCAGCTTACAAGATGAGTTATTTTCCATTATTTGAGTCATTCTAAAACAAATAATACCTCTGCTGCACAATAGTAGAGGAAATTTTGTACCACGACTGGCATTCCACGTTTAGATTTTTTCCTCTGAAAAGGGCTGTGTTCCCGTGGTCCATGAGATTCAGAAAAAAATAACAATAAATAAAAAAGCGCAAAATAACAAAAGGTTGAGGTATCTACACTCATTTTGCAAAATGTTATGCAGTGATTTACAACCAAAATCGAGATAATATGTGAATGCAATACTTCAATTTCCTTCACTGGCCGCCTAGATGGTATAGTGTGTGTATAGTGGCTAACAACCATTTCATGACACTTTGGGTTCGGGTTAGATTCCCAGCTTGGTCTTGTTTGTTAAATTGGCCGTCCCTTCATACGGACGGACGGTCACCTATCGGGTGAAAACATAATAAAATGGCCGACACTTCGGGTCTCTCTAATAGCAATTGCCTGATGGGCAGTGCAAGTCCTTTAAAAAAATATATCACTCACAACTCATCAGTAGGGAATGATTCGAAAAAACTATATAGTAAAGTTTATCAAACGATGTGCAAGATTATTTAATATTTTAGAGTTTTACAAAAGAAAAGATTTTCTTTTTATGAAGCATTCAAAATTATTGTTATTTTATATTTGCAATACATAACAAGATATATCTTGCGGTTTGTTTAAAAAGGGGTTCATTATAAATAAAATTTTTGCTTGTGATTACAATAAAACTGATGAAGACTCTCCAAAAAATTATAGAGCTCATTCATCGTGACTTGATTTCATATATTTGCCGAAACAGGTTATTCGAAGAATTTTTCATCAAACATTAAACACAATACACGCTTTCCAGACAGTAAAGATTCGTAGTTCCGTCTTCCTTCAAAAGTACGAAAAATTTCTGGCAGTAAACATATTTTTATAGTCCCGCTCTATACCATTTATACCAGAATTTCTCTAGCTAATGACGTTGGTTTTCTATTGCTTCTTTTATCGTGGGTATATATTATAGGGCATGCAACCGGTTGCCATAGAAATAGACTGCGGATAATTTGCATAACAGCATGACAAGTTTCATATCGCTGCATAATGGATGATGACAAATTGGGCTGTTGATGTACGACTAAACGAAAACGTGGACTGGGATATTAGTTGGTTATTTGCAGACTTAAATCTTTTAAAAGTAATTATATATAAGACAGCAAGGACTCAATTTTTCTTTAATAAATTCTTTTTCTTTTCCTGGAGCATTCAAAATTATTGTTCTTTCACATATATGTTCAACACATATCTAAATATATTTCTTGCAGCTTATCCAAATGGGTTTAATATAAATACAATTTTCATTTGTGATTCACAGACCGTAACCTAGGGGCAGAATTCTACCAGTCTTATTTATTTGCATATTTTAAAAATAGAGGTACCATTTTTTTTAAAATGGCAGATTTTGATTTTCTTCTTAGTGTGCGTAATCTTCACACAAGCGTCGAAATTTGTAGATCAGCTATAAGAGAAGTCATTTAAAGCAATAAATTCTTAGTATCAAAATTAATTTTTTGGATACAAAACTGTAGTTCCTATCTCATGTTTTCTACAAAACGTTGTATTTAGATCATCTGTCTTCTAATAAAATATGATTCAGATATCATACATGACTTATTAATTTTTTAAATAAAATTTATTAATAAGAACAATAAATTCTTACTACTGAAATTCATTATTTGGATACTAATAGCATTTTCTAATAGATGCTTTCCACAAAATGTTATTTTTAAATTATCTGTGTTCAAATAAAATAAAGTTCAGTCATCAAATAAAATTAATTGAATGTTTTTTCACCAAAGTGAAATATTATTTATATCAAAGTCAATTGATAAACGCATCAATTAAACGCATAAATTAAATTTCTTTTGGCATTAGTACACGCTTGCTAAAAATATTACTTTCCTATACTAGTTAATGAAATGTTTGGAAATTTAAAGATGGCGTAATTATGACTGCCTTTCATTTACTACAGGTGCGTGTGTGTGGGAGGCTATAAAAAAAGCGCTGAAACTATGAAACTTTTTGGTTTTTAAATATTTCAGAATCATTTAGGAATTCATTCATAGAAATAGTCTATTTTGAAAGAAAAAGAGTATAAAGTATGTAAATAGATATATCATGACTTAAGGGAAAGTCAACTTTCATAAGTCATTTCCAAACTAGACCATACCGCCCCCCCCCCCAAACCAATACACACGCAAGAGAACTGTTCATAAACTAATAGTAGGTGTGCCGCAGATAGAGCTCATGTCATCCGGGACAAGCCATTATTAGGGCGATCCTCTCCCATGGAATCATAGGGGGCGGCGCCAAAATCAGCTAAGGACGGGGACATGTGCCCCCTTTGCACCCTCTAGTTGCGGTTATGAATGTGAACATAATTATTGTTCCTACGCTTAGGACTGTTTACAGCCAAAACCATTCATCAGAAAAATGCGAAACTTTAGATGGCTTATTTAAAGGAAAAATAGCATTCAGAGAGGAAAGAATTCCAAATACGGACACTAATACCTAGTTTTATACACTTCTTACTTGTACGATTTCGATTACAACATAACGTAATCATCATGAGGTCCGTCAACTGCCATCTGAAATGTGAAAATGGCATCCACGACATCTGAGGGAGATATATTTTCAATATGTTGTGCAAAACGTAATCTCAAAGATGACAAAGTTTTGGGTTTTTCAAGATTTACCAAATATTAATAATATACTTAAAGTCCAACACTGCATGGGACTGAAAACCGGGGACATCAACTTCACGCAACCAGGGTTTTCAGATGACACGTTTTCTTGGGAATTTTCTTTTCGGAACTTTCCGAACAATATGTAGAAATGCCTCGTCTCACAAAAAAGACTAAACAGGATAGGAAAATATGCTCTTATGGAAAGCTGAAATAATTCCGTTATCTAACAGCAATACATATCGCTGCCTGATGACCGAGCATGGAGCTCTGTCGATGTTCTCGCCGAAGTACCTAGATCTCACCAAAAAATTGCTCAAAATCGACCCATCTCTCACTGAATGTTCTTCCCTTTATTGAAAAATCAACCAGCCTATTTTAGATGTTTGTACATCTATGTTGCGTGGTTAAGGTTGTAGACAACTCTGTAGAAAATAATTATAGACAATCGGCATTTACACATATGTATGATGTGTCAGTATGAACGCTTGGGATGTTTTTTAATCCTATTTTCAAGTACACAAAAATCTCATCTTATATATGCTATCTTAGTATATTCCAAAGTATGGTAACAAGCAGGTACCACAAATTCCAAATAAGACTAACTGAACTTTGACAGCGGGGATAGCACATAAAAATAAAACAAACGCATTATCTGTTGCTAGCAGATAGCAACAGAAATCGACCCATTAGAGCACTATCTCATGAAAATCTTCCATAATTCATACCCGATGTCCAAAGAAACGACTTCCAAAGCACACAGAACTGTCATCCATATAACGGTCCACGTCATCTCGATCTTCCTGAAAGCCAGGCTCCCTTTCCCTCCGACCCTCGTTCTTTTCCCCTCTCCTCTTCCCTTTGTAAAGCAGCCAGACAATTCCTGAAAGCATTCTTGGCAAAAGATGCTGCTATGGGGGTTTTCCTCTTTCTCTTCCACCACATCACCATCTCGTCCGACTTCACAGCGTCGTTACATCATCGGGCTGCCAAAAAAGAAAATAGTTGTGTTCGTTCGGTTTGTTTTATTTGTTTGTATTCTTTTTTCTTTCACCTCGAGGTTCTTTTTCTTTTCTTTTCCGGCATGCTTTCGTTTTCTTTAAGGGCAGGGTAAACGTAGGCGAGATACCATTCAGTGACAGACAGACAGAGGCAGTCCGAACGAGATTTAAGATAATCCCAAGAGTAAACAGAAACTAAATGCCAAACGTCATTCATTCGCGCCTAAAAACTCGATTTTCTTAGGGAGGTTATGCTGGTAACGGAAAATTTCATGTTAGTTTGGAAAGTCTTTCAGTTACTGTTCAACCTAACATGAGACTTCCCGTTGTTTGTGTTACGTTGTAGTTGTTGCGGGATTAAGGTCAATTATCTATACGAGGGATCTAGGCCTGGGTGGGGTGCCCTCCGTAGGGGTCTTTCTAAGAGGTCCTAGCCCGTATTCACGCTAAGTTTCGGAGAAAACTACGGAAAACTCGGTACGGTTAGGTCTGTGCAAGCGACCTGGTTTCAAACCAGACACCTTCCGTCTCCCAGTTCAGTGCGCTATGCCACTGGTGGGGCTTTGTGTTACTGTGGTTCTTTCGAACACAAAACGAAAGAACTTCTAAGAACAATAAATGTATGATGAAGCATTTATACACCGTCCCTGTAATTAGAAAATGAATTTAGATAGGAATTTCAACATTGAATTATAATCGCTAAGTTTACCTGATCTAATATAAGCCAGAAGACAGCCGAGGAAACTTCGAGCGTGCGTCGTTAAAAGCTATTTGCACCCTTCTTGTATAATTTTGATCCTCATCACACACACAGGGAAAGGAATATTTGAACATTAACACCTTTGATAAAATGCAAATGTCTTTCAGAATCACAAATTTAGTGATAATACTTTGTACACCGCATGAATGTGAGATGGTTTTCAGTGGTAGAGGATATACTGAACTCGCGAACGTCTGGCTAATATTGGGCGCTTTACCACTGGGGTAGAGGATCACCGATATACTCAAAGGCGTAAGTAAGAGGGGGGGGCATTGAAGATCAAATCTCCCCCCACCCCTTTCCCAACAAAATTTTAATATGATTTTTGTAATTTAAGCATAAGATAACGCTTTTTAACATAAAAATTGTGTCCATAGCCTTCCCTTGAAGGAAGTCTGCGTGCGCTACCGCTACTGAATATACTACATTTCTGTGCAGAGGCCCAGTGGAAAACGTATCATACTCCCACTTATATAGTGTTCACAACAGGAAAGGGACTGGACAGGCTCAAAAACTACTTAGAGTTCAAGACAGGCTTTCTGACTACAAAATCTGAAAAAGAGAACTATACCTTATACTATTTTTGTTAGTCAAAAGCATCGGAGCGAATCTAATATTTACTTACATCTTCTTTGAGTGAAAAATTACATATGATTTCGATTGAAAGAATGATCGCACCACCAAATTCACATAGAAAAAAGCATCATAAAACTACGTTGTCTTCATTTTCTTTTTTACATTCTGGGTGTCTTTGTATTCAGATTACTATGATCAAGAACTTTCTTTTTTTAAGTTTGATACAACAACGGTCTTCGAGTAATTAATGCGAACACAAACCAGATTAAATAAACCAACTACACTGACAAAGTATACTTTGGTTATTTTTTAATAAACAGCGTACCCCGTTTTTGATAAGGAACACATATTTGTATGCTTCTGTTAAGTACCTTCAATGTACCAAAAAGTTGATCAGCATAATAGGTCTGGTATACGAATACTAGGAAGAACAACTGTATTACGGATTTCATTCGCAGTACAAAATGATTTAAATTTTGAAACCTATTAACTACCTGCATTTTAATAATGTTTCTTATTCTATTGTTTATTTTTATAAAAATATAAAATTTCATGTTCTTCTAAATTAAATAATATCAATCATTTGTTATTTTAGGATATCTAGCAAAAGTATTAGTTTTCTGTCTACTAATGACACATTTAATTTTATTTGACAAAAAAAATTCAGACGAAATCGATCATTTCAATGATAAACCAAAATTTTAGATTTACATGTACAAGCATTTGATTCATCCAGGACACGCACCCCCAATTAAACTTGAGGGTACGTAATTCCTCCCGTACATCCTCTGCTATCTTACAACAATCAGTCACTAAAAATATTTTCTGTAAAAAATGACTCCATTATAAGAAAGGGATGTTTGTATTTTCAGACATTCAAAGATAAGAATAAATGCACTATGTACGATTTTTTAAAAGCCTCTAAAATGAGACCAGTCATTCTCAAAAGAACGACGATATACAATTTTTTTTTCTCTCTCTCCTTTTGCGATAATCTTCTAGAGGTAAGAATAATATTAAGAAAAAATCTGCTTCTATTTTTAATTTCCCCCGGTGAACGACTGTAACAAATTTTTTAAACTGTACTAAATATACGTGGAGGGTGGGTAAATAAATCATACGTACGTGAAAAAAGGGAGGCATTTCATCCTAATAAATTCGACGTGAAATATCTCAGAAAAAGGCGTTTTTGACGAAACTGGAAAGATGCCATTCTATTCACACAGCGGGGGAAATGAACCCTGGTAGAACTCGCTGTATTTTGACGTCTTAATTTGCGTGTCTGTAACCGTGACAGAAATATGACTTCGTTTTATAACACGAGCATAAAGGTGAAAAAAAAAAAAAGGTATGAATTCCAAACAGTAATCACACATGGCTTAAACCGAATACAGATTTATGGAAATCTAATCCTAACAAAAACCAAAAACAGCGAAAAACAAGAAAACTGTGTCATGCCGAATTCTTTAATTATAAACAATTTCTAGTAGATCTTACTTGTGCGAGCACTACGGCTTAACCTACTCTCTCCATCGCCGCAAAACCTCGAAAACAGTGGTCCCCTTCTTCAGGCCCATCACTGCTTCGCGGTATGAGTCTTTGAATGCTTGGCTGTGGCTTAGTGTCTTCGCAACAACAGAAACTAATAAGAACAAATAAATACTAAACTGTTCATTTTAATCGCAGCCTTTATTTAGAGCCAAACCCTAAGACAGGTCTCTCGTTTACACCTGTAAAACACCAATATTTCTTACGAACATCATTTTAGGCTGAGAGCATTGTCTTTATAAAATCCACTAACATACATTAATTTATTCATTTTGTTTTGTTTGAAATTCACTTTTAACAATGATTATTCGTACATTTTAATGTTTTAACCCATTTATGCCTAGTGTCCCTCTTTTGGGACGGCATTTTCGCTATCAGTCGAAAACGTTATTTATTTTTCCTAGTCTTTATCCACGATTATTGAATCTCAACTCCACAAAATATTTTAACATAACCAAGTACAATGCTGGCATTTCAATTTTCATACATAATGATTTTAAAAGAAATCATTATGTATATATATATATATATATATATATATATATATATATATATATATATATATATATATATATATATATATATATATATATATACATATCAGGGAATCCCATTCTAATAATATCCACACAAGAAAATTTTACGATGAACCAATCGAAAGTATCTCAGAGCAAGCCGTTTCGCCAAAAATACTCTGCCAGGTCATTTCAATAATTCCCAATCGTACAAAGTTCGGGTCATTCCACTTGGAATCGGAGAACAGGGTTCGAGTAAATATTGATGTTTGCCGAGGGGAGAAACTTAATCGGCAAGTAACCAGATAAACGGTACTCGATAGCTAAAAATCACCGGCACCCACAGAAAGAGCAAATCGGAACGAAGAGGGAACTCTTATAGAGCAAAAGAGAGGCTGACTGCAAACAAGGAGGGTTATTAATGAGCCAACAACCACACAGAGAGCAGAGTTGATCCAAGGAACGAAATACAAGAACGACCAAATGTGCTCGAGCCTCGCAACTGAGTAAACAAATTAGAGAGAAATCTGATCGAAGCCATCACCGGAGTCGTAAAACACTGTAATCGATATCTGACAGTCTTGTTGGTTGTTTAATATGCTGTTGCATACTTTTAAAACACTGTTAAGGTTTATGAACAGAAGTACAGTTTTTGAATCTGAGCTGTGCATCGTATGTATTTTGGAAATATTTCACCTAGACAATAATAAAAAATTGCGTACTTTTTGTGAAATTCAGCGAAAAGTATTTTTAATTCATGTCCGAATAATATTTTGCTGATTATATCTGATTTTAAGGTTTTCAGTAAATCCGATGTGGCAGACATTGTCTATTTGCTGCACGTAATTTAAACTGTAGTGTCACTTACTAAAAGTTTGAAAATTTAATTCAACTAATAATTATGCTACACAGGGGAGATATATTTTCAATACTTTTATTTACGCAAGTGAAATACCAAAAGAAAAATAGGCAAAACACAGTTCATTTTTATGAGAATTTTTTCGAAAAACGAAAAACTTCCATTTCGTTATTTTTCCTGCAACCAGTACACTGTAATAAGATATCGATATGATTTATGAACAAATATATTAAATAGTGCATCAAGATACATGGGCACTGACTGAATAAATGATAGCAGCATTTACAACATAAGTAAAGGAAAAGGTGGAAATTTAAAATACAACCTATTTAAATAGCGTACATGAAAAGTTAGCAATACGGATTAACCTTGTCCAAAATTTCGCCTACAGTTAGTGAGAAACATTGTATTAACATACTTCTCTGGGATTCTATACGTTCCTCCTAGCTCCAAAAGAAATATGAAGTCTTTCGCATAAAAATCAGTTAAATTTCTTTTTAATGCGCAAGTTGAAAAATTAATGAATTCCGAAAAGAATTTGTTTAAAATTAAATCATCTCCTTCGTTACAACCCAATTTCATCCTTAAGTGGAAGAAAGCGACATTAAAAACATTAAATCAAATGATTTCTAAAAATTCATTCTTCAGTATGAAACATTTAATTTCAATTTAAGGCATTTTATTTTCATTTTCAGTATATTCGATAAAAATCAAATTACAACTCAAAATCACCCCCAAAGTTTGCTCAGCAAAAGGCCATTCTAAACTCGCAAAGTGTTTTGCTATAATTAGGGTCATGGAAAAATCAGTAAATGATGGATGAAGATAACGGTTGCTTTTCATTTTCACCTCCAAAATTACTTTGCGTAAAGTTATACATAATAAATATCTAGGGTATTCCTTAGAAATAAATTGCAACAACTTTCCCAAAATTTAGAAAAAGAGAAAAAAAATAAACGCACACATTTTTTTTTCTTCCCTATAATAAAATTGACATTGTTCCGATTGTCCATTACCCTCGATTCTCCATCTGAAGAACATTAGAATTGATGAATATCTAACGACATTCTGATTTCTAAAAGTTCTGTTATTTTTTCTTCCATCAGCACCTGAGTGCCTGGAAAGATGTAGCCAAAAAAATTACAGGGTAGAATATTTCTTCGCTCTAGAAAAGAAGGAAATGTCTGAACCTGATAACGAATTTATTACTTAGTAACGTCTTTCCTTCCTTTTGATCTAAACTTAAGATAACTTTTTTCGGTTATTTCTTTTAGAAAATGTCGGAAATTCGGATAATTACCAAGAATGTATTATTAGTATTGGTTAATAAATGTTTAAAATAAATTATTTCTATAATGCTCAAAACTTGATTTCTTTTATTTCCCATGCGTTGCATTTTTTTCTTTTTACTTATGCATTAAAATTGTAAGCAATCAGGCATTAAAATTGTAAGCAATCAGATTAAAATAATATATTACTCGAGGGAGAAATGATGAAAATTAAATGTATTATCCAATTTGTTTTTCGTAAGTGTGAAAGAATTATCTATATAGTAACAATTTTAATAAATATACAATATGATTAAAACTACGAGAGCAACTCAAGACTTTCTCATTGCGATACTTTTGAGATCAACTATTTCCTGAACTATTCCCAATGTCAGCAAACACCAAATTTTTCCTTCACATTATTTTACTTTTTAAGTCACCAAATTTGAAGTAATCATTAACACTAAAATTACCATAATCGGTCAAATGACCGATTATGAACTTTTGTATAAAAAATGCGTATAAAATCTTATCGTTTTTGCACATTTGACTTCATGGCTTTTTCTATTAATTATATACAATTGATGTCCTATTATATTTTTTTTCTATTTTGTTGTTTTTTGAGTTATATTTGTCGATACCGTTATCTACCACAACCGGTCATTTGACCGGCTATGGTAGAAATAGGTATATATTAAATGTTGGTATGTTTAGTGTAAATACAACAAATATCAAACGAATTTTAAATCAAATGTTAACAAAAAATTCTGGTATAACAGTCTACCAGGAGTCATTAGCCTTTTTAATTTATTTTGACCAATCAGATTCTCTAGGCCATTTCACTAATAATTAACACATACAAAATGCGGAAAAAAAAATGGTTAAGTCATAAATCAGTGAAGGAGAAAAGTAAATCATATTACCTAGCAGATAAAATGATTTAATTTTTTTTTAATTAAAAGCCACTTTAGATTGAAAAGATGATATCTTTAGTCACAATGGTCGTTTATTTTCTCCGAATCTTCAAAAATTCGTTAATTGAAACCTCGGAGGAGAAGTTCACAAGTATGCATTTTCGCCTGGATAACGCTATCTTCTATTTACTTTTACAGAACTGGCAGAAAAACGAAGCAGTCGATATTTTTGTAATAAAATCACAATATCCAAACAATTGCCCCCTTGTCACGCTCAGGAGTTCTCATTCCCAATGTCACCTCCCAGCTGACGTCACTCGAGTGGTCTCTTGAAGAGTGGCCCTCGAAGCCCAACACTGATTTTCATTGTCTCAAAAGAGAACGGATCCAAAAGGGATCCGGCGTATCCCTACTGCAGGAGCAGCAACAATGGGCATCTTTTACTCGGGGTGCGGGGGCTACCCCTGTGAACACTTCAATGCTTCACTGAGGGCCTTTTTGACCCAAATGAGACTTTGAATGCCGTTTCGCTATCCCCCGAGTATCAGATAAATAAGGGAATGTACGTAAACTATGCGAGCAGAACTCAAGTGCTTTCTCATTAGGCCCACTGACATGGAAAACGGCTGACGTGAAATGAATCTGCAGAAAACGGAATGTGGGTTAGCATAAGCAGGCTGCTTGGGATAAAGCATGGAGGAAGAAGTTTTGGATACATAATGTCTATAATCATAATGTGCGCAGATAAATTTAACCAACAAAATAACTATACAGAACGTGCATGTGTAATCCAGTAGTCACTCACCCAGTTACCCACATTTTGCCAAGTTAATAAATATACACCTATACATTGACTACAGCTCTACCAAAAATGGTGCCTTAACATTATTTGAAACTGTAGTGTAATTGTTCTTGTCACAGATTATTTAAGGAAATAGATTTATTTATTTATTCGTGCAGTGTAGGACACGAAGTACAAGGATTCATAATAAAAGTTCCCCCTAGACCTTTCCAGAGAGCTGTACAGCAAAAACGACTAGTCAGAATGCTATCACATTTGCAGGAAACCTTAATCAGACCATGGGTGAGGGGTCTGCGTGGAAAAAAATAGCTGAAAATTTGGTGACAACTCACAACGTTTCACTGAAAATAAAACGGACAAATAATCATTCTCAAGCGATGATGAGGTTGTGAAGAAAAAGTTTTATCCCTCAGCACGGTGGGAAAATTTGCATATTAGCAGTTATGACATTGTAAAACGCCACCTGGGGATGATTTTTTGAACTATTTGCTTTTCGAGCTAATATAAATTAAATCATTATAGTAAATCGATATTTTTATAATAATTTAGTTGATTAATTTTTACTTTTTATCCGCAAAATAGCCTCCAACATTTCGTGATAGATCATTCACGACGACCCCATGACCTTTCAAGAAAAACCAGAGTTTCTTCAAAATGGCAGACATGCATTGTTCCAGCAGACATACTAAAATTCGATATGTCTGCTTAAGCTGAAATATCACTTTCACTAGTCAAGTGCGTTTCTGTTTCAATTGAACTTGCCTATTTTAAACCGAGAGAGACATAATTACAAATTAAATTCCTAGAAGTCAATTCTAAAGGAATATTTTTCTAAACAGTTACCGCTAAAATTCTCTAAAATAAACACCATGTAAATTATCGTATCATTTAATAGTAGTTTAATGATTTTTCCGTCATTAGAGCAGAAAAAACATGATAAATACTCGGTCGGGAAGGGGGGGGGATTCTTTTGTTTTTTTAGCAAACAAATGATTTTAGGAATTGTGGGAGGGGGGGGTGGAAACACATATTGCCACAGGCAAATAACTTTTGCTTCGTTAGTTATAAATAGATTTTTTTTTAAAGTCTTTTATTTACATCATTATTTTAATGTTAAATATAGACAAGAAGAAGCATCATTTTCAGCAAATCGTGCTTTTTTATTTCAAGAAACATAAAAGTCCATATAAAATGAACAATAAAATTTGTTGGGCGTATGGAGGTGTTGTGAATGTTCGAACACGTCAGAAGGGGTTTGTGCAG
The DNA here is from genome assembly GCA_038373885.1 of Cheiracanthium punctorium. NCBI lineage: Eukaryota > Metazoa > Arthropoda > Arachnida > Araneae > Cheiracanthiidae > Cheiracanthium > Cheiracanthium punctorium. The sequence goes on from JAWZYV010005333.1 coordinate 206,859, forward strand.
TTTTGTAATGGAGATTTTCCAATGGAAGGTGCAGCCCGTTCTGAAAATCAATTGAAGTTGAAAGTGAAGAAATCTGAAGATTGATTGGAAACAATCAAAGCTATACTACGCGTGCGATATCAATTATATTCAATGTACTATCCAAATCAAGAGTTAAAAATCATCCACACAAGACATTTCTTTAAAAAGGAAAAAAAAAGAAATAGAACTTTAGAGAAATTCCAACATAACTATAGCTTTAAAAACATTTGCTTGAGAATCACTGAAACCTAATCTCAGTTTCAAAGAGCATATAGCAAACAGAATTAGACATCTAAAGCTGGATTAACATTATTGTCAGAAATCGTATATTTTTTCTCGTAAAACTTCTTTTGAAAGACACTGCGTATTATTTAAGTATCGCACACAAGAACTTTTAAGTTTCCCTTTCATTGTTGCCGGTGTTGACAAAAGGGTTGTCGGAATCCAATTCTTAACCTCATAAACCAGAAAAGTCTGAAGTCTTCTCTGTGGTATTCCTCCAAGACACAAACTTGGACAAAATGCCAAGTGCTTTCATCCACGAGGCAGCGCTCTGTCTACCATGGGAAAAAGGGAAAAGGCTGTTCCAGTTACATTAAGCTTTGTTTGCCAAGAGTTAGGAAAAGACGAAGAAGCTCTACCAGCTACTGTTTTACAGACTTACACTCTTCAGAGAAGGAAGAGGCAGAGTTTCTTGAGAAGTTTGCCCAAGATGAATGGTTAGAAATTCTAAATTATTATTATTATTGTCACAATCTGCATCTAATTTTGTATGGACTTTATGCAAATAAAAAGACACTGTCTTGGACAAAATGCCAAGAGCTTTCATCCACGAGGCAACACTAGGTCTACCGAGCGAAAAGATAGTTCCAGTTACACTGAGCTTTATTTGCCAAAAGCTAGGAAAACACGAAGGAGCTCTACCTGCTAACAAGAGCAATTTGCCCAAGATTAGATGGTTAAGACACTCGAAATTAAAATCTCATTTTTGTCGTAATATCTATCTTCTGCATAACTATGTATATTTCTGGAATTAAATTTTTCTCTTCAGTAAGACATCAACAGATTATTCTGTTGAACAACTGCTCAAGGCACCCTTGATTAATTTTAAGAGTTAGTGAAATTAATCTTTGAAATCGATTTCAAGCCCTCAAATTGAGTTATGTACTGAAATCAAGAAAAAAATCTGAGCAAGCATTAATGCGCGATATAAAATCCTTTTCTATGGCTATCTTCAAGTTAGGCACAAATTACAGTACAGTAATTAGAAACAATTAAAAGCTCCATTTCGTCCATAATAATCCCAAAATTTAACACTTTGCAATTTTAAACTTCCGTATCGATCTGTATCATACTTTTAAAAAATTAATCAGTTAAATAAGCCCCTTTTTAACAACTATTCTTATCAGTTCTCCTATACTTGCTTCCGTGCGAAGTTTTCACTGTTTGGAGCATAATGCAATTATTATTTCGTTTTTAAAAGAAACCTCAAGTAACCAATTTCAAAGAGTAATTGCATTATTTATATAATTTCTTTGTGCATATGATTAACAATGTTTCAAAGTGAAACTTATTGAGCAAATGCAACTGAATATAAAAGAATTTTCTGCGACTATTTTTTAGCTTTCTGATAAAGAATCGTATCAGACTAAGGAAAGAGTTTTTGAAAGCAACAATTTATCTCTTTATTCCAGACAGTCATCCGTAAATCACTAGGAGCTCTTGATCAGACTTCAGAAACTGACACATCCTTTCATCGGAGTTTTAGAAAACTCTAAATGGTTTTTAAGAAAAAAAAAAGGCTCTTGCTTCGAAATCTCAAAGTGCTTGATTCATAACCGAAATTATAGGTTTGCAGATTCCACTACAAACCGGTAATGTTCGAGATGTTTCACGGGAACTGTTTACTTGTCAGCATTCCTTTTATCCTTTGGGGATTTTTTTCTGTTTTCTAAAATTTAAAGTGCATTGAAATAAAACACTTATTCGAATTTGTAATCTTAAAATACCATGAAGATTGCGTTAAATGATTCTTTTACATAGAGTGCGTGAAAAAGGCTTATACGTTAAGAAGTAGAAAATATAATTTATATAGGGTAAAAAAAAGGCAATGATTTTGTTGCAAGCAAATGTCTAAATGCACGCAGAGTATGATTACGCATATTTTAAGTATTAATTTCAAAAGGTAGTGCTCTCTATAACAATTACGGATAAAACGTAATTCTTCATTCTGAGAAACAACTCTTTTATCGGAAAACAATTTACAAAATTATCTTCAAAACTACTGGAACAATAAATCACCAAAGAAAGGAAGAGGAAAGGTGAAAAGAATAAAATCTTGCACTTTATTTTTATGTGCAGAAAAAGAAAAAAAAAATTTTTTTTCGATTTTTGAAAAGACAAAAGCAAAGCAATCTTATCCTCTGAATTCATCTTATTTCGAAGATCGAACATCGATTTCTAAAAGATTGTTCCGCCCCGAGCAGCGTGTATCGTTTTTACGGGGTACCTTTAACAGCAGAAAATGTAAAATTGCCGAAGCCTGCAAGAAGGATAGGGAAGAAGGCAGAAAACATCTCTACTTTACAGATGGCGCACGCATTCAGGGAAAAAGTGGGGACGGTATAACATCTAAAAATCCAAGACGCTCGGTCGCACTTCAAAGCTATCAAAGAACGGATAAATGATTCCACTGATCACAGGGCTCCAAGAATCTGAAGTTTTCACTAGAAAAAAAAAAGAGAACAAAATATGAGGGTGGGGGGAATATCAGATATCGACTCTACCATTACTTTTTATGTGCAGTACTTAGCTCGATTTTCGTGACATTCAAGAATGACAGTAGAGTGCATAATGCAAAAAGCCCTCAGCTGATAGATATGTTCGAGACGCTGAGATTTATGCCGTTGCTCTTCACTCACGCAGGCATGTGAAATATAAATGGCCGGATTAGACGAACGCGAATTGCTCATAGCGCTTTCGTACAAAAATATAAAGAAATGAAGAGCAAAACATACATTTTCGATGTTTTAAAAATTCAAGCCTCAGAATATGGCTGTCAATACAGCGCAGTTTTATTGATGTCTTTGGGAAGTGCTTTTAGCTTTGAGGTTTGTTGGCAATTTGTGTTTTGTATATACAGTTGAATAGCCTTTATGGTTTTAGTTTTTTTCCGTTCGCTTACTTATCCATGTTTTAACTTTTGTAAATGTACTTAACTTGCCACGATATATACCTTATAGAATTGTTCTTCGTAGCTCTTTTATAGACACATAAAAAAATATTTCAGAACATCATGATTTATAGGCAAATATATTTTTTTTTTTACGTGAGGTCAGTCAGTAAGATTTCTAATAGTTCTATTTCTATAATACATAACATGTGTATTACAAAGATTTATAATTATCCGTGGGGATATCGTGTGCACACCATTATTTTATTTTATTTTTTCTTGATTCAGTAAGAAATCAACGTCATACAACACATACAAAGAGATTTACAAGCTCCAGTGTTTCAAGTGGACGTTTACGGTTTTAACGACTATTTAAAGTATTGTACTTGATATTCTGGGATTTTTAACGAATAATAATACAATTTACGGTTTATAATTCAGCAAAATACTCTAGAGATGCTTTCTTTTATATTTGATTATATGCTTTAGTGTTCTTGAGATCATACACTGCTAAAAATAATAACAAAATAATGAAAACTGATTAACAATCACCATTTAAAATTACGCATAATGCATTAAATAGTCATTAGTACATGATTATTAAATTACCATACACAATAATTTGCATCCACCCCTACTATTGCAACAGAAACTTTGTAACAGTTAGGAATATTTTTCTCTCCCCAAAATTATCCGCCTTTTTACGTGCGAAGCAAATACTAGGCGGAGAGAAATCTTGATGAAAAATACATTAGTTTAAAAGTCTGTTCTGCACTAAATTAGAGACGTGCTACGAGCTTAATGGATAATTTAATTGATTTTCTTTCAGTCTTCATAATACCGAGTTATTTGTGCAGCTAGATGACACACATTGTGATATTTTTTCTAATGTCACCAGCTTTAGATAGCATAATTTAATTATTATCATCTTTTACTGTTACAATTATTAATTCAATTTAAATCGCATAATAAATTTCCAAGTTTGCGGTATCTGGTCTAATGAATCTTTTCTTTTTGTTTTTTGTTTTTCTTGACTAGGTTTATTGTGTAATTGAATGGAAATATAATAAAATGCAATTTTCATCAAGAGCTTAAGTGAGAAATAGGACATGAAAGTTTTCTGAAAAACATTCAGTAACTAATTAAGTTTCTGTACTGTATAACAGACACCATTTAAATTTAACAGTGAACAAACTCGCTCGAGAAATATAACTATTTAAATTTCTTAAGAGAAAGCTGATTAAAAAATGCAATAACAATTAAAACTCCATTTTTGTACGCGTTCCAAATTATAGGGTTTAGAATCGCAGGGAAAAAATTGCAAGGATAAAGGAGGCAAGGCAAGGATTTTACAAAAGAGACTTCAGGAAAACACAGGAAACTGTAGTTCGTTTAGCACGCATTTAAATAAACAAATAGAAGTATTAAAGAGCAATAATAATGAATTAAAAAAGAAAGACCCCCCCCCAAATTACAGCTATAAAGTTTACGACATCTTTCAATGCAGTATGAGAAAAAAATATCAAAAAGTAAAAAAACGGACAGGTATATCTGATGTGCATTGATTATAATCTCTTTATCGTTCTAAAAATGGAAAAGGTTCATGCAAGCATACTTTTTAAAACAGTAAATTTCAAACTTGTGGGAGATGTTTTTAAACGTTTGCTGGTCATTTCAATATCATACGATAATTTACAATTGAAAAGCGTTTTAAAAATACTTCGCCGAGTATTACGTAGGTTCATTATACATCCAATTTTATGGAAGTCAATTAATTAAAAATTTTTAGTGAAATAAAAATGTTAAACTAATATTTCACTTTTGTCAAAGCTATTTTCAAATGAAAAAATAATATTATAGTTCTTCTTCTTATTTTTTTTATCATATAAAACTTAAACTATTCATTAAATCAGAAAATTCCGCAAAATACTTTACTGCTGTACAAAACAGAAGAAAAATTACTTAGTAAATAAAATTTCGTTTCTGTCATTTCCTTCATTTCACTAGTCAAATCATCTTTTTCATTTTTCTATCAGCTCTGTTGACGAATTCACATTGGAAGGGGGCAAAGCAAATGTAGTGAGAAAAACAATAAAACTCTACAATCATGGATCATTGCTTTTAAATCGTAAGTGAAATGGGTCTTTTTCCCCCCACTTCAAATGCATTAACTGCATTAGATGTCAATTAAGGTTAGCAAAACGTGATGGAAAAATAACGGGATAATAGAATTCGTTATATTTTGGGACATTCGAGAACACCCTTTCTAAATGTATTTAGTTCAGGTTTTCAATGTATCGTTTAATTAATACATACATAAATAAAAAGACTAATTATCATCCAAGTAAGCTTAGCATTCCCATTGTGCGTGTATTCCTCCGCCTCTGTAAAAGAGCTAACCTAAATAAAGACAATCCATAACAATCGATCGCTTCCAAATTAAAAATTCCACAAATTACAATGGGGACTAAACTATTTATAAAATTACCATCGATATCATTAAAAGCTCGATATAAATGCCATTCCGTGCGCCCCAGCGCAAAGTTTTTAAAAGTTCTCCTAACTCGCCAAACGATAAGCCAGAGAGAAAGAAGCGCTGGAGAAAAAAAAAACGAGAGAAGCGCAGGAGAAACTTTCTTCCCGCCAGAGAAGAAGAAGGTGCACGGGAAAAACAACTTCAACTTCGGCTTTCGCAACTCTTTTTCCGGGCGCAAAACCAAAACAAAAACTTCCCCATCTTCGCACACACACACGCACGCACCCCTCAGCACATACTCCCTTTTCTTTCGTCTATCGATCGCTAGCCTCGTGCCGCCCTCGCGTCTACTGCCAACTCAGGAGGAGATAAAATAAACAACTTGGCGTGGGTGGGTAAAGAGGAGCTCTAAAGAGAAGAGGGAAGGGGGTCCGACGCCAGCAAGGCGGTTGCCAGGGCTACGGGATGCGGGTCCTCAATTCCGTCTTCCCCTGGAAAAAGAGTTTTTCTGCACAGGTCAGCATCAACAATGACCCTCTCTCCCAAGATGCACCTCTACATCTCTATCCGCAAGAGAACGATGGGTGCATATTGCATGCAAAGAGAAATTTTTAAGTGGGAGGAAGATTCCGCAATCGGTGGAACTAGAGGGGTAAAAGGGGGGGGGGGCTTTGGCAACGGTCAATTGAGCATCTTTCCGAATGATTTTCAGTCGCTTCACTGAGCGCGTGATACCTAGGAATTGCTGAATTTATAATAATAAATTAGGAAATTTGCCTGGAGTGCCGGATTGCTAGGACTTGTTCCCCCTCTTCCCCCAATAAGCACCCCCGGCTGAGCAGTTCTTGGATAATACCTAATTTATTCTGCGAAGGCACGTGGCTCGAAACAAAATCAAGAGAGTTGGCGAGTGAACGGAGATATGTCAAAATTGTGCTGTAACTTTTTACTATAGTAATTCACCCTTAAAAGCGACCTACAAGTCATGCTCTACCATGCAATGCAAGGGAATTTAGAATTAATGCATTTGAGCTGTCAAAGATCGCATTCTAATACTTCATGTAATTGGATGTAAGGTGTTAGGTGTCGAATCTAAACCTAACCTACCTTTCTAGGAAAATAAAAAAATCATGAGCCTTTCCTTAGTTTTCTGGATTCTGAAAAAACGTGGATACATTTTTTTTTCCAAGTACTAACATTATCTATTACATATATGATTTATAAAATTAACTTTTCAAATTTTCAAAATTCACTTAGTTCGAAAAAATCATGTGGTTTTGATACACAAGTACAAATAAACTAATTAAGTCATGCACTTCTAACTGTTTAGAATGTCTCTTTACAAGCTGTACTATACATCTTAATAAAAGATAAATCTGTATCTGTTGCGAAACTTTCAGAAAAAAATCCTAAAAATCGAAAATTTAGCAGGATGTGTGACTCTTCGAAAATTTTTGCTGTACAATTCCATGTTGAAGATTTTTTTTTTTTTGCGAAAGTTCTATAAAAAGCACCGTTGTTTCACTTATTACGATGGGTAGTAGACCTCAGAAAGAATAATCCTGAATGTTTTCGAGCCTATGGCGCAATTAGTTTACTTTAATTTGTGTACCTAGACGATGAGGGAGATTTTGTTTCTTCGAACTACACCCTTAACCCTTTAACGCGCAGTGTTCCCGCTAAGGAGCTGTCAAAGGTTCATGTGGTTTTGGTACACAAGTACAAATAACCACATGTTTGGTACACAAGTACCAAACTCTGACGTTTTGACTGTTGCCAGTCACGAAGACTAGATTTGATTTCTACGAAAATAGTTGCGGGTGACATAGCTCCACGAGAATCCTTTACTTTTTAGCACGCCATTTCCCTTTAAAAAAATTGTCACGATTATTTTTAACAGCACTGACATCTGCTGAAAAATGGAAGAATTGCGAGAACAGCTGCATAGATTGCCCAATGCTGGAAAAAAGACAGCCGTTGCCATCGCTCGACTTAACTACCAGCTGGCTGTGCCGCACAGCCAGCTGTCGTCGAAAAAGGGTCTCTAGATCTGTGGCACGCGATGAACGTTTCGATCGTCCGCCATCTTGCTGGTAGTTAAGTCGAGCGATGGCAACGGCTGTCCTTTTTTCAGCATTGGGAAAGGGTTGAGCCTCAAAGGGTTAAGCTTTCTGCAGTGTATATCTATTTCAACAAATCTTACAATAATACTTAAAAGGATAAATAGTAAAAGAAAACTAACAGTAGTTTTCTGTTTTATTGCAGATAAAATGCACTAAACCCTTACACACAGAAATAAAATAATTGAAAATGTTTTATTCAGTTGGACATCGACAGATGAAAGAGAGAGCTTGGGGGAGAGGGGGCAGGAAGTCACCAGACCATTACGAAACAAAATCCTGAGGGCTCGGAGTTGGGCTGATTCCTTGCTGTTGGCCGAATACCAGATCATAATTGGCTAAATTTACTGAATAACAGCGAAGAAATAAACAAAAGTACTATGGAATTCAAAATAAATGACCATTCATGTTCCACACTCTCTCTCTTATTAGTAATAAGATTTTTTTTTAACCCTACAAGGCTCAATTTTTTTTCCCTGTGTCTGAAATAAATATATGTGATAATGTAAATGATTATTATTTCGGGAAAAAATTGTTTAAAAAATAATAACCTAATATTTTTCTAGAAAATTACTTTTTTATTTTAGTTTTGTATGTGATACACTGGGCCTTAGGTATACTTTTTTGGTAATTATTTTGAAATTTTAGTATTCAAATCATTCCTTGATAGGACGAACTCCAACACACAGTCATTTTTTTAGAATCAAAACTCTTTTCTAGCTACATTTTGTTAATTTTCTAAAATAAGCACAACCACATTCGACAGATTACTGTTTAACCCTTTAACGCGCAGTGTTCCAGCCCTGGGAACACCAAACTCTGACGTTTTGACTGTTTCCAGTCACGAAGAATAGATTTGATTACTATAAAAATAGTTGCGGCTGACATAGCTCCACGAGAATCTTTTACTTTTTAGCACGTCATTTCCCGTAAAAAAAATTGTCCCGATTCTTTTTAACAGCACTAACATCTGCTGAAAAATGGAAGAATGTGAGAACAGCTGGATAGATTTCCCAATGCTGAAAAAAGGGCAGCCGTTGCCACAGCCAGCTGCGTCAAAAAAGGGTCTCTAGATCTGTGGCACGCGATGAACGTTTCGATCATCCGCCATCCCTCTGGTAGTTAAGTAGAGCGATGGCAACGGCTGCCCTTTTTCAGCATTGGGAAAGGGTTTTGCCTCAAAGGGTTAAATTTCAATCAGTTTCGACAAGAATATGAACAGTAAGTACATCTACACCCAACAGCCTGAATTATATCGTTGCTATCTATTTATAAATAAAACCGACAGATGTCTGTACTAGTATTTTATAGACGTAGAGGGATAATTAAATTGGTTGTTCCACATATGGTACCAGGTGCCTTGTAGGGTTAATTACAATGATGTGTATAATTTTACAAAGAAGTACTTTCGAATTGCGTTAGATTTCGATTCATTTATCAGTATTACTAAAAAAGCCATAAAAGAAATTCAGAAAACCACAATTCAAAAATGATAGACCCGTAAACAGTTTTAGCATTCTCGGAATTCAATATTTTGCCTCGAGGGAAGTTCGAAAGCATAATCAAAATGTGTGTCAAAAATTATATCCAAAGAAAATATTTTGAAATTTTATGGACACGTATGTACTGATACGCCACTCTGAATTTTCTCAAGAAAAATTTATCGTTCATAAACATATTAGTAAAATTTGCATTTAAGATATTTTTTTTTAGGGGATAGGGGAGGAGAGGGGGGGGAGGGGGGTTATTACCTGCAATACCTACCAAACTTAATTTGGGGTGAGATCGTCATGCACAGTCACTCAAAAATATTTGAATTTACAGTTCACTCAAATAGAAGTTAATTAATCTTCCCAAAGTAATAAAAATATTTTAATCTTATATACTAGACAAAAAAACGCCAGTATCCAATACGAGAAACTCTTAAAAATTCTTGTGTCCCTTATCCAAATTCTTTTCCTCTGAAGAAACGATCTCAGACTGAATGCAATTGTTTTCTAATTCAGGGTTAGAGTGTCTGATAGTGAAGACATTGTGTGTTCCTTTGATGCGATCATACCAAAGCTTTGTGCCTACATTTTTGCACACATCTGTTATTACAATGTAGGTTATAATCCAGATCCAAGCTGCTACTGCAGTAGTAAAAATCGGGATTAAAGTTAAAAGCCGTTCTGAAGGTAGAATATCATCAAATCATTCAAATTCACCGTCTATGTTACATTATCTGAATCACGGACCACGACTGAAGACTGAGAAAGAGGTCAAACACGCTGAAATGCTACAATACTAGGACACGATAATGGAGAATATCAAAGCAAAAATACACTGAAATAATAACCTACTTTTTATCAGATGGTGATTTTCATCTAGAATAGCGGTTCCCAAGCGAGGGTGGTCATGAAGTTAAAGCAGGTAAATATTTCTCCGGGGTATGATGTTGATGTCATAAAAATAGACACGATTCAAATAACATATCTTTTTGCATTTCAGATTCAAATAGCAGGGCTGTAGCCAAGAGAAATTTTTCGAAGAGGGGGCTCCAAGTTTTAACTTTTAATGTAGTAGCTTTTTTTCGATACACTTCTAAAAATTCTACGACCTTGTCAACTAGTAAAAGTAGCATTTTAAAGAATGCGTTAAACATTCACAAGTTAAATTACAGAATTTAAAAAAAGCTTCCTTTTTCTCTATAGCTGTCGTGTTTACACAGCGTTTCAACATTTATTAAAGGTGCAAGAAAATTATTATAAATCTTTTCCTTGGGCCAAATAAAATATTTCTCAAATGTAAAGGAAAGTGTTACAGTTCAATTTTTAAACAAATAGTTTCATCTCGTTATTTACTGAGTTCGCTTGAGTAAACTTTTTTAGGATTCACAGAAATGAAAATTTAATTAAACAATATTTTACATTTATTGTTTACTTTGAACATAAGCACATTTTGTGAATAAGATATTTAGCTTCAGATTACTTTTAAGTACACATTGCATTTTACGTAAAGTAATGTGTTTGTAAATTCTCTCTTTAAAACATATATTTTTTTTTAATTTGTATTGAACTAGAACTAAGAATTTATTTATTTATTTAATTTCTTTCCTTGAGGGAGGAGAAGAGCAGTTATGCATACTATGTTAGAATTTCACTTTCACTACAAAATTCTATACTTCAGAAAAAAGCCTCAAACCATATGCTAAAATAAAAAACCTAGTCCTAGCTTTTAGCGCACTTTTTTTTTAAGTATTCAATTACTTTATTCCTAATACACAAATATATGAAGGAAAATAAAATACGATTTGTAACCTGTCAATTTCTATCTATCGTAGCTACTATTAATCTAAAAATATTTTGCAGGAAACGGGCATGTAATCAATAGCAGGCGTTGTATCCACAGAAGTAAAATATTCATACTAAATCTGCCATAAACTCAGAGAGAACATGAAACTTTTTACCAGCGTTACTAACTATAGAAAGGAACATATTGGATACAGCTACACTACTACTAGACTTGATAAATGTGCTTAAAAAGAAAATCAAAACCATTAAAAAAATCCCTTTCATCAAAACTGTCATCGATGTGACAAGGTCTTTCGGAAAGCTTAGTAATAGACAGGAAAACTAACACGCGCGTTTCCTGAAACATGTTTAACAAGTTATAATTTGACGTGTTTATCGCGGAAGGTAATTGAATCATAGGTGAAACGTTAAATGACGTGAAGGATCAAAAATAGAAGTCACCATCATCGAAGATACGAAACTCAAGATTTACTCACATTTGCACAATCACCAAAACAAGATGACTCATCCATTTGCGGGGGTGACGAAGCTTTCGAAAATTGCGGATCGAAATGGACATTGAAGAGATTCTAAGAAACTCGGACTGTGGGTTTTACCAGATTCGCGAGATCAATAATACAAAAAGTATATAAACAGAAAAAAAAGGGTAAAGGTTTCCCTTCCGTGACATACTAAGCAAAGCATGCAATTTTCTCAGTAGAGTCCATTAAAAGATCATTAGAACAAAGCTTTTCGAGGCAAAACAAGATCTAAATGAAGTTTAAGAAACTGAATTTTTATCTTTGAGCTTGAAGCAATATTTTCGATTTCATAGAGTCAAAACATAGTATGCTGAAGAAAAAATAAATGAATACATGGTTTATTCAAAATTTTAAGATTCACTGAGAAATCTGTAAAAATTTTCACTCAACAACAATTAATCAAGCGTTCATTTAGTCCACTTTCATTGCGTAAAAACATCTTCAGGTATTCGAACAATTTCCAGCAGTTATTTTTAAATATTAAATCTTACCAATCGTCCCTTTGCAATTATATAAATAGCATTTAAAATAATGCAATTAACGGTACTAAAATATTCTTAAGCAGGGAAAAAGCAATCATAATTAAATTAAAGACTCGATTTCTTCGTTCAACGTTGGAATTCTTCCTTTTTCCCTTTTCAAAGTTTGAATTTTTATTTAAGTTCCAAGTCAGTAACTCTGATACCTCCTGCTTTTTCTCCTGCTTGAAATTTAATGAAATAGCTCATGGAATACTTTTTCTTTCCCTTGGAAAGTGTTTTCATAAAGCATTAATGCAACCTTGAGGTTCTATGAGAACCAGCTGTGAAGCGTTTTCAAACTTTAATATCAGTGCTCCCCTAGGTGGCACTCGTTCCCCATCTAAAACGTCGTAAAATTTGACCTCTGTGGGAATATATTCTCAGTCGAGGCCTTTTCTTTATATTATCAGGATATTTTCATAAAATCATGGCGATTATTTACAAAGAAACTTAACATATAACAGATACCTTTCAAGAAGTCTAACTGTAGAGTTTTGGAAACCCTTCGAGATCTTAAAATCATTTACGTGGACTTCATTCGTCCTAAAACTGCTTCATCACAGATGCTGTGAAAGGGAAAACATCGAAATGTGTCAGAGCATTTCCTTTTTCCAACCTCACTTGATAGTATAACAATTTGTGAATACTTTCTATGAAGTTCTGTAGCATGGGCGGCTCTAGGGTACGTGGCGACCCTTTTATACTTTATCAAGCTTTTTAGCTCGAAATGGCGCCCCTCAAAGATGGCACCCCGATGCGATGCTTACCTTGTCGGCCGCCCCTGTTCTGCAGTTTTCAACATGCCCATGAGCATAGCGTCCGGATGGCACTGAGGACATATCCCCACCCAACCTGGTCTAATATTTTTTAACATTTGTTTCTAACTATATAACTAACTTCCCTTATCAAATCTTTATTTTGATATTGTCCCCCAACATTTTCGGTCACGTTACGCCTATGAACATGGCGGATTCTAAATTATTTCCTCAAGATGTCGATAAGCAAAAAACAAATGACCACCGTGCAACCGACAATTTTTAAGATGGTACATGCAGGAATTCTTAGACAGTTTGTCCCGTTGGAATTCGTTGGACCATTCAGAGAACATTTATATGTAATAGGAAACAGATTTTAAACATAAGAAAAAAAAAAAAACTCAGTTGCACCAAACGTAATATTTCCAAGTAGGGAAAAAAAAAAAAGCTTTCTGTGGCTCATTTCACATATCCTTTTGATTCTCTGGCACTGTTCGTCTCAATTTAGCCTCAGAATCAGCTGTTCTGCGTATTCCAAGCCCAACAGGCAAAATCGAAAACACATGTATACGCCCCTCAACAACAGCTATTAACGATGTCATCTGCAGTGAATTCTAAACACCACGGAACCGAAATAGAGGATGAAGATGTAACGGGTGACAGAGAATGAGAAGAGAGTAGCAGTAGGTCTCTGCCTTCTCCTTGGAACTCGAAAGTGGTTTTATTAATAGAAGCCGAGAAATGGAATGTCAGACCGAGTGACTCACACGCAAACAATCCCCCCGGAACGTTGTAACTGCTTGATGGACAGCGTGTAGAACGGTTTCACGGGCGTTAATTCTGTGCCAGTCATTGGAATAAAATATTTCATTAGCTACGATGTTATTTATTTCAGGAGCGGGCAACACATCTGGCGCCGCATTAATTGATCTTCCATAATTTCAAATTACCAGTGGTCCCGAATTCCCCGTGTTCCTTATTACGAACAGGCCCAATCAAGGCTGGCGCCAAATGTAAAGGCCTCAAAGTCACCTACCTCATCGGACCGTCTCTAATACGTTCGGAGGAGGAGGGCAGATTTGTCATGGAATTAAATGAACCATGAGCTCTAGGACCCCGAATTCATGGAAAGGGAGTATAACGATCGCTTTTAGTGCCTTATTCAATGATCTTTTAAGGACAGCTGAACCTCCATAGTAACACTCTCAACTCCAAAATATCCAACTACTGTACATGTCAAATTATGTTTAAATAAAATAATTAAAACGTACTTTTGACCGGAATTTTCAAAATTTGTGAAGCATTTATATTTTATTTCTATCTTTCCAGCAACGATCCAAGGTTTTAAAAACAATTTATTTTTATGTATATGAAACAATTGAATTTCGTGCTATTATTGATTAAATTTTGCTAACTAAATTTTAATTAATACGACTAACTAAATTTTAATTAAAACGACAGTCAGGAGGATGGTCTATGGCTTTCACCTTTATTGAGAGTTATAGCTCTCTTACACTAAACAAAAGCCAATTTTTATTTTTATTTCGAATTTTCAGATCCATGTGAAACTTGAAACGTACAGAAACAGAACAAATCATCAGTCTCTTGGTTGTTAGGGCAAACTGGATTCCTCCAACAGCTTCCGCAAAGGTATTCAATTACATCGCCGTATCTGTATAGTCTTCATTTTGGTTTAAAGAATTTGTATTTACAGGATGCGGCCTCAGCATGCATTCGGCGACAGAACACGACACCACCAGCTCATGTTTGTCCACTACCACTACCAATCGAAAAGCCACTGCGCGGATTCCTATCCTATATCTTCTTTTTTAACGCGAAACCAACCCAAAACGAGGACCCAATACCCCATCATCCCCTCCCCCGCCGTGCATCCCGTACCGCTCGTAACTCTTTATTTACGGCTTTTCATTCAGGAATTCCAAGAAGCTGCAGAATATCAAGATCTAACAAGATTATAAGCAATCTCGTAAAGTACCGCCGCATAAATAGAATTCGCTTACCATGGAATGTGGGCCCTTTAAAGCGGGCGCATAAATAAATTTAATTGCTGTTTACCAGCCATGATCTGTTGGATGTCTTGAAATTAAGAGCAAGATATACAGGAAAACGGGAAAGGAGAGTAAATAGTCTGATTTTCATTATATTGGATCAAATGGGAGAGACGATCAAATTGCAAGATGTTTTCGAGTAGTTACTTAAAACACAAATTTCCAATCGGATTATTTTTTAACTTTTGAAAAGCGTCTTTTCGTGTCTTATATTTTTAAAAAGAAGTAATAGCTTGATCAATAATAATATCTAATTCTTTTTTTTTTTTGGAAAAATAAAACTAATTTTAAAAATAAAAAAATCAGGGAAAAAAATTATCAGATTTTTAAAAATTCCATTAAATTTCATTATGATGATTAAAATCGTGTTTAAATTTATTTCTCAAAGTTCTCTGAAAAAAAAAAAAAAATCAACCTTCAAAAAATTTCCTTAATCGTAAAAATTATGAAAATTAAAGAACTAATGAAAAATGTTGAAGTCCTCTTTCATGATTGCTACTCTTAATATTTCAGGGATTTTTGAAAATAAAATGTGCGAGAGCAACATATTATGCCAATTAACTTTATTGCAAAAAGAATTCTGTAATGCAAAATTACTCTGTCGATATACTTTTTAATGGTTATTATTGTTGATATTTCAGACTTATTTTGGAATGAAAATTTCAACTTATTGGTATTATACCAATTAACTTTAATGCAAAAAGAATAAGAGATGCGACTAAAATTATTAAAAATATTAAATGCATGTCATTTAAAAATACAGCACAAATAGGCGATAAAAATATAAAATTTCCGTAAACAAATAAATGAGAGATTTTTCTTTTCAGTGAGTTTTTCCAAAGTAACTTAAAGCAAGCTGACCTGAAAAGTTGTAATAAAAGATAAATTTTATTCACGATCTATGAATCTTTGATAGTATGAAACACAACTGAAGAGCTGAGTGGATGAACATGTTAAATGACATTTCCGGGAGAGAGAAGAAAAAAAAAATACAGATTTCCGGGTGGAAAAACATTTTAAAGGACTGCATTAAATATAGGACGTTCATTGGTTCTGCCTGTAAGCTTTTAGTAATACTTTAGTAATACTTTTTAATAATAATTATAGTAATAATTTAGTAAGTATAACAAAGCTTTTAGTAGAATATGCCTTGTACAGTGATAAAAAAGGGGAATTCTAGTAACATTGTAGCTGATTACAGCAGAGTCTCGCGAACTCGAGGTGGATGGGACCGGCTCGACTCGAATAATTAAAAATTCTCGAAGTCGCAAAATTTAATAAACAAATAAATGGGAATACAGCAATTTTTTTTGTAATTTGACTGCATTTTTAAATAAAAAATGTACTTGCATACTATTACATTACTGATGATTAGAACAGGTTAGTTATATCGAAAATTAATAGTCAACTGTATTTTTTACTAACATGTGGCCCTGTTTCTGTGCAGAAATATCGCGAAAATGGCCTAAGCAGCATGTCAACGCTACTGCGCGGAAATGTCTGTGAGGGCATCATAGGAAGAATGCATCCATTTTCTTTGGGAGGGGATTTCTGATGTGGCTTCCGAGTGCTCCAGGTATTTGAATTTTGTGGTGCGAAGTAATTCTTTCGCGTGTTTTGTATGTGTTGGTCATTATATGGGAACTAAACTGATTTTTTTCACTAACTCGAATTTATGGGAAACTCGAACAATCGAGACACTTCTCTGTATTTCAAATGTCCCTTAACATGTTCATCTACTCAGCTCTTCAATCATTAAATGAATTAAAATTAGTTTGGAGCTGAAAAGGGGGGGTAGAGCTTTTCTATTACCCGAAACGATCATTTTGTCGATAGTTATCTTTTTTAGTGTTATTTTAGTTTTTATTTTATTATTTTCATTTATTATTTTACATTTAACACCAGTTTTACGGGTGGTTAAAAATAAAGTTACACCATTAATGGAAAATCAGCGAATATTTTTTAAAAGAAATTAAAATCTAATTGGAATCATTTATAAGAATTCTTAAAATTTAGTTAAATTTAGAACGATACATAACTTTGACTTCCACGCTTAAAGAAGACTGTTTGTTTGTTATGGGAAGCCTACACGAGAGGCCTCTGCCAAAGGGCAGGGCGCCTTGGCCGGAGGACATTTTGAGGGGTTCTAACGCGTATTCACTTTACATCTGGCGAAAAAACCCCGAAATTCCAGCCTAAGATAGACAGCCGCGTGATAGGCTCAAACCTGCGACCTTCACACTTCAGCCAGCTACCATGTTCAGTGTTTTATTTACTCAGTACGGGTTAATACCCCTTAGAAAGACCCCCCACGGAGCTCCCTCCATCGGCCTAGATCCCTAACGCAGATAATTGGGGCCACGCTTGAAAAATAAAAAAGTTAACTCACAATGCTAAAGCACACAGCCAGCTGTGTCAAAAAATGACTTAGCCTCCAGCGCGTAGCAGAAATTTTCGGGGGGGGGATGACCTGGAAAATTTCGGTGGGATTGAACTTAAATGGTATAATGACGAATTTCACCTATCCAAAATTCGGGGGGAATCCGATATCCCCCCCCTGCTACGCCCTGACCTGCAATGCGCGATGGGCGATTCGATCCGCCGCCATGTTATTGCTGGTAGTTAACTCGAGAGATGGCAACGGCTGTGCTGTACTCTTCTTTGGGAGCTATATAAAGTTGTTCTTCTATATAGATGTGAAAATAGTTGCATGTTAAAGGGTTAAATTAGAATGCTATATTTAAAGTTAATAGATACACATGTCTCCCCGCAATAACAAAGAAAGAATTTTATTTGTTCTGCGCATACAGCTTTATATGCAAATTCCCTTCCATTTTTCTTTCTCCTCAACTTCATACTATACCCAATTCGCTTTCATGTACAGATGATCCAATAATGACCCCCAACAGTGACAATTGAATGAAAAATTAATAACAAATTCAGCCGAATCGATAACAGCTGGGAATAAAAAGTCCATTAATTGCGATAAAATAACGCGTGGCATAAAATGTCGATAAGTAGGTGGTTTGCTCCTAATGAAGAAAAATCAATCCATCAACAGCAACAACATTGTTTATGCACCACAGATCCGGAAACTTCGACAAAGAAACTCTCATGTATATCGGAAAACTCGGGCCTGCCCTTTTATGTGTATAAAATTGGCTCTTAGAATGGCAATGATACAATTCTTCTGAACTGCTTCATAGATATTTTTCTAATTTTAAGTTTATAAGGAAAATCATAAAGTAAATATTTGCTGTCGAAGAGGAAAACAACTTGGCTTAAAACTAATTCTAAAGGCGTTTGGAGATATTATAGAGGCAAGAGAAATTTGAGTTTGTTAGGACGCAATAAGTTTGTTTAAAACAAAAACATAAGAATTATTTTAATTATTTAAGCGAATCTTTAAAAATCTGATAACAGGAATATAAACTATGAGGTTTAATTCCAATCTATGGGAAAATCTTAAGTCTTTCGAAATAATTTCTCGCTTTGACTTCTTTCTGCCTTTTCTTCGCATGCATATTGCATGTATGTGTCACAATTTACCCATTTACTATGTCTTAACTAGTACTAATCCTGAAAGTTTTTAACATTAAAGAAATCTATTGAAAATTTTCAATTTCAGCCAGCAAAATGGCAACAGACAAAATGAACTTTAATGAGAAAGTACTTTTTTTGGAGGGGGGGGGTTGTGCAGGAACATCATTCATGTGAGACCAACAGAATGTCTCATTCTTCATTAAATGTATAAACATGGAGAATATACACGTATATTAGACCCTAGACCAATAGAGTTCTTAAAACCTACGAATTTTCATTAAAATTTCTTTGAGGTGATAATGAATTGTCTGAGCAAACTCGAGTTTACACACAGAGTGCTTACAAGTTCTTGAAAATCCATTGTACAAATTGGAAGATGCCAGCTGGACAAATGCTACCATGTAAAAAAGTAAAAGAAAGCTGCCATTTGTCTCCCTAAACTTCTTGGATGTTCTAATCTAACATCTATCCAGTCTCCCCCAACTAGTTAAGATTTAAAACCAATTAAAATGCTCATTATAAAAGGACAGTATCAAAATTAAAGGAAGGCGCCGTTTCTATCCGGTTGGTTCATGGCGAGCAGTTGTAAAAAGGAAGCAAGCCTAGCTGCTCTTCCAACTTTTACCTCATGATGATGATAGAAGCGAATACGTGGTCCTGTAATTACTTCAGCTTCTCCTGTCATTACAATTAAGTTCTTAAATTTCCTGGAAATGCCTTGTATCACCTCCAACTTGTCTTTCCCTCCCCCTCAGCTCCATCCACTCTTCTAATCTTAGGGTCGCTCTTCTTTTAATTTGGCCTGTCCAAAAGCTACCCGATAATTGGAGGCGGAAGAGACACACTGGATTCTTTTTTTTACGGCTATCTCTTTGCTATCTCCCCCCAAATACAATGCCTCCTAACATCAGCGAAAACATAATGAACATTTTTATTGCTGTTCTAATCAGAGGGGGATTCTTTCCCCTCCCCAGGAGAAAAGCAGATTAAAAAGAAAGAAGAAAAAAATGGAAAGAGTTTAGCTTCGTTTCGCATTCGAAACCCATTTATTATGAGCACGGTGTCGGAAGAGTTGCTCAGCCATTTACATTTGTAACGGCACTTTTAATTTTAACCCCCTTTCTTGGTCATAAAAAAGGACAGGAAGGGAGAGGCTTACACAATATTTCTTCTCGACTTTAAAGCGATTTCGAAATTAAATTGCTGAAAATAGCTCGGATTTTTCAATTTATTTATTTGAAATTAAGTGGAGGATAAACTTCATTGAGAAAACATTTCTAAATATTGTTAATTCGAAACTTTTCATGGACAGCTCTTTCTGCCACGTTTTAAAAAGATTTACATGCAGTTTAGTTCAACCCTTTTGTGATTAACTTTCTTAATTTATTTTTTTTAAAGCTGTCAAGCTATTTTCCAATATTTTTCTGTACCAATTCTTTTTTCGTTAAACAGTTACTAAACTTTTATACTTGATAGTTTTTTGTTTCATTATCGACAGCTTCTTTTTTTGAGGAGGGCATCAGTTTACAGAAAAAGATAGACGACTTGGTTAAATAAAAGTAATTTTTTTTTAATTCTAAGAAAAAAAAAAGTAAGATGACTGATAAAGTTTCTCTTTATCAGTCTTAATCGCAATTTCTTTCTTTCTTTCTTTTTTAAGAAAATGCAAAACAATAGTCGCATATTTTTCATTTAAAAGACTTTTCTTTCCCAGAGCCCTGTCCACTGTTTCTTGGGAATGTCACAAATGCCGTCTCTGGATTTTCTTTTTGGGATTCCGTTACATAAATGCAGAAGTACAATTTTATTCATGATATTCATAGCTGTGCTGAATCATACACGCCAGCCAATTTGAAAAGTATGTATCTTTACAGCGGGGAAAATGCGTGACCACGCTTTTAAACGTGAGAAAGTGGAATAAGATGTGCCCAATGACCAAAGCAGTCAGAAAAATTTCCCGGAGTTAAAATAAGTTTTATTATGACGGATGATCGAAAGCGTTTCAGCTGTTTACCAAGCTCGATCAGTTTTCAAGGCTAGGCAAACAGGTCATCAGAATGCATTACAGCCAGTCTGGGTTTTGAGGATTTAAACTGGAGATAGATTTTTCAGATTTTCAAGGAGCCATTTTACAAAATAATAAATAAAGAAGTAAATACGTAAAAAAAAGAATGTGTTAGAATGTTATTCACAAAGTTTTAAGCATTTTCTTAATAGATTGCCTGGAGGTAAAAAATTTTTTTTAGATGGCGTGAGTTTTAAATATTTTAAAAAAGGGGAGGATACACGAACCATATCACTTAACTAAAAAAAAACCAATTAAAAGTTTGGTACAAACAAAATAATAAAGTTCGTTCATAATAAGATTTACTGGAACGTATTCACTGAAGTCGAACTCGCTTATAACGAGCACGAAGGGACAGCGATATTCGATAAGGGATAGCGAAGGGACAGAAAACGGGTTCTTGAAAAAAAAAATCATAAAAATTCATATACAGGGTGCACCAAAAAAATGGTAAAGGACTTTAATTCTTTATCTATTAGACATAAGTGGGCAGTGTAACTTGAAAAAATGTTCAAAATATAGTCGGAAATAAGACTCCGTTGAGAAAAAATTCCTCTCGTTCATTTTCTAAAAGTTACACTTTTTAAATTTTTATTCGACCCCCGTACAAAAATATTCCCAATTAGTAAAATGTGCCCCATACACTAATGAGGTTATATACCAAATTTGAGGATTTCATCATACAACGGCTCAGGGATATCTTAACAGAAAGATGATCGGCGTCTATACATGATTTTGAATGTAAGAGTTTATTTCTAAAGTGGGAAAAAATATTTTCTTTCGTAATTTCTGTGCGACCCCTGAAATGCGATCATTCATCGTGATTTTTTTTCCTTCGACAGCCATTGAAAAGTGGTTTAAGTCTGCATTATATCTACCTTCCTATCTCTAACACTTTTTAAAGTATAGAGCTTAAATTTGGTATGTCACCTCATTAGTGTATGGAGCACATTTCACTGATTTGGAAAATTTTTTTGTGCGGGGGTCGTATACAAATTTAAAGAGTGTAACTTTTCGAAAATTCACGAGAGGAATGTTTTCTTAACGGAATCTTATTTCCGACCTTATTTCGAACATTTTTTTCAATTTACACTGCCCAGTTATCTCTAATAGATAAAGAATTAAATCACGATACCACCTTTTTAGGGACACTCTGTATACTTACTATGCTACTTACTTTATTATTATTATTTATCTACACCACTAAAGACGTTAGCTAATTTGTTTTGAACTTTCTTACTGTCTAATTTCTTGTGTTACTGTTGTTTGGAAAAGACTCATGGTCCAAAAATCATATTGTCTTTTGTACCCCTGATTTCGAAAAAAAGTTTTTCAGCGCAGTCAAAAGCCATTGAATGTGTTGGGAGAAATTGAAGTTGAAATTCTTCATATACATCGCTATCCACTGATGTCGGAATGCTAAAAGAATTTTTCCAAGAAAGGATTAGTTGAACTGGAGGTCAATAGAAATGTTATGAATCACGCAGATATCGATCGCTATAACCGAGATTACATTCGTTAAAAGCGAGCTATGCTCCCATAGACTTAATATTGTACCAACAAAGCATTTCCGATTTCCTAGTTAAATCCGAGTTCTCGTTGAATCAGGGATCGTTATAATGAGTTCGACTTCATGTGATATAGGCATAGCAAAATCAAGATTTTGATGAGAATAATTCGGTGTAAAACCGCTTACACTTCGATTTATGAATATTTAATCAAGATATATGAATTTAACTGTTTTAGAATAAGACTTATTCAAAGCTAATAACCATGTAAAATCTAATACTAAATGTTAAAATTAAAGTTATAAATAAAATAATAATAATGCTTCAAAGCATTATTAATGTGCATTGGTGTAAACTTAAGAGTTTTAAACATTATTACTTAATTATTAAATAAATGAAATAATTTAATAATTAGAAATTTAATAACTGAAAAATAATTATTAAAGACTTGTGTAGTGAAACATCTTGCTGTTTCTATTTTGGAACATTGTCAGGTAAACACTTTTAAAAAGTCAAATCACTTATCCAATAGACATACACGCAAAATTAAAAATTTCTTGCAAAGAACAAATGAATATAAATTTAATATCTGAAAATAAATAACACTTGCAGTTTTATGCTTAAATAAAATTTCAAGCAATTAAATTTAAATTCAAGCATTGCATAAACAATTTTTTTTCAGTGGAAATCAAAAAAAGTGTTAAGTTTTAATGAGTTAAAGCAACTATTATCCAGTTTAATTGAATGTATTTGGTGAAAACCTATAAAAAAGAAGGAAAGTTGAAGAGTGGAGTCATTTACAAACAGCTACCCACTGATCTGTCGTGGCTCCAATAATCAGCCATACGGCAGAGCCGTAATTTTTGAGCTTAAACAAAGAGGAGGAAGCTATAAAAATAACACTCCAGAAAGTTCTAATTTAAATTTAGAATTTGATCGACATTCTCCGAAAATTTAATCATCGGAAACTAGGCGGGTACTTTATGGAGACCTATCAGGTTTTATGAGTGGAAGATTCCCCCATCACTGTACTCTTAAAATCCCTGATGAATTACGTCAGGGTAATTTGGAATAGATGTAATATATTTCCAACTAAAAGCAACGAAGAATACCCTGCTAAATAGTTTTAAGATTCGATGGATTCTTTAGTTTGATTTTTAAAAAAGTAAACGTGTGATAAGCCGCCGAAGTAATTTCATTTGTAAAATGTACTAGAGCATTACAGATACATAATATAATTTTTAAGTGCATATAGTGACGAACCTGGGCAAAGTAGCGTCCATGGCAGAGGACATAACTTATTTCTCTTAGTAAGAACGACATCGATCCCTTACTTTGCATAATAATTCTTAAAATTTCTGTAGAATATTATTCATATTGATTTCTGTCCTGGAGGTTCATTATTAAATAAAAAATCTCGCATGAATTTAGGTTCTGTGGACTTCTGTGATTCAGAATAAATAGTGTGTCTTATTGACTTTTAACATGTTTTCCCCATCTTTGGAAGGATGCCCTTCTGTACCCATCGTTGCTTCCCGACAAAGTCTTTGAATGGCCTTGTAGCGGGACGGTGCGCGCGAGCGCATGCGCTGGACAGCAGCATGAACATTCAAAAACCCATGCTGGAAAACAATGATGGATATAGGTATGGGTATGTGTTTAAAAAAATGTATTTATTGTACTGGTGACTCTACGAAACTGTAGCAAAGTGAACTTAAAATATTGTACTTTTTTTATATGTTGATGATACAGTGACTGACAAATGCATCTAAATGGTGCATTGGTTTATGCCTCTAGATTCAGAAATCGGCATCAATAACAAATGCACTGCATTAACAATAAGGTAAAGGAAGTTTTGTGGATTAAGTGACTTCAGTACTTCAATATATAGTTAACTGCTATTTGTGAGACATTAAAAGAAAATAAGGTTATAATTTTCACAGTATTTTTCGAGCAGGAATTGAATCCGATGTAACTCACAAAAAGGAAACAAAATATTTTGAAAAATACCGAACTCACGTATATAAAAACATTTTTCATACAATTACAAAAAAAAAAAATAAATAAAAAATAGCCCACCTAAGTACAAAGTATGTCATAAAATGCAATTAAAAAAAAAAAAAAAAACTTTTCTAAAGCATCCTTTCCTTTCAAAATTGTAATTTGAGGGCAGGCTTGCATCCCAAGGGGAAACATTGTTTCCTAGTTTTCATGCAGGTGTAGATAGATGGCGCTGATTTACCGCACAAAAGCGACAGCAGCATAAGTAACAGTAGTAACATAAAAACATTCACAATCTGAATATGTATTTACTTTCTGAATAATTTTATTTAATACGTCATATTTTTAATCGATAACTAATTAATTTTTTAATGAAACTTTAAAATTTAACTTAAATACTAAATAAAAACTTATACTGCAAAATTATATACTGTTAGAAATGGGGGAAAATGCATAGATATTAAAAATACATGTAGTTATGCAAAACTAAACAGACCATTGTATCAGTAATTGACATCAGCTGACTTTTTTTCGGGGGTGGGGCATACTATGTCCTAACACCTGATGCATCCGGGCAACGCTGGACTACGCAGCTATATGTCTGGGTAGCACTTAAAATTTTGCTAAAGCGTTTTAATGTGACAAAATGTTACAAAATTCCTAATCCACCGCATGAAGAATTCCAACTTTGAAAGTATTCTTTAAAGTATGCACTTTCTCTCTTTTTTCTTTTTTCAATCAGCAACTGATTCCGCTAAAGTTGAAAGATTATTAAAGCATTTCTATCAACCTCAAGCGTATTTATAAACATTACAGAAGCCCTTTCAAGTGCAAGAGAAAAAAGGGTACGATTATTTACTTGCTTGGATGTACGTAGGTCGAAGCATGATTATGTCACAAGGTTAACACGAAGTCTTTCTCTCGCTTGTTCTTTTTAATGTCGAAGCAGCAAATAAGGCGTCGAGAATTGAAGCTAATTTTAAGGGTATCATTTTTTTTCTTCCTTTCTTTACATAATTATTCTTTATAATATTGCTAGTGCACAGGATGTTTGGAGCACTGAGATAATGTTTTTTGCATACGTGTTATTTATGCTAAGTGCGGGCTAGAATAAAATTAAAAGAGACCGAAGAGAAAAAACGTTATATGCGGTAAAAATCTAAATCGGAGTTGGAAAAAAACTGTAAGTGTTGACGAAGTGCAATTTATGTTGCATGCCGTTTATTTATTCCTCTACGACAATTTAGACCACATATGGACAACCTCTGGCCGGCGGGTCGCATGTGGCCCGCCCCGGCTTTTGATCCGGCCAGCGAAACATATCAAAATCCCATATAAAGCCCTTGTAAAGCTTTCAAAATCCCACATAAATCCTAAAAAGTACGGCCCGTGACTTCGCTAGCATTCTAAAGTTTGGCCAACAACTTTGCAAAGGTTGCCCATATCTGATTTGGACGTTAGTTTTCAGAATTATTTTTTAAAGGAATAGGTTATTTTACTTTGTCTTTTGTTTTTACTATTTGCATCACAAATTTTATTTGCAGTACATATTAGATAATTAAAATTAATTTCTTGACCTTCAATTCTAGAAACGCTCTTACTACTTTTACAGCTTTCCTTGATTCAAACGCTGAAAAAATTATATGTTTTCCCATTAGCATTTCGATCATCATACTAGCTATGCAATTCTGAAGAAGCCGTTAAATGCGGGAAACTTAACTTTATTAACGGGATTTTTTAACATTTCAAGCATAAAAAATATCTTAACCAATATAAAAGGACATTATAGGCGGGGAAAACGTTAAATGCGAGTAGCATATTCTTACGAAAACTCTGGGCTTGTGCTTGAGAAAATATAAGACTGAGAAAGTTACTCATTTCTAAAATATTCCTAACCATTTCACGTTTACCGACCAGTTTTCCAGGTTATTAGCATGCTAAACATAGATTCATGTTAGATTTCTGGCCAGGGTTGTCTTTCGTCCGTCCATATCATAGGGCTGCACAGTCCTCATAATATAACGGACAAAGCTCCAAGTCTTCATAGGGGACATTGAAAATAAACAAGTTCCCATCATTTGAGGAGAGAGGACATGCTTGTTTTATTACCTCAGCACCAGATTATTTTTTTTCTCTCTATTTCAATATTGCAAAGTTTTGATGAAAATTATATTAGAATTCATGAAACAATTATAGTTACGCATTTATAAATTGAAGAAACAAAGAAAAAGAAAACAAAGAAAAGTTTAACATATTTGAAGAAAAAAATTGCTATAATATTGACTATAGCATGTGCTATATAGATATTTAAACTATATCAAGCACCAATATTTGGACACTTGGTGGCAATTTGTCTTACTTTTATACAAAACACAGCTCTCATGTCTTTTCATATTCGAATTTTTAACTCGATCTCTAATTTAAGTATAATCTATTGGACAGATCTTTCAAAAGTCAGTTTAAATAATCTCTCTACTGTACACTGATTACACTAAATTATAGGACAATAATACAGCATTTCACGTTCAGTTTAGTTATTAATTTCTATGCGTGGAAATTGATTTCTAACAATGATGCACTATAACGACAATTACAATACCTAAACAACATTGAAGTAAATTGCGTGTATACTATCAACTATTAATCTGTAACAATGCATTCAAAAACTCCAATGCAAAACTAAGATATCACTCCAAACTGCCATTGTAATGTAGTGTGCACAAGAAAAATTACAGTCGTAATTATATAAATATTTTTTTTTTAAATACGTTAACTCATAACATAAATGAGCATTAATACATAAAATTAAAACATGAAAATTAATGCATAATTGAGCCAACTGCAAGACAGTCGATCTACGTCACTTTTACATATCTAACTATATTGGTCTTTATTAGAAAAATATTTTTAAAATATATTACTCAGCCAAATAATAGTTGATTAAGAAAATCTAAATGCTTCAAATTATATCGAAGAAAATTGCGGTTTAAATGTAAAAAAAAAAAGTACTGCTTATATCAATGTTAAGCAAGTGTGTCAAGAGGACAACTATCGTACTTGGAGACGCACCTTTGTAGTTACCTCCAGGTTAGTCGCCATTAACTAATGCATAGTATTATTAGCAGATAATAAGATAGATTAAAAAAGGTAACTCGAAAAAAGATGATTTCGAGGATGGCGTAAACCCTATTTGAAGACATTTGAAAGTGAGCTTTGCTGTCTGGCCCAGCAAAAATGCTTATGTAATAGTTATTTGAAAACACATGAAGTTTTAAATAACTTGAATGCACTAAAATTTGTCTTCTGTCGGGATAATTTTTAATTTTAAACTAGTTATCAAGAACAGAGATTTTCATAAAATTCAATATCTTTATGTTTTTTATTTAATGTTGGCACACAAGTGCGTTCAATTAAAAAGAAAATGCCCGAAACCTTCTACTTATGACGTAATGATGGCAAATTAGAATCCAGAGTGGAATTGACATTCAGGTCTTTTAGTAGGTTTAAAAACATAATAAGCATCTTCCAGATTTAGTCCATTTAACCCTTTAACGCGAAGTGCTCCCGCTTGCGGAACACCAAACTCTGACGTTTTGACTGTTGCCAGTCGCGAAGAATAGATTTGATTTCTATAAAAATAGTTGCGGGTGGCATAGCTCCGCGAGAGTCCTATACTTTTTAGCACGTCATTTCCCGAAAAAAAATTGTCGCGATTATTTTTAACAGCACAGATATCTGCTTGAAAAATGGAAGAATGCGAGAACAGCTGGATAGATTGTCCAATGCTGAAAAAGGGCGGCCGTTGCCATCGCTCCACTTAACTACCAGCAAGATGGCGGACAGCTGGCTGTGCCACACAGCCAGCTGTCGTCAAATAAAGGTCTCTATATCTGTGGCACGCGATGAACGTTTCGATCGTCCGCCATCTTGCTGGTAGTTAAGTCGAGCGATGGCAACGGTGCCCTTTTTTCAGCATTGGGAAAGAGTTGCGCCTCAAAGGGTTAATTCCAATTTTTTGGAATTAACCCTTTGGAATTACCCAAGTGAAAATTCCAATTTTTTTAAAAATAAGTCTTTAAAAGTTTTTTTTTTTTCATTTTTTTCTAAAGTATAATCTAGTATTAAGTAAATAGTACTATCCCCATTACACATTTCCTGCTTCCAATACAGAAAAAAAAAAAAAAAAAAAAAAAACCTACAACTTTTCTTTCTCACGGCACTTAAAATAAATACCCAGCACGGTCGCATTCGCAGTACAGCACACACAACACAGGCCATTGTAAAACAAATGATGCATTCAAAACTCAAACATCATTTGAAATGTTTCTCCCAATGAAAGGTACAGTCAACGATTAGCTAATAACAGGATAATTGCCGTATTGGTTGTTCCTTCTACGCCTCATGCCCAGTTTTCGTATTACGGAATTACGGCACGCACGCACTTCCGTACGAATAATGTAGTAATTAGAAAATGAAACTACCCTACAAGACATTAATAAATATGCAACATTATCGGGAGCATTAGCCCAGCAATGCGTGTTCTGGACGGTAGGGTTTTGGGAAGGCTCCAAAATTTTGTCCATTGGAATTCCCCCCCCCCCACTTAATGAGTTGAAAACTTAATACAGGAGGCCCTTGTGCAATTACTTAATAACAGGAGTGCCCTGTGCTATCAATCACAAGAAATTAATAAAACGTGGCTTGCTTAGTTACGTATGTTCTTTGCAATAGTTCTGAATCAACAGGTAAGGAGATAATTTGGAGCATAATTGCACAGACAGTACATTTTGAAAAGATGCGTTGCATGGAAATAAACAATAATTAGAATGCATTAATTACAATTTTAAAAAATGCCTTAAAACATGAATAGCGAATGTTATAACTTGAAAGCATAGTTCTGAGATGACGTTAATTATTAGGGATATTTATACAGACAATCGGTGTTCTGTATTATTCTGTAATAATTGTACTATTTCTAAGAAAATAGTACAATTATTTTATTGGCGTAAATGGGCTCTAGATCTATTCCTTCCTAGAGTTGGTTATAATTTTTCCAGTGTGGGTTTAGAACCCCCTCTACTCCCACAGAATTACACCAATGGGTTACTTCTCAATTTTTTCCTACTCACCTGTTAAAAAAAATATTCTGCAGTTCTATTTTGTTTTATTCTAAAAATTTCTATCCATAGAAAAAGGTTTGTGAATAAAATAGATGAACAGTCTTCTTTTGTGGCGTATTATTGTCTTATTAATATTCTGGCTGTGTTGCAGGGAAAATACAATAGGGAGCAACTGCACGGGTTAAGTTAGCCATAGTCAAAAGGATTCTTATAGTTCCAAATGTATTTTAATCAAATTAATAGTTTGTTTTATCGAATCAATGTTTTCGTGCATTTTTAATAGTTAGAATGTTTATGTTAATAAACTGTCTATGTCTTTAGCAAGCTCTAAAAACAACTAAAATGTTTTGAAGAAGTTAATCAGTTATGCTGAAGTTAACTAAAATATTATAAAGCCCATTTACCATAATTTTTTTCAATTAATATGCATGTGTGTTGAACAATTTAAAAAAGAATTAATTAACACTAATACACTTAACTTAAATATGTCATAAAAAGTTAATTAAAAGAATTTTAACCGTAAAATGCGTCTATCGAAGCTAAAATAGCCGTGAAAAACTTAAAGTAAAATAGTATTTTACACATAACTTACGTTCTAGAAACATATTAAAATTCTAAAAAATATTTAAACTTTCTCTTCATTAAGAGAAGAGCAAAAAAAAAAAAAAAAAAAAAAAAAACCGCTAGATTAAAAAAAGCATGTTTACGGCTTTAGCTCTATATTTAAACATTCGTTTTGCTTTATTTACTGTCTTGCAAGATGGAGAAAATGAGAAAATTAAACCTTGTTTTTTTATGTATAATAAAATTTATATGATCTAATACATAAGTTTAAAAAAGTACTTAAAACACTTCTAATTCAATAAAATATTTTATGTATACACATTCATTTATAAAACACAGTCTTTTCTTTAAGTTTAAAAAAATACTTAAACCATTTCTAATTCAATAAAATGTTTTATATATACACATTCATTTATGAAACACAGTCTTTTCTGTACTACAATAAGTTTTTAAGATAAATTATTTCATTCAGTGGCGTTTTAAGCTGAGCATTAAAATAAATAACAAATTTAATTTTAACAGTCTAATTTGGAAAAATATAAGTTTCTTTAAAAAATAATGCGGAAGATTTTAACGATTTAATCGACATTTTGTTTGAAAAAATATTAAAACTGCTCATTAAAAGCTCCATACTTCATGCCATTTTTCAGAAGATTTGTTTTGTGAAAGTGAAAATTAATTTATACATGGAAATACAATGCTACTCGTTTTGATGTAACTTTTGGTAATGGAAAATATGAATTTGGCTATTTGTGTTTATCATGATAAAGTTTCAGCTCCTGTACTTATCCGTAAGTACTGCTTTTAATGGCTTCTTTAACAAATTTTTCTCTAAGCCTTACTTTGTAAATATAAAATTTAAGATCATGTTATCAAGCTTTCAATTATATATAAAGTTTTTGCTTAACTTTTTTTTTTAATCTTAAAATAAAATTTTCACAAATTTTTTTTCTTCCAATGTACCCAATATACAATCCCGTTAAAAGTCTTTTAAAAAATTAAATATAAAAAAGGGAACTTAAAAAAAAGCATTGATTTTGTGTAAGAATTTTCAGCCGGAATAACATTACAAAATATAGAAACTGAGAATTGCGCTCTACTCTACAACTTTTACAGTTAAAAATATGCATGTATAGAAGAGAAATTCGAGACTGGACAACAGCAAAACAGTTGTTTTGCTAAGCAACGCAAAGCAATATAACTATTATTAAAGATATTAAACTGATGCAGTGGCGGATACAAATATTCTTTTTCTCTTTGGGGGAAGAGGGACTAAATAAAGAAATTTCCCTCTTCATAATTACCATGTTTACTCGCGTAATAGTCGCACTTTATTTTGGCCAATTTTTCATGGTGAAAATCTTGGTGCGACAATTATGCAGGGAAAATCTGCTACATTATATTGTAACTCTAAAGCTATTTTTCCTGCTTTAAAAGGGGAGTGCGACTATTATGCGAGGGCGACTAATGCGCGAGTAAATACGGCAGTATTTTTTTAAAAAAAAGAGAGTTTTAATTAGATTCGGAAGAAAGAAAACTGTTTCTGTGAGATTTAAAACGTTAATTTCACCTAAAGTGCATAATAAAGCAAAATCTTAAGCTAAAGCATTTTTTTTTTTTTTTTTTTAAGGAAGGATCTATTAAATAAGGCTCATTTGACTTAAACAAGGTCAAGCAAAATGCTGCCCGCGAGCAAACTTTTTGGAAGGCGGTTGAAGCCCCGAGCCCCCCACTCCCCTGGATCCGCCACTGAATCGATGGAATGAGAAAGAAATGAATAAATAATATATTTTCACATTCAGGGAAAAAAATAAATCTTTTTTTCTTCAATTTTTCAGAATTTAAACGTTTGGACAGAGTACCAATCAAATCAAGGGGGAGAAAAACATTAAATAAAACTCACCAAAGCTGACCACTTCTCTCAGCAAGCAAAGCGCAAAAATTACCAGGATTTGTCGCATATTTGCGTGTGTCACACCACCAAACAGAAGCAAAAAAAATATATTCTTCTCCTTATGAGCACGTATATAGCCAGAGAATAACGGACCACGAATGGCGCAAGAAACTTGAGAGAGGAAAAAAAAAATCACTCTTCCTTGGGACACTCGGAGAGAGGACGTAATACGATACAAGTCAGAGTTTTCGAAGCAAAGTTCTGCGCGAAAGTGCGTATGCGAATCAAAGAGTGATCTTCACCGAGGCAGGGTTGCTTTCGGACGCAGGGGAAGATCAGAGGGAGAGAAGAGCGCCAAAGGAGCTCGCCAAATCTCCGAATCGAGTAAAGCTGTTTTCACGTATATGCACAGAAGCAAAAATCAACCATAATGCACCATTCAACCAATACTCATTTTATTGCGTTGGTAACTAAGTTCCCGCCGTTTTTTAAATTTTTATGGTGCTGCATGTCATTAAATGTTTTCTGCATACATAATGTTGTAAATCATTCGAAAAATGATTCTTTGTTCTACCGGAATCGATGTTTTTCATTTTTGTTCGAGTTAATTTATGTGAATTTTTAGATCAGTAAAATGGAATGCCAAATTGAGAAAAAAGGGGCATTTTCGACACCCCTTTCTTTTTGCTTTTAACCCTTTGAAGCGCCACTGACGGATTAATACAATATTGTGGGTGGAGGTAGTTGGTTGGAAGATTCATATAAACATCCATTTTATGGAAGTAAACTAGTATATTATACATTAATTTCTTTTTTCTCGGGAGGTTAAAGCTGTCATACAGATAGGGGGCCCGTTGCAGAGAAGCTAGTCTCGTCGAAATGCATGATGAAGCTCGCTGCCCTGTGGAATGTCACATGTCTGAAAAGAAAGGTGCAAACTATTTTTAAGTTCAGTTTAAATAAACTGGCCAAAAGTTGAATTAGTTAAACAATCGCTCTTAAGGGGGTCATAGGAGGATTAAGAATTTAAAAAATCGATTTTTCAATTTCAATTTCATTTGAAACCTTGGTTACTTCTGAGCATTTTGACCCCAATTTCATGCAATAAATCCAACGAGAACGGGAGATACACCTAAAAAAACAATCTGGAGTGGCTCCACTCGACTTTCCGAACACTTGCGATTTAGATCATTACCAAGCATTTAAATAAATTTTAATCGATGAATAATCAAACATATATACGAAATTGAAGCTCAATCGAATGCGCTGTTTAAACGCTAGCGCACTTTCAAGAATTTCTCCCCATAGGCCATAATGTAAAAGAAATCTTTGTCGTAGCCCTGTAGAAAAACTATAAGTCTTATACACGCCAAAATCAATACCGGTCTTGCGACGGGGAAAGTTTTTTTTTCCCCAAATTTCAATTACAAATACAAATTTTAAATTCTTAATTTAAAGTTTTTTATTAAATATTAATGCATGGCATTATATAGCAAAATGGCGGTCGACCGAACAGCCCATCGGCCCCACCATGGCCACGTGGATAAGGCACTGAAAATGGTAGACGGCCGAAGTTCCCGGGTCGTCGTGCGGTTGCGGATCTAACGGGCCGGAGTTTTCGTCAGTTTTCTCTAGATGTAACATGAATACGCGTTACGTGAGCCCTTTAGAAAGTCCCCCGACCAAGGCATCCCCTATTCTAAGCAGATACCCCTCGTGCAGTATTGCTTTATCAACACAAAAAACAAACAAGAAGGGAGGACATGGGTAAGTGTCCCCTTACGACTTTTAGACTATAAAAGACATAATTTTTAAATTCTAACTGCATTTGTAAGAGAAAGAAGAAATGAAATTGGACATTCCCACCCTAGAACCTTTTTCTGGATCCGTCTTTAATAAAGGATCATTTGTGTGTGTGTGTGTGAGGGAGGGCGGGGTTACCTCTTAATATCCGAAAACTTTCATGTGCTTTCATACAGAAGAATGACAATGGAAGTGTTTGCTGCAAAAAGAAGGTCGTACATTGAAATTTGTGGAAAACCTTAAAAAACGTTTGGGGGAATTCAACACAATTTAACGAGACAGGCTGCTTTATCTCTGGAGTAACACAAGAACAAACGACTGGAGCTACTCCGTGCCTCAACAAGAGTTTAACCCTTTAACGCGCAGCGTTCCCGCTCTGGAAACACCAAACTCTGACGTTTTGACTGTTGCCAGTCACGAAGAATAGATTTCATTTCTATAAAAATAGTTGCGGTTGACATAGCTCCACGAGAATCTTTTACTTTTTAGCACGTCATTTCTCGTAAAAAAATGGTCGCGATTATTTTTAACAGCACTGATATCTGCTTGAAAAATTGAAGAATGCGAGAACAGCTGGATAGATTGCCCAATACTGAAAAAAAGAACAGCCTTTGACATCGGTCGACTTAACTACCAGCAAGATGGCGGACGATCGAAATGTTCATCGCGTGCCACAGATCTAGAGACCCTTTTTTGACGACAGCTGGCTGGTCTTGCTGGTAGTTAAGTCGAGCGATGTCAACGGCTGCCCTTTTTTCAGCATTGGGAAAGGGTTGCGCCTCAAAGGGTTAAGTACCCGGGGGCAACACTTAATTTTGATACACCCCCCCCCAGCACGGTGCCCCAGGCAAATCTTAATTTCGGCTCCCCTTTCTCTGGAACCTGCGGCAGCGGAGCTAATTCCTTTTGGTACCAAACGAGAGGGTTTTTTTTTTTTTTTTTCCCAACTGCAAGATAGTATATGTAACTCACAATTCCTGTAGGATGGCGCAACCCTTATTTTTTGTAGCAAACCCTTCAATTAGGTTTCCTTCCGAGCTATTTCAGCACTTAATCAATATTACGAACTGTCGTTCTCTTGCTTGCTTGCACGAGACTTAGAGCAGGTATTATTATTCCTCGACAACGATGGGCCTAGTATTTCTATAATTGAAAAATATTGCCACCCGTTTACTTCGCTTTCCTTTTTCCTTATTTTTACCCCGATGTAATCACACACACAGACGGTTTTCCGGCAGTTCATTCGGGGCAAGCGCCGGGACCCTAAATTATCCTTTAAATTCGTGAGTTTCGATTTTAATTTAAAATAAGTGACAAATAAACTAATTTTATGAATAATAATAGTAATGATAATTATTCTGTCACTTTCATATAGCCACACCTTTTTTTTTTTTTTTTTTTTTTAGTTAAACGGTAAACAGGCAATTATTCAGCTCAAACTTATCATTTAGGCGTGACCTATGTAGCGATGCATGCTGATCGCTAGGAAACCATAGAGGTGATTTTCAATCCGAACAGTAAAACAAAATAGCTTTCTAAGTGTAGTGAAGTGAAGATCTATTTCACCGTAAATAAATGCTCAGGTATAAACATTAGGAAAATAAAAACAAAAATATTGTGGAACATTGTTGCTTAAAAAATACGGAACGGAATTAAGGATAAATTAAATAAATGAAACATTATTATCGTACATAATATTATTATTATCGAACTAATGCATTTCACTTTGCATCTTGATTAAATAAAGATTTCTATGCTGTTATAATTTTTTTTTTTTTTTTTTTTTTTTCTTTAATGTATGGTGTCACATGAAAGTTGCTTTGTAGAGTGTAAGAAAATTTGCGAAACAGGGGGGGGGGGCAATGAAGCTTTTACCCTGGGCCCCCATCTCTGCAAACAGGTCCCTGATCACACATCCTAAACTTGCTTTCACTGCCACTGAGAGAGACTCCTATTATACAGGATGTCCCAAAAAGGTGGTAACGGGCTTTAATTCTTTATCTGCTAGAGATAAGTGGACAATGTAAATTAAAAAAATGTTCAAAATAATGTCGGAAATTTGAGCCTTTCATCATACAACGTCGCAGAGATATCTGTATAGAAAGATGATCGGGGGATATACAAGATTTTGAATGTAAGCGTTTATTGCTAGAGTGGAAAAAAAAAAGATTTTCTTTCGTAATTTCTGTACAACCCCTGAAATGAAATCCTTCGACGTGAAATTTTCCCTTCGAGAGCCATGGAAAAGTGGTTTAAGTCAGCGTTATATTTATCTTCATATCTCTGACACTTTTTAAGGTAAGTCAAACTTTGTATGTCTCCTCATGAGTGTGTGGGGCACATTTTACTAATTGGGATATTTTGTGTACGGGGGCCGTTACAAATTTAAAATGTGTAACTTTTTGTAAATGAGCGAGACGAATGTTTTTTTAATAGAGTCCTATTTTTGACCTTATTTTAGAAATTTCTTTAATTTACACTGTCCACTTATCTCTAGTAGATAAAGAATTAAACCCCGATACCACCTTTTTGAAACACCCTGTATACTAAGGTTGCACAATGTTTAATTTGCTGCTGTAATTCGTGAATTCTGCCTGGTTTTTACGCTACAGATGATTATTTTTAAGGGTAATGGGCAAAAAAATACGTGTATTTAATCTACAACGAGCCGTAATTCTTTTTTTGGGGATGGGGGGGGGGCGCTGAGAGGAGGAGCTGTCCTAGTCCTTCCTTTGAATCCGCCAGATTCTCATATGACTCTTGAGCTTGCACGCATGTCGTATGAGTTTGAAACCGCCTACATCTTGACCATGTGCTCGGACAATCCATCTTACCACTTTCCAGCAACTTTCTACTAAATATCACCGGCTAATTTGCCAAAACACGAAGTTAAGCGTAGTGTTCAAAAATTTTATGCAGATTTGGGGCATCTTAGCGCGACCGCAACATGTAAACCCGTCTAAAGATTACTAAATCAACTTCTATTAAAAAGCCCCCCCCCCTTCTCTTCTTCTTAGAGAGCTATAATTTCCTACACAACAAAGAGTTTCTGATTATTCGATTTTAAATCGAAGCTCACATTTTGCAACCGCGCGACTTCCTTCGCCAAAGCGATAAATGGCAAACGCTGGCACGCGTAGGCGAATAGATTTTTTACAAGGTCTTGCCGGTATATTCCTTCGTAGCTCATCCCATCTATAAATTCGTTTGTACGTGCAGCTAAAGAGAAAAAGAATGTTCTGTCGATGTCATAATTTTATACATATTTCAGCCAAGGTAGAGATTAGTACATAATACAGCTTATCATTCCGAAATTTAAATATCTGAAATACAATCTAATTCAAAGAAAACTTAAAAATAGTTTCGTTGAGACGAACAGTAAATTTTTATTAAAAGAAAAATTTAATATGTTTGAATGTCTATTAATTGGGTATTTAAGATATGAATGTTTTTCTGCAACTCACAACCAAATCGACGCCCAGGACAAATGGACTGTTCGCCCCAAAAGTGGGTCCTGCAAAGTCATTAAATAGAAACTAAAATACTAACAATGAAACTAAATACGCTGAATAGAATCAGCTGATTTAAAGTGCGATCTAAAAACAAGCTTTTCCTAGCTGTGAAGTTTCGAGAAATCAATATTGCTTTATAAATTTATGTCTAGAAAATCCTAAGTTATTTCCAGCATTCTGATTAGTAGAAATAAATACTTTCTGTGGAAACAGCTTAAACTGGTCGACATAAAAAATATTTTAATGTGGTAAACAATGAATTCCCCTTTGGAGCGAACATTTATTGATTTCTTTTTTATCTTCTGGATAGCATATTAGATGCATTCACGGATCTATAAGAAAAAGGAGCGGGGGGTACTTGGGCACGTGGCCCTTCCAAACGAATCATGGAAGTGATTGGACTATGGAAGATTGAGACATTTTATACAGTGAAACCTCTAACGGTCACCCCTCTAAGCGGCCAATTTTTCATGGCACAGATTTTTCGGCTCATAGACCTAATGTTAAAATAACCTCTATCAGCGGCCACCCAACCCCCTCTGAACGGCCACCGCGTGGGATCGCCCATTTAATTATTCGGGAAATTCTATTCACTCCATGCTTTAATTTTGAGCGGAAAAAACCAAGGTCAGGTTCATAGTTAAATATAAGACCCAGGAATAACTTGCGAAGTCCAGTGGAGCAAAAATGCCATTCACGTCCATGTTCACGCCAGTTTCATTTTATTAGTTGGCCAGTGATCTGAGTTGCAAATCGGAAAGATTCACAGATTTCTGCACAGTACAAAAATCTAAGTTAGCTGAATTGTTTAACTGCGTGAAAAAGCAAATCATCAAAGTCATTAAAGAAAAGGATTTTAATTTGAAAGAATGCGAAGATTTCAAATTTCGTGGTGTTAAACGGATGAGGTCTGCTTTTTAAAGTAAAAAACGAACTTGAAAAAATGATTGCTTCAGAGAAAAGTAAAAACTTTAAACAGGCAAAAATTGTATATTTTTTTTCAAAAAATGTAAGAAAGCATTCAATAAAGTACAAGTTTCTCTTTAGATAAGTTTTAAATTTCATTTTAAATAAGGAATATGTGTCAAACTTGCTTATATTACGCATTATAAGAGTTATCTAATAATAGTAAATAAAACCTACGACCACCCCCTCTGAGCGGCCAAATATTCTCGGTACGGAGGGGTGGTCGCTCAGAGAGGTTTCACTGTAATTGTTTGTGCGATTATGACAACCCTACGCTAGGGCGATCAGCCTAGGATGGGGGTTGCCTTGGTAGGAGGACTTTTGTAAGGGGTTCTAACGCGTATTCACATTACATCTAGAGAAAACCTACCCAAACTCCAGACTGTTAGATCGATAACCGCGCGATGGGACCCGAACCCGGAACCTTCACACTTCGGCCGTCTACCATTATCAGTTACATAACCACTGCACCATGGTGAGGCTGAGACATTTTATAAATTTAAATTTTAAATCCTCCCCCCCCCCCCCCTCCCACTGATTTTTTTTTTTTTTTTTTTTCTGGATCTGCCCCTGATAAAATTTTAACTATTCTACAGGTTGTCCCAAAACGGTGGTAATACACTTAAATTATTTATCTAGTAGATAAGTAGGCAATGTAAATGGAAAAAAATGTTCAAAATAAGTCAGGAAAAAAGTCTACTTTAAGAAAAAATTGGTCTTCTTATTTTTCAAAAAGTTACACTTTCTAAATTTGTATACGACAACCCGTACAAGAAATTTTTCAGTTAGTAAAATGTGTCCCATAAATTAATGAGGTGATGTAGAAAATTTCAGTCATTCATATAAAACGTCTCAGAGATATCTTCGAAGATGATCAGGTCTGTCCGTATATTTGAATGCGATCATTTAATGCTAGAGAGCAAAAACTAGTTTCTAGGGGAAATCACGTAGATTTCTGCACAACCCATAAAACACAGTTACCCGAAGTCATTTTTCCCCTTCGAGAGCCATTGAAAAGTGGTTTGAGCCAGCATGTATTTATCTTCATGTTTCTGACGCTTTTTATGATAAAATTCTATCGTGCATGGCACATAGTTTACTAACTGGGGATTTTTTTTTCTACGGGAACCGTATACAAATTTAAAAAGTATAACTTTCTGAAAATTAACGATAGGAATTTTTTCTTAACATAGTCTTTTTTTCCTACCTTATTTTAAATATTTTTTTTTAAAATTACATTTTCTAATAGATAAAAAAATTACAGTGTGCCACTACTTTCTGAGACATCCTGTGTATGCGCATACACACTGTGAGAGATGTAGCCGGGCATTTATTTTTCGAATGACTGATATGAATTATTGTCAAAACAAGTAATTAAAATGAATTTCTGCACAGTACAAAAATCTAAAAGCTGATGTTAACTAAAGGGGATATTTCAGTTGGGGGATGAGCATACATCCCAATATGGTATGGCTACAACCCTGAGCTTACGCAAAGGGTCCCTGCTAAAGGGGGTAGGGGGAGTACCCCCCGACACTCGAAAAATTCTACTGAACTTGACAAAATTAGATACTTAGTTGGTAGACTTGGTAAAAATGTGTTAACGAAAACTGTAATTTACTTTCTATTTCTGGTACACTTAGCAAAATTATGCAAACTTAGTTGGCAAAAGTAAAAAGTTGGTAATCTAGTTGATAAAAAAGGAAATAAGTCGGTAAAACCCGATATTTGACTTGGCAGTTTATCGACATGCCCCCCCCCCCTAAAAAAATCTCAGCAATGGCTCTGCTTACGCATACAGCTACAGGGCTTCCACAAATTAAGTAGCACATTCTTAGCTAAATTTTGACCACGTCCTTCCCATAATGTCACAAGACTTGACACCCCCGCCCTCATCTTCGAAAAGTAGCAACCTTAGTTTCCAATTTCATTAGAAGTTCTCAATCTTAATTTCCAAAATGTATTTATTTATAATTGAAGTCTCCCTTCTTGAAATCGGTAGTTTTGATAATGGTGAAGAACATCAACAACAGTTGCTTTTCACTATAAATTGCTTTGATTATTTGGATCCTGCGGTGGCCGGAATTATTCTAGAGTTTTTGTATTTAGATCTAGTGTGGTGTTTTTCTGTACTAATCTGCTGTAAGAGTGGAAATATTTCGTCCAGTACACAGGCTGTAAGAAGTGGCGGGAAATTTTGAAAATTCATTATAACACGAGCATAGGCGCACCCACCCAGGGGGCTACAGGGGCTGAAAACACCTCTAAATGTAAACAAATTAAATTAAAATCCCTTAAAAATAGATAATTGCTGTTGAAAATAGTGACTGCAACATTTATATATCTTTTACAGGACAAAACAAAACAACAACAAGAAAAACTTTTGCTGTTGTTTCAAAAACTAGAAATTTCAGTCTCGAAGCTGCGTTTGGGCACAGTAGAACAGACTTTATCTAAAAGCGGAAAGAATGAGTTCTTAAAGTATCCCAGATTAACGCTGCATCAACAAACGCACATTTCCTACCTCACATATTTAACGTGCACAAAATTTTCCGTACGTGTAAGATGTCACTTCAAGCACATTATACAGTGCTCGAAACTTATTGAGCAAAATTCGGGCACGACAACTCTTATAAAAAATTTTTAGTAAAATTTCATAGAAATTAAAAAAAGATAGTGGACTGAACCTAGACACAAATGAAGAATTTCATCGCACTTCACTGGAGTAGTTATACGCATAGTTGTCTTTTCTTATGCTTTTGCGGATGTATGATTGCTTTTCTGGAATAAACTTGTACATAAACCTGTTGGTTAACTTAAAGTCCCCTTCTGTGACCATCATTGTTTTCTTAATAGGCCTTTGTATGACCCACTGCATCCACACTTGATGTGCCTAATTCTTAGAGGTAATAACAATAATATTAGAGTTACCGGAAAGTAACTTTTTTCCCCCGATCAAATTTAAACAAATTTCCAATGTTACAAGTAAGCTGTGCCCACGGGTGTAGCTAAAGCTTTGTTATGTTAAGAGAGTAAAACAAAAGGAGGGAGAGGGGGGGGGCATTCTTACTATAAAATTTGATTGGCAGTAAAGTTTATTCTAAATATCTGATAAAAAAGTTTCAATAGTACTGACATTTTTTAAATTCCTTATAGTAATTTATGTTTGTTATGCAGTAAATTATAAATTCTACAAAACTAATATAATTTTTTAAAATTTTAGTCGAAAGTTTTCAAAATTTATATAAAATTTAACTTTAATTTTTTACAGTATACTATTTTGTGATGGATTCAAAAGGTAAATATTTGGCTATAATTAGCATTTGTGCGTAGACTAAGTGGGGTGTCCAGACCTCCTAACCCCCTCCCTTATGTACGTCCGTGTCTATGCCTAAACATACAATTCCTATTTGTTACGTTTTAAAGCAAGAATTTTATAGATAATTCTTACTTTTAGGAAAGATGGACATCCTCTCCCTTTTTTCACGTCCACCCTCCTCGGAGAACATATATTCAAAATGTCCTGAAATTGATTTTTGGGTATTCGTGAGTGTTATATTTTACAAGAAGAATTGTATGAATATCTCTTTTATTTTCTGTTATCACGCGGTACATGTTAAAAGAACGATTTGATCCCTTACTCCATACCCATCAACGAATTTTTTAAAATATTGTCTGTCCTAGCACGTATGTTAAAAAACTCAAATACGTTAATTTTTTTGTATTATTACCTTCAGTAGTTTTGGCTAGGGGAAATACTGGCATATTAAAGAAAGAAATAACATTACTTTCCGGTCCAAATAATACAATAATATAATTATTTTTTAATATCTGTAATAATATTAATATCATTTGAAATATACTCATTTTAAGTAAAGCAATATAATGAAAGAATTTTTTCTCAGCTCTTAGCTATTTTTATACCTGTAATGATATTATACCGCTTCAAATGATATCATTTAAATTAAGCAATATAATGAAAAGAATTTTTATTTAGTTCACAATACAAAAATTTCTTAGTTAACTTCTTTACCTTTATTTTTCTTTTGGTTCCTTTGTTTAGTTAGCCTCCAAGGATAAAATCTGCTATCTCATTAAACGACATTACAGAAAAATTTCTTAGGAGTTTATAAGAATAAATAATGCAATCATTCCACTCTGCTGTTAAAGCACTTACTTAACAGGAATAAGTTTCGTTCTATTGTATTTGCGACAAAACAATTTCCGAAATCCAGAGAAAATGAGTTTGTACTTTTCAAAAAAAAAATTTGCTATATATTTATTTAGAAGAGGGAAAGACACACACACGCAACAATAAATAAATAAACAACGCCTGAAAAAGTGGCCACACTCTGTAAAGAG
Source organism: Cheiracanthium punctorium (assembly GCA_038373885.1). Taxonomy (NCBI): domain Eukaryota; kingdom Metazoa; phylum Arthropoda; class Arachnida; order Araneae; family Cheiracanthiidae; genus Cheiracanthium; species Cheiracanthium punctorium. The sequence goes on from JAWZYV010005333.1 coordinate 249,145, forward strand.
GGGGAAGGGGGGAAGGAAAACATCAATTGAAAAAGAGATTTTTAAATGAGGAAGAAGGTTTCTGCAGCAAAAAAGAAGAAGAGGCTATCAAAATATGCAGCCAAGCGTAGAATAAAAGCAATTTTTGGCAGAGACATCAGTGGCAATGAAAAGGTGTCATATAATTAATTCGACTCAAACCGGAAACCGCGACTCTGTAATATTTGTCTCAAAATTTATATATTCCGACAAATGTTTATTTTTAGAATGACACTAACGGTCCGGTTGGCAGCCACCCCACTATTATTATGTCAAACGTATCATCAGCGAATATTTATGAAGAAAAAAAAAACTTGTGGCAACCTGAAATTTTGTATATCGCAAAGAAGAAAAAATAAACAGGAATAACAAATCAACAGCGCCGTCGGACACCTAAATTTGCCGGCAGATGGTACTGAACAGCTTGACCGTACGTGTAGTTCGTTTTGTAGTTCGTTTGCTTTTGCTGTGTTACATTCTTCAGCACTTCATTGTGTGTACACTGTACAATATGGAGGGGATGTTGAGATGCTGGAGATGTAGTATGGAGAGATCAATACAGATCTTTGGCTGTGAAGTCCCTGGAAATTTCGAATTTTGCAGCAGGAAGGCAACGCACAAATCACGGGACCGCAATTCTAATGTGTTCTCAGGATTAATTAAACATGTATTTTGAGGGACTGTGTTTCTGGGAGTTCGATCTCAGAAGAAATATTATGTTGTGACGAAAGTTATTAGAACTCCATTTTTGGAGTTTTTAAGGACTGAACTTTTAAAGTAATTCCAGTAACGCTAATCGCATTGCCTTTTGCAAAAGCAAAAATCTGGAGTGACTCCACTCGACTTTCCGAACACTTACGATTAAGATCATTACCAAGCATTAATATAAATTTTAATCAATGAATAACTAAAACATATATACCAATTTGAGCTCAATCGAATGTTCCATTTAAACGCTAGCGAACTTTCAAGAATTCCCCATAGGCCATAATGTAAAAAAAATCTTTGTCGTAGCCCTGTAGAAAAACTATACAGGGTCCTATACACATCAAAATCAATACCGGGCTGACGATGGTGGTTTATAACATATATATCCAATTTGAGCTCAATCGAATCTACTATTTAAACGTTAGCACACTTTCAAGAATTTCCTCCCATAAGCCAAAATGTAAAAGAAATCTTTGTCTTAGCCCTGTAGAAAAAATATAAGTCTTATACACGCCAAAATCAATACCGGTCTTGCGACGGTGGTTTGTAACATATATACCCAATTTGAGCTCAATCGAATGCCCCGATTAGGAGCTATCCTGTTCACTCACATACACACACATACATACATACATACATACATCTCGTAAAAATAGCATGAATGAATTCAGAAGACCTCAAAACGTGTCAATACACCAAAATCTCGAAGTCGAATTTTTTCATGATTACAATACTTTCCTTACATGGTACATGTTCGGAAAGAAAAAATGCTCAAGTTCTCTCTCTTTTATTTTCCGAAATTCCTAAATTATCTTGTCCTGGGCGATTTTGAGAATAAACGAATAGTAACATAATGGAGAAAGGCATTACGAACTCGGCATATGCCATTCGCTTGGTTAAACGGATCCGGGGCTGTCTCGTCTCGCCTCGCAGTGGTAAACCTCTGTCTCGTCTCGTCTCGCAAACACTGTGTCTCGTCTCGCGTCTCGCAAAGAAATTGCTGTCTCGTCTCGCGAGTCTCGCAAAATTAAGGACTACGATTTCGTTACCATTTTATACTAACTTATTATTGGGATTTTATTGAAAATTAATATTAATAATAACAATTACTTACATATAGCCACATTAGTAGATATATTAATAACTATATCAGCATATATCGGCATTCGAAGTAAAAGAAATTGAGATTTAATCCGTATATATAATGTCACACCGAAAATATAGTATTTATTTTTATTTACTAGCTGCGTGCCCGTTCTTCGCACTGTAGTAAACGAAAATTTTCCTAACATGAGTAATTTCAATCAATTCCAGTGATGTGGAATCTAAAATAAAAGCAAAATTATTTGACTCTTGATGTAAAGTTTGCGTCATGAGTATTAACCTGGCATCATTGCAATATAATGACTCAAAAAACTACGTCAGTGTCATTCGCGATCAGAAAAGTGAAAAGCTTAGCGGTTTGCAGAGAACTCCCGACTTTCAAAATGTGTTATTTCTACATCACACTGTAGTTCTACATCATACTGTTCAAGTTGTAGCATTAAATACCTCAGACACTACATGAAATGGACAACCGTTTGTTTTAAAATAGCTGCGCACCCGCTCTTCATACGAGAAGTAGCGAATATTTTACTAAAATCATATCTGCATGATACAAAACAGATTTTTTTTTAAGTTCAAGTAATCTCCACTGTTGAAATTACTGTGGGATATATTAACACAAATTAGAATTACTTATCGTTCAGTTGGTTGTAAGATAACCCTTGAAAAATTATAAACAGAACACTTTTAGTTTTTATTAAATCTCTACTATTTACTTTAACGTCAATTTCAAGTCTCTAAAATATGTGTAATTTTTATATTAATGAAAACAAGATTATATTAACGATAATTATAATTATTTGCCTAATATTTCCAATAACATTACCGTGCGTGCATTTTTAGATTTCATTATAGTATCTTAGTTGGTTAATAGACGTCTTATTTTTTGTTTATATTTTAAATTACTGAACAGTTAATTTGTTGACGACTATCCGTTTGTACTTTTCCACAATAATTTTTAGCGATAGTACTACAGTCGTTATGTTCGCCCTGTTTACAGAAAAATTAAACCATAATCCCCCTAATGTATATCCAGTGTGGATTTTTTTAAAAAATGAAAAGACATCTAACAGGCGAAGATAATTTTAGAATAGGAACCCAACTGCAAGATAAAATGATGGGGAGGAAAAAAATTTATAAAAGTTTTGCAAGCCGAAGGAAGGGAAAACATGATAATATAAACGAAAAGACAAATAGTTTTTTTAAAAAATGCTTGCATTTCTTTCCGTCCGATATTAATATATAAGAATAAAAAATGTCATTTTAATCTCTTTAAAATAGGCCAACAATAGGAATTTAACCGCCCCTAGAAAGTTGTTACCAGGGTGGGCGCCCCCCCCCCCTACGCACGCCGCAACGTGCGGGAAAGTTTGAGGATAATATCGGTACAAGGATATTTCAACCAAGGATATTCAACCATATTTCAACCTACTCAGACTAAGCATCAATGCGAATGCAAGTTGCTCTACTTCTAATCTCTCTCTGATATACCTGAAACCCGATTATCACAGGGGCAAGGGGGGGGGGGCGGTAGTCCGGTGCCCCTGAAGAAAAAGGGGGCCCATATATATATCCCGATTATCTAAATTATAAATTCATATGTACTGAAATAGTAATTGTGGGGAAAAAACTGAATTTCCTCTATAATATAGGTATTACCTAATTGTCTATCACTAGATCAAGTTAGAGATATTTTTTGGGGGTGATAAATACGATTTGATTAAAGTACAAAAACTACAGTTAACTGAAATGCAATTTTCGAGTACAACAGCGGTCAAAACTGGGTTAAAATGCTTAAAAAAGGGGGGCTCAGTAAAGGGGCTTAATGCGTAAAAAAGGGGATAGTAAGGGGGGCCCCAAACTTAATGCCCCGGGCCCCGTCTAAAAGTGGTCAGATTTGAACATACCGTACCGCCTTTCCTATTTACTTATTATTTTTCTTTCAACTCTTCTCTGTTTTCTTTTTTTCCGCCTCTTTCTTTATCCTCTCCTTTGTGTGTTTTGTATAACTCTCGTCTGTTCTAATTTTAAGTGTTATGTGTTTGTGCGTATTGTAGAGTGCTGATGATAGTATACCAGGACCGAAAAGAGACGCAAGTTAAACGGTAGAGGCTTCAGGCAAATTGTCGCTTTTCAGATCGTATTTATGCGAGACGGAAAAAAATGCGAGAATTCTCGCGATCGCGAGAAATCTCGCGCGAGACAAGACTCTGTCTCGTCCCGCAAAATATTTTCTTTCTCGTCTTGCGTCTCGTCTCGCAAAAAAATGCCTGTCTCGTCTCGCGAGACAATGCGAGAACGCGAGACAATGCGAGAATTCTCGCGTCTCGCGTCCATCCCTAGGGGGGGTTAGTCTGTCGGAGGGGGCAGTTAGTTAGAAGATTGACGTATACATCCATTTTATGGAAGTAAAATAGGATCTTTTACATTACTTTCTTTTTTCTCGGGGGGGGTGGGGAGAGCGGTCGCCCCCCCTTTAATCCGCCTTGAGAAAAGCGCAACGAATACTTATTTTAAAAAATATAAGTATGGTGATGGCTCTTGGCAAGGCAGCTACTAAAATATTTTATCTACTTATTGTAAGTTGTAACGATGGATTACTAACACACGCGACTTGCCTTATTTCTAATGATTTATCAATACGGAACGTGATTTTCAAAATTATTTTCTTGCATTAAGGTTTCGATTTTATTTATTTTTTTAAAAATCGTGTTTAAGCATCTTTCAATTTTCAAGATGATTGCGTTGTGTTATAGTAAAATAACCACCGTGGTTGAGAAGAAATAGACGGATTTATTTTATAAAATTGTGTTGAATAGTTAAACTACAAAATTAGTGAACTTTGATGAGCTTTTGAAAAGCATCCGACCTTTTAATAAAGCACGTTAAAAACTCCTTTGAAATGTGTAGAACATAAAAGTTACCAGAAAATAGTTCTACAAGTTCAGCTGTGTGTGTGTGCAACTAGACCAGATAAAAGCTGGGCCAGAAGCGGATACTGTTTCTCTTTTCCTTTTCCTTTTTTTTTTTTTTCTTTCTTTTTTTTGAGCTAATTAATTTTTAGAAAGACTAATTTAACCTGAACAAAATGTAAAATAAAGCAAAATTTTGCCCTCAGCATTAACGCAGCTTTATTTACAAAAATATTGATTAACTTTACATTCTCAATAAAAAGGATTGGTAACAATTCAATCTTGCTAACATCCAACTGCCTGTTAATATTAACTGAAAAATCAGGTAAAAATATGTGTAGTAGAATTTTTTATAAAAATTTCATCATCTCAAATTGTCCATGGTGTCGTATCCAATCTGTGGTCCTGGTTTCATGAAGCTGAGTAAGAACTCTCTTTCGACAGGGGTGTGCAGGAAAAAAAAAATACTGATTGTTGGAGAAGGGGAGATTTTCCAATCATAGCATCTGAGATACATTTTTAGCAATAATTGTTAAAGCACATTTTGTGTGAAACTACGCGTTACAATATTTTTAAGGAAAATTTATGATTCTTAATGTGTAAGCAGATGAAGCTGTTAACATTTTTTTGCTTCAGAATACCCTAGATTTTTTAAAGTATCTAGATTTTTTAAATATCAAAGGAAATAGAGTATCATATTTATTTCTGTACGCTTGCATAGACAATATAGAACTTTCAACATTTTTTTAATTACGGAGATAAGAAAATATTTCCTTTTTATAGCTCATAATTTTTTTGTTTTGTTTACTTTCTCTCTTTAGTCGAAAAATATATCATTTTCCTCAACAACAATTTCCCGCCATTCTGTGCTAAAAAGTGTCATTATCACTGTGTATCTACTCAATTAATTTGATGAATGAAATGGGGCGACCAGGCTTCAAGGAAAGCCGCGCACAGAAATCAATAAAATCGATGGCGGATATAACTTAATAAAGAGAGGACTTATTTTTGACAAATTGATGATATTCTTATGATACTTATACGGTACAAGTTCTGGAAAGTGGTTCACAACTTACGTGCATTACGAGATTACCGTTTATACGTTTCGCAGTTACGTGACTTTAATACTTATACTGCACATCTATTCCCTGCGGTCATGAGTGATTTTTTATTTATTTTAGAACGGAATTAAATGACTTGAACTGAGGCGTACAAAAAAATATATTACCTTTTACAAAATAAAAACTTTCTTCTTTTCAAGTATAGATAATCTTTAACAGAGTTTGTTCAATATACAGTGCTTCATAAGAATTTTCGCTCACTTTTGTGGTTTTTACTTTCCGAACATGTACCATTTAAGGAAAGTATTGTAATCATGAAAAAATCCGGCTTCGAGATTTTGGTGTATTTACACGTTTTGAGGTCTTCTGAATTCATTTATGTTATTTTTACGATATGTATATGTGTGGGTATATATGATATAAACCACCACCGTAAGACCGATATTGATTTTGATGGGTATAGGACTTACAGTTCTTCTACAGGGTTACGACAAAGATTTCTTTAATATAATATATAAAAATAACATATGGCCTATGGGGGGAAATTCTTCAAGGTGAGCTAGCGTTTAAACGGTACATTCGATTGAGCTCAAATTGGATATATATGTTATTAATCACCATCGTAAGACCGGTATTGATTTTGATGTGTATAGGACTTACAGTTTTTCTACAGGGCTACGACAAAGATTTCTTTTACATTATGGCTTATGGGGAGAAATTATTGAAAGTGCGCTAGCGTTTAAACGGCGCATTCGATTGAGCTTCAGTTTGGTATATATATTTGAATTATTCATCGATTAAAATTTATTTAAATGTTTGGTAATGATCTTAATCGTAAGTGTTCGGAAAGTCGAGTGGAGTCACTCCAGATTTTTTATTTTTATATTAGCGAAAATGCTCTTAAAGCAGCAAAAAATTTATTGTGAAGCCAATAGGAAATTTAATTTTATTTTGTTAATATCATGCAGGTTATATCTAGTATTAATTTATTTGTATAGATACGACGCAAAAAAGATATTTTTATTCATTGTAATTAGAAACACAATAAAATCATCTGCTATAAAGGTATTAATTTTATTCGTAATAATGTTTATGAAATGATAGAAAAAATATTGAAATAGACATTCGAACGGCGGGTTTAAGAATGTTCACTTGCGTAACTAAACACGTGTCTGTAACAAGTGTTGTTTACGAACGTAGATTATATAAAATCGTCTGCTTAAACTTTTAAAATCAATTATAAAGCCCTTATATTCTTAAAATCAATAAAAAATCTTTGTAAATGACATATATAAAAAAAACTCCTTGCGTACATTTCGGTTGATACAAAGGGTTCACTCTTTTTCAGTTGCAAAAATTCTCGCAAGCACATACAAGCAGTGAAAATAACAAAAAGTCAGCACAAAGTGCAAAGGAAAAGAAGTTGCTGCTATAACAACTTCAATTTTTGGAAAGGAAAAGAAGTGGGAAAGTAGAAAAGTAATAAAATTTTTCATTGCAGTTTTGGGCCATTTTTATGCGTCCATTTTATTAGTTTTCATTTACTTTGTTTGTATGATGAATACTTTCTGCTTAGTTAATTTCAAAATTTTTGATTCAGGTTTAATACATTTAATTTATCATTTCTATCATTCATTTGATTGATCCTTTTGATTTATCAGCGGTAACTTATTTAATGTTTTATTTATTATGATTAATGTATTTTTTATCTCATTTGTTTTCGGCAATTAAATAATTCTGCGAAAAATTTTGTCGTCTTGTGATAAAAATATGCTATGTGCAGACACTTTAAAATTAAATCCAAAGTAACGCTCATAAATTTTCTGAAAATTTCCAGCTTAAAATAATTATGCACAAAACAAATAATTTCAAAACACGTGTATTATATTCCATGCGGTTATTTTCTGAATATTTATTTTCGCTGCTTGTTTAAAACTGAAACGGAGGAAATGAAACAACTTTTTTTAAAAATTAGATGTGTGTACTCAGGTACTAATTTCCTGATAACAAAAACCATTCTTATTCCATTTGCCTGCGCATTTCTCTTCAGAACATTTGGTTAAAAATACAATTCCCCAGTAAAGTAAGGTAAAGCGTGAATTAATCTTGAAAATGCGTGAGAAGCATGTGCCCCGATGTAGCAATAACTTCAGCACGCAATTGTGCAGTTGCTAAACAAAAATAACTGAACAGCCTGAGCCCGTGCTTTTCCTGAACACACGACACAAAGAAGAAAAGAAAAATTTCAGGGTACTTTTTTCTTTTTAAAATATAAAGAAAATAGAATGACCGTTAAAAAAGATAAGAAGAGAACTGACGTATGCCATTTTAAGAGTGTATAATAGAGGGCAAGATTCATAAATTACCATCACAATTTATAGCCGTATAGCAAAAGTTATACGTAATTTGATAAAGCTTGACATTTCTTTGAATTTGACGTATTAATACAAGCTTGACAGTTCAATTCATTTTAAGTTTGCAGCAAGCTTGGAGATTACAAAAAAGTGAGTCAGCAAATATTTTCCCGCCGAATTTAAGTCATTTGAACTGTCAAGCTTGAATACAACTTGATTACTGCTTGATTTGGAAAGCCACATCCACATAACAAATAATTTATCATCAGTCTTAAATGTACTTGACCATAGAATTAAAAAATAATGATTCTATATTTCCAAATATTGAAATTCTTCAAAATAAAATACAAATATGCTACAAATTTGATTTCAAAATCAGTCGTTTGTCTCGATTTTGTCCAATATTGCCCAACATGAGTGTTGCGATATTGAAAGTTTTAAAACGTGTGCTGCTTTTAAGTTTATATTATGCTTATTTCCCTATTAGTAGAGTCTACAAATCACACATAACATTATTTTAATTTTGATTCATCCCATGGAAAAATAAAAGAGGCAGTTCGGCAACGGCCAATACTGATCAATCTCGCTAAAAAATGGCGTGACAACCATAACAGTTACTTCAAACTTTATTCCCGTCGCCGCGAGTCAGATTGGCTTGGTGGTTAGGACACTGGCTTCCCTTACCTTAGGTCCCGAGATCGATCCCAACCGCGGACGCTAGACGGAAACAGATTAATATAACTTGAGGTTTCGGGGAAAAAATAAAATATATGGGGCGAGTTCGGCGCCCCATGTATTTAGGAAATTTTTTTTCATGTTTGAATTAAGCTTGCTATGTCAAGTTTGATTCAAGCTTGCTATGTCAAGCTTAATGCAAGTTGGGCAAGTGTAAACTTCAACACTTGATTCAAGCTTGCATTAAGCTTACACGCTTGAAATTTTCAAGCTTAATTCAAGTTTATTCGCTCGATAAATCAAGCTTACTGCAAGTTTGATGCAAATTTGCTGTGCCGTCTGGGATACTTAGATTTAAATTTAACTCCAGTTTAAATTTCCCCTTAAGATTTTAAATCTACAATTTTGAGAGCGCAGGAAATGCGGCAACAGATCAATATTTAGATGCTGGTTAAAGAAGATTTAAAAAATTTCTTAGCAATATGCGGTTGTGTGTGGTGGTGTGGGGGGGGAGTAAATAATAGACTTGTTCGTACGTGAGCTGATTTGATAATTCCACAGGCAATGAATAAAAAAAATGATAATACGTGGAGTTTGCACACTTTACATGTATACATTGACTTTTAAACTATTAACACTTTGGAGCTATAAATGTCCATGGGCGCCCACAGAAATTTTTTAAGGCGGGTCAAACTTAAAAATTCTAGAGGGGGGGGGGCTATTTCACACTTGTAACAATTTGAGTTCCGATTTCGCTTTGTTTACATCATAACACAATATACTAAATCTCCCGGGGGTGGCAAGTGCCCTATCTTACCCCCCCCCCGCTTTATGGGCGCTAATGTTAATGTCCATTTCGGAGTTTCTCCAATGTGCAGAACCTCGTGCTCCCCGCAAATTTAGAACATCCCCGGAATGGAAGAATTCCCACTTCCGATTATAGTCCCAGTTTTAAATTTCACACTTGCCAAGTATACACGATGGTTTTTAATCAGTATGGATTACAACCCGGTCGTTCTATCCAGGAGTTAGAGATGAGTTAGGGCTCAGTTTTTAAAGCCCGAGGACATGTAATCATATTCGCCGAAGCGTGGAGCTGGTTCCGCCACAGTTTGAGTCGAAACTGTACTGCCTGAAGACAATCGAAGGTGTCGTTGAAGAAGTGTGGCATTCATATTTGGGTGTCTTCCAGCCGTTAGCGTTAAATACACTGCTGGCCACCCAAATTGCAACACCAAGAAAAACAAGAGATATCACAACAAAATTTATTGTGTAGATAACATGTTGACCAAGTAACAAATGATTAAATTTACAGCATTCCGCGTGGTTTTAAGCGTGGTTTTAAGCGTGGTTCCTGCCAAAATCAGTACCCAGAGTAGCCGCCGTTGTTGGAGATCACAGCTGCCACACGCCTCGGCATTGATTCAAAGAGACTTTGAATGTGTTCTTGGGGTACAGCAGACCAAGCAGCTTCCACACGTTGCCAAAGTTGATCTGGTGTGACAGCTGGGGATGAACTCTGGGTCAGTCGTTGAGCAACCATGGGCCACATGTTTTCTATCGGCGAAAGATCCGGAGAGCGCGCCGGCCAGGGAAGCAATTCAATCTGGTGATTGACGAAGAACCCTTGGACAATGCGTGCCACGTGTGGCCGTGCATTATCCTGCTGAAATATGGCTGTTGGCAAGCCCTGAAGGTAAGAAAGGACAACTGGCTCCAACACCTCGGAGATGTAGCGCTGGCTGGTTAAAGTACCGGCAATGCGTACTAGAGGAGTGCGAGAGAGATATCCGATACCGCCCCATACCATAATACCCGGTGCAGGACCAGTGTGACGGTGCATAATGCAGCTGTTCAGCATCCTCTCTCCACGGTGTCTCCAGACTCGAATCCGACCGTCGTGGTGTTGCATACAGAAGCGTGACTCGTCAGTAAAGAGAATTTCATTCCATTCTGTCGTCCACATCCTTCTTTCATCGCACCATTGGCGGCGGAGACGTCTGTGGTTCCGCGTCAGAGGTAAACAAAGCAACGGACGTCTTGCGGACAGACCATTCTGCTGTAAACGACGTCGAATGGTACGCGCAGACACTGGATGATGCGTTACAGACTGAATCTGCTGTGATATGGTTCGTGATGTGACTGAGCGGTCCGTCACTGCCATGCGTACAATCTGCCTGTCATCACGTGACGTGGTGCACTGAGGTCGATCACGTCTGTCCGTCGTACCCTCCTGCACCCAACGATCACATATCCGCATCACAGTTGTTTGGTTTCGTCCAATACGACGACCGATTTCCCTGAAAGATAACCCACAATCTCGGTATGCCACTATCCTTCCTCTGTCAAACTCGGATACTTGATCAAAAGATGATCGTTGTTTCCTACGAGGCATAATTTATCGTTTTTTTGAAAAAAAAGCAAGAAAAACACAATTGCTGTACTTGAAACCGTCGAAATCTCCAAGCCTTAAATAGCGCTTTGAGGTGGCGCCACAGGCGCGCTTGATGTGCGTCTGCGCTGAAATTCTAATCATTTGCATATCTCACCTCAGCTAATGCATGTTGTAAATTTCATATTATTTGCATGCTTCCTTCAGGGTGTTGCATTTACGATGGCCAGCAGTGTATATCGATCCTCATTGAGTGTTGATGCACGTCCACTACTTTACCCTGGTCTTCGGCCTGCATTTCGAGGCTTCAAAAAACAGTCCCAAATCCTGGAAATCACTTTTTGTGAAACTCAGTTGCTTCTGCAGCTTCAGCTTTTGTTTGGCTCCTTTCTAACCGGGCAACAATTCTCCAAGCTTCTGAATCGATTGTATGTCTTCGTTGAGACATCACACTCATCGGAACAACGCACTTACAGAATGTCGAACATTCTTTTTCGCTTTGACGCTCATTAAGTTAAAAGCCGAATTTCTTCCGCTGCCACTAAGACATCGTTTTTGACGACAAACTTAAAATTTGCATTCTCTGAAGTTCCAAACTGCGAAAAATTTGCTTTTGTGACTCTTCTTGCATTTTCTGTAAAAGAAATTCCGCTCAATCCAAGGCCGTAGCTAGAAAAAAAAAAATTCGGGAGGGGATAACCCGCACTAAAACTAAATTTCGGGTGGTATATGTAGTGCTACAATTTTTTTCAACTTCTCAATTGGGGCCGTGGTAGCCCAGTAGTTAAGGCGTTGGACTCGTAACCGGAAGGTTGCGGGTTCGATACCGGCGTGCCACTAAAGACCACCGTGTACATGCAGTGTACGTGCACGTTAAATCCGTGGTTCTGAAAGTCCTCTCGGCGGTCGCTAGCAGTTTCCGAGGGGTGCCAATATTCAGAAGTCCCCCCACCTTCTGATGAGGTTCCAAATTGTGGCGGGAAATTCCGGGAAGGACGCATGTGTAGCTCTAAGCGACACATTCAGTGACGCGAGCTGTCCTCTCCTGGCAAACAAACAAACAAACTTCTCAATTGATCTTCACGATCGACAAAAATAAAAAAAAACCTACTAATTCACTGAATAAAATTTCGGAGGGGCATCAAACTCCCATGATCCCCCCTCTGGCTACGGCCTTGGCTTGATCGTTGTTTTAAAAGAGTTACAATATTGTTTCTTTTGAGCACTGCATTTTTCTAAGCTTACAAATATTCACAATACGATGCACATGAAATTAAAAAAAAATACTTTGTTTAAAATAATGAGAGCCCATTATAACCATTATAATTGTAGCCAAGTTCAAGTACAAATCTCATTTTTCAATTGGGACATGTTTGCGTTTTCTAAATTTATGTTTAAACATAACAGTGTAGGAAGTATCATTAGGCTAAACCTTATGCGTTTAGCCTAATGATACTTCCCAGATAATAAAATGAATTCAGCCATATGGACTTTCATATAAAGATTTTTTTTTCCATCACCTTAAACATTGTGGCGTGCATGTCTTTTCTCTCACACCGGCAAATGATAATGACAGAAGTAGGATAAAAATGAATTTTGCTAAGAAGCCGAATATGCGAAAGACAAAAGAAATGCATCCCATGTTTACTTACTTCAGCGACAATTTACGGCTCTGATCTTTGGATAAATAAGAGCCGACAAGCAATTTATCTTCTTTCCTCTAAAAAGATTCTGGACTGGGAGATGATCGCATAAAAGAACCGCGCTGAAAAGAATTCTCAGGGATTTTATCCGGCGCTTATTTTTAGAGGGGAAAAAAACGTTAGAGTAAAAGCCATTAGGAATTTAGCTGTGAAATTCTACACATTCGACTTGCTTGTACGCTGTTAAAATACTGTCAGCAAATACATAACGCTGACCCTAAAAAAAAAAAAAATAACGATCTGTCTTTTACAAAATTTGTTAAAAATGTTTTCACTTCCATGTGCGAAATAAAGGAAGTATTTTAATCGCTAAAAATTTGAGTGATCATATTTTGACAGACATATCCAAATTGATTTTCTTACCTAATTCATTTAACCTAGTTTCTGCTTGGCTTGAAGTCGGTACGAATGTGCGTACATATCTCCTGAAGCTTAGCCCTACAATGTTCAAATTTTGTATTTAGGACTGATGTAACATCTAGTTGTGCACCTCCCTTTCTCATTGCTGTCGCCTGGGCGGGCAGTTTATTTACAGGCTCACCCAAAAGATTTTCATTGTTCGAGCCAAGCCCGAAATCGCACCGATTGTCTCCAAGCTTGACAACTTTGGCAAAATAAATTTAGTGCCAGAAATAGTTTTCCACAAAAGCTGGACCCAACTTAACGATATCTTCCACGTTCGCCGAGAAATCGTCCAATCTTAGTGTTATTGAAGTATCGTATCTGACTTTCAATGGAAATATGTTCCATTTATGGGCACCAAAAATGCGTACAATTTAATGGACGCAGAAGGGAGACATTTGGTGTCCACATCAGATTTTTTTTTCAAAGATGCAGACTGCAACTGGTTCTTTATTAGTATTATTATTATTATCATTAGAACTTGAGACAAATGTTAAAAACTTGTCAGTACACAGTTAAAAAAAAACAAAAAAAACCAGAAGAATAATTCGAAACTCATGTGATTGGGTCTGTACAAGAAGTTGCATGACTCAGTTGAAGGAAGTAGCTGAATAAAACAAAGTCTCTATATTAAAAATTGCAATTTTGCAGAAAAGTACAGATAAAACTGAATTTGAATTCTTGACGCACTTGCTCCAGACAGAAATTTCAAATCTGTCTGATCCTCTGACGACTGACAAGTAAAATTCCGCCAACTGATTTCCAATTTTCATGGCCATATAAACGACTTTCTCGTTATCAAAAATAAATACATATCATAAAATATTTAAATTTTAAAACTTAAAAAAATCTTACTTTTCAAATTATAATACTTTTATTTTTTAAAATGCTGTTCATGTAATAAGTAGTTAAGTTCCTTTGGTGTCTTTAAGATTAATAAAAGGCGCCATTTTTGTCTTTTCTGCTGAGAATTGAGGCTCATCGTGACTGCTGATTATTTTTGCTTGAAAAAAAAAAAAAGTTTGCTGTTTTTAAACAAAATCAAGCCGCAACGTTACAAGTTGAAATGACCGATAGGGTCATCCGTCAAATATCATCTACGGATAGCAATAATCTCAGAGTTTTCTATATCAAGAGTCGTAGCACAAGAATTTGGATGGTTCAAATACTTTTCACTGGAAGAAATAGCGAATTTTGCAAGATGTCAGCATAAGTTTTACTATCGACTTGTTACTTCATTGATAAAAATAAATAAATTTGGAAAATATTATGCGAATTGGTTACTATTTTTACCGTCGCAGAAGGGTTAAAATTTCAAAAAAACATAAAAAAAACATGATTTTTGAAAAAAAAAATATATACAAGTTATCTGAACATAGCAATACATTTACAAGTAGAACGCAACTGCTATGCAGTAATATGTTAGTAATGTCCCAGCAAAATTTTTTTGTGTTGAAATCATATCTTATACTTCCAGAGGGAGCGAAAATTAAAAAAAAAAAATTCTCGTTTTTTTCAATTTTTATAATATCAAGATTTTTCATAACTCTGGGGTACGGAAGCATATGCCTAAGCTATGTGTTCAGTCTTCTCAAACCAAGATTTTTCATAACTTTTTGTGTTAGACTGGTAAAGAAACTTTCCGCCAGATAAACTAAAGAGTGGCGCAACAGCTCATGCGGTGTCAAGGCTCATACTGCCCATCCTCGCCTACATGACCATTATCGTGATTGTTCAACGTGCTTCTGAAAAAATTGAAAATGTCTGAAATATTGAATATAAATCATCCATTCCAAACATTTCGCATAACCGAGTTACACCAATATAATGAAAAATCTCAAAACCTTATGAAGTTTTACAAAAGAGAGAGGGATAACCTATTTTCCAGGAGAAAATTAGTAATTTACTAGATTATGAAAAACTCTTTGATATAGCCGCTTGTAAATACAAATATTTCAGACAAAAACTGAAAATGTCTACAATGAATCAAACCATTCCAGGCGTTTCGCATTCATAGCAATGTTGGCCGTGAAGACACGGATGGGCCCTGAGAGTTGTGCGAAAGTTTAGTTTAATTTAAAAAATAGAAAGTTCATTTCCCGTTTAATAGAAAGTTATTGAAAAATATTTATAAAAAAAGGTGTATAAAAATTGAGAAAAACGAAAATTGGCATTTTTTACCATATTTATTTTTTTTACCTTTATGGTGGTAAAAGATATGATTTCACTACAAAATTGACACATTACTGTACAATACAGATAGAGACATTACTAACATATTAATGTAGCAGTTTAGAGTGATTGCTATGTTCGGACAATTTATATATATATACACACATTTATATAAACTAAATAGCTTTACTCATTTTTCATCTGCTTACATAAATCGGTATTCCACAATATCATCTATAATCATTGTTGTCTTCTATGTATAGAAGAATTTAAAGTCTCCAATTTTAAATCTCTCTTTCTGACTGCAAGACAATATAACTATCCTACTAAGTTCCTAAAATATATTATATACAATTCATGCAGGTAATGTGTCTATTGTCTTAGTTAATTTACTGGAGGCTGGGTGGGGTTTAGTTTTAAATTTGTAATTGGATGGATGGGTCGAGAGGAGGAAGCTTTCCTCACTATTATAAATATATATATATATATTATTTAAAAGAGTAAAACATCTATAAAAAAATAATAATAATAACTCTGGGATGAGCATATGAAGGCATATATATATATATTTGGACGGACAAAAAAGAGTTCCTATTCAGTGAATATACATTTTTAATTCTAATTTTAGCTTTTAAATATTCTCAATAAATATTGGAATAAATCTTTGAAAAATAAACCATATGAATGTATTTAGCTAGTATATATATTCATTAGAGTTTTAAATACAATAATCTTTTAAATATTTAATTGGCTATACCGGCTATTTATTATAATTCAATAATTATAATTATAATTTAAATAATATTCATTTATGTTAATTTGATTAATATACCTGTATTTTAACACTATCAAATAATTTTACACAACTGTTTCTGGCAAGACTTTTATAATCTCAATTCTATTATTACACATTCGACTTCTGGCGACATTGGTGTTTAGCCTCTTGATTTTGGCCACATTTTTACAACAAATTTGTGTTTCATCCATGTGATCTTGATCTGCATTGTTCCTGTTGGGTTTGCCTGTTTTGCAGTGTTTTTCAATTATTTTGCTTTCATAATACTTATGTTTTTATTTTTCTTGATGTAGATTCTTGTTCTATAGTAGGATAGGGCCTAAATCTGTGGGGAGAATATCTCTTTTCCTATGCCACGCCACCGAAATCCTACTATTTTGTTGTCTTTAATTATAATCTTCTGGGTATGGCCCCAGATGAGAGTCCCAGAGGTTATAATTTCCATTTCCGTTAATTTTTGTATAGTTTATTGGTCATTGTTTTTCGATCTTCATACTGGCCCTCTGTTTCTGTTGCTATATATATATATATATATATATATATTTTTTTTTCCTACGGGGTATGTAATTTTTGCAGTAATATTCTTTGTGTTTTACTTATTAATTATATATATAGATATATACACATATATATTAGTAAAAAACATATTTTTTAACGATTTTTTGAAATTTTAACCCTTCTGAGGCGGTAAAAAATACAGTGGAACCTCCCTAAGTTGGGCACTTTTCTGGGTAACGGAACATGTCCATGTAAAGAAGTTAATTAGTTTGGCTGGGCTGATTTAAAATACTAAGACTTGCGTTGTGACACATGCAAAAATCCAGGTACGATATACACTTAGTTGGAATATAAAAAAGAGACGTTAAATACTTGAAACTATTTTATTAAACATATACTATTGAAACTTTATTATAACGGGCGGTTATGGCTCAGCGAAAATAAAAAGACGTCCTATATGGACAGTGCAACTAAGATGGAATGACTTAAGAATTACGCCAGCACAGAATTACACATTGGCGAGAACAAACACTTGGCTGAAATCAATAACGCCAATTCCAGAGCAACCCTAACAGTTAATCCAATAAAATTAAAAATGACGTAATCGCGAGCAAATAATTTTAAAGACGTCGGAAGGGCAACAAATAATAAAAGCGCCAACACCAAGCCAAAGGAGGGGAATCAAAAGAACGTTAATTTTTCAAACGGACGCAAATATAATCTATTTTTAGCACACCGGTCTGAAGAGACGAATAAACAAAAAGAATAGAGCATACGGGGGAAAGCAAATATACAGATTTAAAAACCGAAATGGCAGAAAAATGAAAAACAGAAGTGATTTAGAATTCTTGAATTTTGGATAGATTGCATTAAAGAAAGCCAAATTAAATGATTAGTAAATTAGATATGTGATCTCCATCGCATATATACTCCCCTCAACCAGGAAAAAAATTTTGAAGAAATTTTTTTTAAATTATTTGCAATTAATGTCTTTAAAAATTTAAATTAAATTAAATGCTCTGTTTGGCTGGCTTAAACAATTAAGAAAAGCATAAACATATTCAGACAAAATTATACAATTACAAAATTATTGATGACCACCTCCTAAAAAATGTTCACAGAAAGAAAAATTGTCATGACAAAAATAAAAATAATAAGTGCTAGCAATAAAAATATAAATGTCGACAAAATAAAGAGGGAGCATTTAGCTCACAATACTAAGGGGCATTTTAGCATACCATTTCTTTCCAACAAGGGGCATTTTAGCACACCCTTTTTTTTAATAAGGGGCATTTCAGCACACCCTTTTTTTTTAATTGAGCATTTCAAGCTCATGTGCACATCAAAGATATACTGCTAATAATTGCAGTGACTGAGTACTCTAAATATTATTATTTTTAAAACAAATAACATGATCATGATAAAGTAGCTCTGTTCAATGGTTATAATTATAAGGCCTTTTAAAATGCATGCATGAAAAAAATCAGTCAATAAAATTTGTGGATATGTAAATTTACCATAATATGCCATTCAAAAATTGCTTTGATGGCTATTTATTACAAGTTTTGTACCATGGTAACAACAAGTGGTAGCAACAATTTAAATTATCTTATCTGGCAACATATAAACATGTATACATACATAGGAGAAGAAAAATAAACACATATTTAATACAAAATATACCCACACAAAATAACTATGAGACATTTTTGTTTTGGAGAAAAAAAATGAATCTATGTACAATGCAGTCTATGAACATCAATTTAATAACAATAAAATAATAATCTGTAAAAAAGACCTCCGAAATGGTGCAAGTGCTGTTGAATTGTAACTATTGTTTATGTAATTTATTTTAATTTTCTAACATAAAGATAATACAATGTCAATCTATATTTTATTATAAATTACTATTTTATTAAATTTTAGTTGTTATTATTTTTTTTAACCTTAAAAGCAAACATTACTACTAATTGTCAAGTTTTAAGAACATTCTTGAAGGAATGATATATTGGCAGACACGCGACTATTACGCGAGTAAACACGGTATCACGTTTCAATTACTATATAAATTTTGTTTTTGTAGCTCCACCCTACCCTACACTTTTTGAATTATGCGGTGATTTATGGATTCGTCACTAGTTGGCATAAGGGTCAATTGGATCCGTATTGGGCAATATCGATTAAAAAGTAGCAACTCAACATAGTATGTTGGCAAGGAGTCGACGGAATTCTGATATGTTTCACACGACTCCTGTCGGATGATCAAGAGAGAGGGCAAATCCTGCGCCATAATTGTCTAGACGACTCGTCAAGCAATTAAAGTATAATTGACCCGATAACAGACGCAATTAGCCTATTTGAGCATTGGAATATTGTCTATCATAAAAGCGAAATTTATAAAGGAATGCAAGTAGTCACAAGCAGCTGAACTTAAAAGATTCCGAGCTCAGTTTGACCAGAAAGTCCAATTTTTGCCAAGAAAATACTCCATATAGTAATACAACTACTAAAACATCTCCATCTTGCATATTTTTTGTGTGCAATTTAAATTCGTATTCTCATAGGGCTTGAGTCTAATCTAAACGGAGCCATTAGCTCATAATATTTGGATTCATATAAGCAAACTAAATTTTGATGCATGCGTTATTGAACTCTGGTAAGGCACAAGAGTTGATGCATTGTTTAACAATAAAGACACTCGAGTTGGTCTTTAGTATCTACATCTCACAAACGGAAAACTCTTATCTGCATAAACGTCAATTATTAATTTATTAATTATGCTTTATTTAATTCAAAATGAATACGGCACATTTCCTTTTTTCCTTTTTCTTTTATTCAATTTAAATAGTTACTTTTATTAATTGCTTTTCAATCAAGGAAAAAATAAAACTTAAAGCCTCAATAAATATAGATAAATCTGTACCGCTGGAATAGATTATGAGTTGTTGACTTTATCCGTCTGAATTGATTTTGAAATATTTTACATTGTATATGAATATGTAAATAGTTCCAAAACTCATGTTAATTGGCTCTGAATATTAATAAACTACTCTGCATGTTTAATATCTTGGCTGACCCAGGGAGCTCGGCCGGAGGATATAAATTAGCTGAATTATCTAACAAGTATTGGAAACTTGACATTTACAGTTGTAGTAAACCCTCTTACTGGGTCGAATGTCATTCTGTTAATCTGAACCGGCATAAACCTTAATATATGTCTTCCTCATCGCAACCTTTACATCTTCTTCAATAATTATGTAACCCTTCAATGAATGTTTAAATAAATTTTGAAAAATCGCCCTCTGCGTGTGCTCCAAACCGCCCTCTTCCGATCACTATATTACTGACTGTTCGCTAACTTCAACTTTCCATGTTGAAAAAGCCTCTTATTAGTCATTAGATATGCGAGCAAATTATGTAAGTCATAACCCATTTCAATGCGCACCCCCCATGCAACCCCATGCAACTGGCTGTGCGACACAGCCAGCTGCGTCAAAATAAGGGTCTCTAGATCTGTGGCACGCGATGAACGTTTCGATCGTCCGCCATCTTGCTGGTAGTTAAGTCGAGCGATGGCAACAGCTGCCCTTTTTTCAGCATTGTGCAATCTATCCAGCTGTTCTCGCATTCTTCCATTTTTCAGCAGATGTCAGTGCTGTTAAAAATAATCGTGACCATTTTTTTACGGGAAATGACGTGCTAAAAAGTAAAGGATTCTCGTGGAGCTATGTAACCCAAAACTATTTTTATAGAAATCAAATCTATTCTTCGTGACTGGCAACAGTCAAAACGTCAGAGTTTGGTGTTCCCAGAGCGGGAACATTGAGCGTTAAAGAGTTAACACGGGTGTCAAGTACTTGGTGAATCGGCCGCATATCAGAAAAACGATGCTTCCTTTTTTATTTATTTGTTTATTAATAATATTTTTAAACACATCAGGTATATTTTTATTTATTTAAAAACCTGATTAACAGAACTTTTTATTAAATAGTTTATGTTCACCCATTCAACCTTTTTTTCCTAATTAATATCATTAATTTAACAATTATCATTCTATTTCATTAAAAATGAATACTGCATATTCATTTCATCTTCTTTCCTTTTTTCACTTTTATTTTCATTTAATTTAAATATTCACTTTTATTGATTGGTTCTTCAGTCAAATTTATCAAAGAATAATAAAACTTAAAGCCTCAATAAATATAGATAAATCAGTATATGTGCCACTGAAAATTACATGAGTTGTTGCCATTACCACTCTGTCTTGATTTTGAGGTAGTATGTATCGTATATAGGTGCACAAATTTTTGAAAAACGCGTGTTAATTAGCAGTAAGCATTAATAACTTATCCTATGTGATTGATATCTTGCCTGACCCCAGGCCCGGACTGGCTATGTCGGCTTGTCGGCGATCAGGGGACCCCAGAGAGCCCCCAAAATGGATATATACTACTTTGTATTTAGAGTAATTTGATATGTTTATCAGAATAATTAGATTATTTATTTCCCATTAATCTTACATCTTTACTCAGTGCGCAGCGGAGGACCCCAGGAACCCGCGGTTCGAGTGGGGGCCCCGGAGAGTCAGGGGCCCCAAAAGCTCTAAAATAGTTGAACGTGGTTTTTAGGCAGGTAAGTCGAAATTCCAAATATCACATATTCTAATCCATCTAAATTGATCAGCAAGGGGCCCTTTTTCAATCTCTGGCCAAGGGCCACCCAAAGGAGCCAGTCCGGGCTTGCCTGACCCTATGAGCTCGTACGGAGACTGTAAAGTAATTGGATTATCTAACAAGTATCGAAGACTGACATTAACAATTTTGTAAACCCTCTTCCAGGGTCAACTGTCAATCTTCCATGAACCTGAATCTGCATAAACGTTACTTTATAGAGTGGATCCGAGTGAAACTCAATCATAGCACTAAAACAAATTAATTTCTTATCTACTTTTTATCAATGTATAGCAGAACCATTCAAAAGAAAAGAAAAAAAAAAAAAAGCCACGACATTTATTTGAGTAAACCTGTTATCTCTCTGCAAAACAGCTGGAAAATGAGCAATACAAGCAATTGCAATGTTGGATAACGGTTATTATTCAGCCGTGACTTACGGCTATATTACATGTTGTGACACTAAATTAAGTTACGATAATCAAGTCATGTTTCCTTCTTTATCTGTCAAATTCCTCGAGTCAAAGAAATTTTTTTTTCTTAAAGAATTCATCAGTTTTGAACGAATAGCTCCGTTTTATCAATATCAAACGCTAAGCAATTACTCAGTTTATTGCATCAGGGCAGTGCTACCAACATGATTCATAAAAATCAGCCCGTCGCTTTATTGGATAAAATGATAAATCACCCAGTCCCCACCGCTTTAATCTTCAAGACAGAACACCCACTGCTCCAGAGCTGCAAATGAATGCGCTATACTTTCATCCTAATGTGTGAACACTCCAGCGATTTCAGCCTCAAATATTTCCGGGGGGGCATATACGCAGTTATTTCAAAACAGTGCAGATACCGAAACCAATCTAAGATGCGGGGATATTTCTCTTAAAACACTCATGAGGGGTTAAAATAGCTTTCGCGGAAACTGCTTGACAAATTTTGGAAAGAGAAAATCAAAAGAGACTATTTTGAGTAGTGGACAATTCCATGGTATATGAGCTATTGACATGATGACTGAACATTGATAGCTAAACTATTCTCATTGATAAAAGGAAAAATAAAAAATATATATTCCATAACTTTCAACTTATGGAATACGTGTTAGGAAGCAATGCTAACTACTATCTACTAACAATCTGTAAAAACACATGTACAAACTGTAAAGTAAGTCATTTACAATCAAATGAGTGAGAGGAAAACAAAACATTTATATAAAATATTTTATTAATAAATATTAATAACACTTGAGCCACAAAATGATTTTTTGAGAGCTAAAATGTGATCAGATACATACATACATGAAAAAACTAACAGTAATATAGATTTGTATTTTTAACACGTTCCAACAAGGTTGAAAAGTGTTTATGATTTCGGTTTGTCTGTCTGTCCGTCCGTCCGTCCGTACTTTAACTCCCGTAAAATATGCATTGATTTCTACAAAATTTATATATTTTATTCCTTGTACTGTACTGTACCGTGCGCCCTATTGAAAATGGCGCATGTTGCATTTATAGTTCTTCTACAGAAGGATTCAAAATATTTCCAATACATTACGCTCTGTGGGCAGTGATTCTTTAAAGCGTATTTTAGAAATATTCGGCTATTTGAAATGTAGCAAAGCTTATATGTGTTATTACGGATTACAAGATAAAGCTCTCCATCGAAAATAGTGTCTGTATCACTAATAGTTCTTCTACAGGAGTACTCAAAATTATTCTGCATTACGTTCAATAGCAGTTTAGAGACAGGCACCCATTTAAAGCACGATACTATTCCACTACAGATCTAACGACGATCACGTGCCTCCCTCAAAAGTTGCACCAAAAGTCGCCAATGTTGACGACGTTTGCAATAAATCGTCAAATACGGTGGAAAAAAATGTTTCGAAAAGTGAACCCAGCTTGGCGATATTTTCAGTATTTGGAAAATACATCTAATTAGAGATATTTTAGAAATGCAAAATATATCTAATGTGATAATATTAAGCTATGACGATTTCAATGGGAGTTATGAAAATCCGTTACTCCCGCTCTAATTAATCGATTTAGTGTGTTGTGTTAAAGGAGAGCTACGTAAGGATTTTGCTTGAAAGAGTGTTTTGATGAGTGAACGCGTCAAAAGATATTTGACGTTGTAACTGATTTATTATTGTAGACAAGATTATTTCAGCTCAACTGTACTATTATAAAACGAATAATATCCACGAGCTTTATAAAAATTTAATTTCATGAAAGTTACTGCCTTTTGATTACTCAGGCGTCGCCAATAAAAGGACAAGTACTAAAATTTTCTAGCATGTTTTTTAATGAAAGCCGCGCTATGGAGCAAGGCCAAAAACAAGTGGCGTAGGGGGGGGGCACCACCAGGGAATACGACCGTGGAGTGGTTTCCGACCTGAACTTCCCTGTAGGAAAGACAAACACCTTTCCAAGTCTTTATTATAAATCTAGTTTTCATACAGATTATATTACGCAGAGCACATGCTCAATACTGCAACACAATACATTTTACTGCACAACACACTCTATAATACATTTTACTACAACTCATTGGCACCGGACCCGGGAGCAGCACCCAAAGGGCTCCAAATTGTATGTACAATTTTGGCAAATAGGAGGGGGCGCCAAATCTTCAGTTGTCTCCGGGCCTTGAAAGCCCTAGCTACGCCTCTGCTAAAAACCGCATCAAAAATCTTAAATGGCGTTAGTAACTAACGGTACCAAACGCTTAGAGGTCTCACAGACATAGAGGAATTTTCATTAAAATGCACATTTTGAAAATTATGAAACTCATCTACCTTGTATTGGCAAAATCTCAACTATAATCATATAAAAAATTAGCAATAAGCGTGATTCGTGCTGTCACGAATTTGCGAGGCGTCTCCTAACGAATTTTGGAAGATACTACGAGCTCTGATCGAGATTCACGCCCGTTACTATAGTCAGCTGTTCCGTGGAGAAAGCTCCCAACAATTTTAATTCTCGTAATTGCTAAAAGACATGTAATCCTTTATTGATTAAAAAAAACTGTCCAAAAATGCATTCCCTGATGCGTACTACGATAGACACACTTGGAAAATACTTCTCTCCTGGCATAAAAAGTATGTTAAATAAGCAATGAGACTACTAACATTACATTCAAAGTTTTTAAAAAAAAATTCAAATTAAGAAAAATAATCGCCTTACTCTTCACTGCAATCAATGTTTTCATAGATCTGTATGCACGAATACCCACCCTATTCGCCTGATTTGGCGCATGCAGACTTTTTTCGATTATCGAAAATGAAATGTGTTTTAAAATTTAAAAAGTTTCAGCAACATTGGGGACATCCAAAGTATTTTGACCAACAGACTGAAGGACACACTATCAGGACGTTGTTTCAACAACTTGTTTGATCAATGCAAACGTTGCATGGAGGGCCAAAGACGTTATTCTGAATTCTTGTAATTGCGAAATTTAATTTCGTGATTTGGATATAATAATACTACTCTTATTAATAATTTGCTTCATTGTGAATGGTTTTTTAACCTTATTTGTAAATAAAAAATAGTATGCTTATACATCATTAAATATTTTAAATAGCAGGTAGTTGCTTATTCATTTTCTATTCTATTTATATATGTTTAGTGATTTATGCAGGAAGTGAAAATGCACTCCTGTTCATAATTTAGTTTCTCCCTGTATTGTAGAGACAGCTCATTTATATTTTTGTGACAAACTTTCTTTCGGGAGGAGGGACGTAAAGTCCAACTTTCATTGTTTCACTGATAAGTGATGTAGTACATGCTTGGCAAGTTAATTAGTGACGGTAGTGTGGAGCATTAGTCTCTACACAGCAGACAAAAAAGTAGTGCCTATTAAGTATTTATAAATTCACACGCGTTTGAGAACATTCACGGAACAATTAAGTTAGACCGAGTGCATAACAGAACATTCAAGATCCTTCATTTATTTGCAAAAGCTTATAATAAAAAGTGCTATTTATCTGGGACACATACAATGCTTATATAAAGCGTTAAGGCCTTTAATTTAATCCATAAACCTTTTTTAGATTTTTCTACTAAAAATGTGTGCGATTTAAACACACGTAGACAATGATATTTAATTGTAAAAATAACATAGTTAACCTACGCAGATTTATTTAGGGTGTATCAGATACAATGAATAATTACAGTTGTGTGTAAAGTGTGAAAAATTGTTTAGCAAACTATGATCGTAAATTTGATTTAACGCCTCAATACACATTTTCTTTAAAATCTCACCAATTGATGCATGGAGACCACAAGTTTTGAACCCCATATTGCTACAGTTGTCTTGTGCTGAAAAGCTATAGGCAGCACTGCTTACTTTATTGCCTTCACAAAACATCAATTTGACCGGCTATAACGTTTCTCTAAATAATACAAGTTGACAGAATGTGCTTAATTAGAGAAAATAATTTTCATTAATTTTAATAAATAATTGTAAATAAATATTTTTTAATTTAACACGAGAAGTTGTTTGTTACTTTTTAAAATCTAATTAATTAATGTTCTAATAGAAATAAATGGGGAGTAAGGACGTAGCACTAAAATTGATCATTTTAACCTTCTTAGAAATATTGACCATTAGTCCATGGGTACCCCAGGAAATAGAACAACCGGATAGACTGCTCAATGTTGAAAAAATGAAACTGTTGCCACTGCTAGATTTAACCGGCAGCAGCATGGCAATCGATCAAATCTCCAGTCGCGTGCCACACAGCCAGCTGTGTCAAAGAAGACTTCTTTGGATCTGTAGCATGCTACTGGCGATTTTTTCGACTGCCATGTTGCTGATTGTTGATGGCAACAACTGCACTTTTCCAGCGTTGTCGCCATTGGAGCAGTCTATCCAGTCGTTCTTCTATACAACAGTACCGCAGCAGCACCTATTTAAGTAAGTTAACCATCACAATCATTTTAAAAACTTTTATGCAATCCGAAGAACTCACATAAAGTAAATTTTTCAAATTTCAATTTTGTTTCTCAAATAGGCTTGATTATTACAACTTTATGGAGGGATGGTTGTAAGACAATGAGTCTGTTTTGTGTCAATTAGCAACTGCAAAACTTATAATCGCGAAATCTCCATGTAGCAGGGTGGCCATAGCGCGGCTCATGTAGGCGAGTGTGGCTCTTTTGCAAATAAAATAGTGTGTGTATGAGAACACAGTACACTAAAACATCCCAATTTCCAATAGTGATACATTTGTTAATTTCTTGCAAGTTAAGACACTTAAGAGTATTACTCAAAAATATTTTTAGAAATTATACTAATTCTATGAAGCAAATTTCGCCGACCGAGTTGTATGGTGGGTAAAGCAGCGTACTCCGATTTCAGGTTCGGCGGCCGGGGTTCGATCCCCGACTGGGTGTGGTTGTCATGTCCGTCCCTTCATAGGGGGCGACGTTGGTCCACCTACTAGGTGACCCCATAATAAAGTGGCCAACACCTTCCGGCCGTTGTAAGGGACAATGCCTAGTTGGCAAAGTACCCGCCAGTTAGAAAAAAATGAAGCAAATTTCTGAATCAATCCTTTAAAAGTTAAAATTCGCATGTGGAGGCTTTACAAATATTCTCCTCGGATCTTCGTTATGAATTTACAAAAGTTTGGTTAATGACTTGTTGCAGTAGATCTCAAAAGCTCAGTTAAATGCTCATCAGTTAAAATAGCTCATGCCTGATGACAGTTTTTGATAAATTTAATTTTCGTATACAAAAACTCACAACAATTCGAAACACCGAAAACTGAAATCAGTCGCCTGCGCTTCCTATGTTATTTTAGGATATTTTGTTCCGGAACCAGTTTCCAAAATTTGACTTTACCTGCTTCAATTTTCTTAAAGTATTTTTTTAAATAACATTAAATTTTCGCATTGTATTTAAAAAAAAACAATTTACGATTAATATTATTTTTGTTCAGAGTGTATAGTTTTTCATGTTTATTTTTATAAAAAATAAATAAGATAAAAACATGTAGAGCCACCCCCTACTGTCTTCAATTCTGTTCTGTTTTGTTTTCATGGATTATGGGGGGTTCAGCACCTCTGCTCGTATAGCATTTTGTACCAACTCCAAATCCAGATCAGATCGATAGCGGCAGCACCTGCCAAGTGTGTTCATTTCTACCACAGACTCCCGAACAGCTCATTTCTACCTTATTCAGGAGCTGATAGATGGCAGCACTACCAATCGTTAGGCGGTCTTTGGTTGGTCCCAGAATCGAACTCACAACCTTTCGGCTGCGAAACCGACGCCTCTCCCAACTAGGCTATCGCGGCCAACTACCCCCACAATCAAGATTTATCTTTCTAAATTAAAACGCATTTATTTGCCACGGTTATAGAATATCTAAGACCTCCACCATGGGCAAATGGATAAGACACTGAAATTGGTAGATGGCTGAATTGTGTGTCCTATCACTCTGCTGTCGATCTAACGGTCTAGAGGTTTGGATGATTTTCTCCAGATGTAACGTGAATGCGCGTTAGAACCCCTTAAAAAGTCCTCCACCCAATGCACCCCTCCAGTAGGCAGATGCCCCTCGTGTAGACTTGCCATAACACAAAACAGACATTATAATGAGTGTTTTTTTTTAAAGCCCAATTGAAAAAACCCAACAACGTTTTTATAAAATTTTAACTTTAAAATATCATCTTTAATTGCATGGCTAATACATCTCTTAATATCAGTACACGACTTGTAAAGCTTATAAACAGCCCTCCTCCCTTCCCTACCACCACTACACACGAAAAAATAAAATAAAATAAATCAGATTGACTTCTGGAGAAAATTTGTAGGACTGTCATTTGAATTAAAATGAATAAGAAGTTTTTAATCATTACAAAACATTAGTTTAATTAGTTAATTTTCTAATAATTTTAGTTAAGTTTCTAATTCAGCACCAGTATAGTACTTTAATTTCATTGTTAAAATTATTTACTAATAATCAATTTATCTAAAAAATTGGTTATTATCATTATTATTAGATTTATACATTCTTTATAATTGATATTTGTAATTTATGTTTATTAATTTAATCACTTTTCATATATAAATTTTTGCAATCAATTAGTTGCTTAAGTTATGCTTAGTAATTAACAAAGTTTTTTCAATCATTCTGAACCCCCAGTCCTTCCCTTAAAAAATCCCTGATTAAACCAAAAAACTCTCATAAAACCCGAAAAAAAACCTAGCAAGTTGGGGTTTTTTTCTGAAAAAAGGGGGTTTTTAACAATCCTGCTCTTAGACCAAACAAGTTTGGCCACCACAAATATATAGCGATGACAAGTAGGCTTTTCAAATCTCCTAACCATCCCCCATTCTGTTTACAGAAATTCAAATTTGAGCAAGTCTTTCAATCCCCCCCCCCTCCTTCCTTTCTGGTTATATCCTAGCGTTTACATCTTCTAAAAAAACACATTTCGACCAAGAAAGAAATCTGAAGACGTATTTAAAAAAATAATAATAAAAATAAATAAATAGACAAAAAGAGTCAAGTGCACCAAACTGTGTGTGGCTCTCTAAATCAGATAAATACTGAGAAAATAAATTACGAAAGTAATAACGGGCTCGAATAAAACTTACATTCGAAAGACCCACCCCCGATCTCCCCTCAAAAGAATGCACACTCACGCACACGCACACACAGAAAAAAAAAAAAAAAAAAAAAAAAAAAAAAAGTTTTCGGAACATTCATTACTCCCATGCCTCATAAATAACTACAACTGAACGTTTAAAAACGTTTCTCTAAGTCAACGACAAACGATTTTTTATGCCGTGCCAAGTAATAATGTTTTGATTTCAGGCGGGTGCAGTAGTTTTTCGGAACAGAATCAGAAGGGGCAAATGTAATCAATCCTCTTATCTGCAGGGAGGTATTTTATCTATTAGCTAAGGGTCAACGGGGGTCACTTAATTTCGTTTTATCTGATTTCTCTCGAATTACAATGTTTTGACCGCTGTGAATGAGGTGAACATTCTAAGCACCCTCGTGAAGTAAGTGGTGACGGTCTTAGGAACTTGGGATGCAAAATTATTGATTTAAAATTCCAAATCATGCATTTTTTCATAAATAAATTAAAATAATCATCTTTCCAATAGCTAACGAGCGAATTTTAAATTGGAAAGAAGAGTTTTGAATCTTGTTTTTCCTAGAAAAACGAAGTTTCACTAATAGGAATTTTAAGTACTTTCTTAAAAGATTCAGAGTCCTAGCCTAAAAATTTATTTTATCCGGAAATAAAATAGTGTTATTTTAATAGCAAATACCCAAGTAAAATTTTGTATTCAAAGAACATTATTAATATCGATATGCAATGTAAGTCTTTTTAATCAAAATAATATATTAGAGTATCAGACATGTAGTCGTAGTGAATACAAAGTCCAGCATTTCGAAGGATAATAATAATGATGATAATAACATCCAGTTGAACAGGTTAAAAAGTGCGTGTGAGGAATGTCATATAATTTAGACAAAACTTGACATTCTAGAATCTCGAATAAAATAATCAAAACATTTTCTATGGGAAAAAAAAAATTCATAAATCGCAATTTTTATCTATCTACGGTAGGATGTCCACAAAATATAACTCTGAACTTGAAAATATAACTCTCCAGGTGAATTTTTAAACCTGCTGATTTTTTTGACGCGCAACATAAAGGATGAAAATGATTTAACTGGTGTATAAAAATATTTTTTCACTACCTTAAAATACACAATTCTAAAACAAAATTAAAAAAAATAAATTCAGAAACTTAATTTTTACACTGACACTCTTCAAATAATTGTAGATTTGAAGGTTGGCCTTTACATGTTTTGTTCAAAATGCGTCAAATTTTCATTGAGTTTTTCTCTAATAATAAAGGGTCAGTGGCGTAGCCTAGAGGTTAGACCCCCCCCCCCCATGAGGAATTTTTTTGGCCGTACAAAATGCATTTTCATAACTCTCTAATCTCCCACACGTATACATATATATATGAGTTGCAGTAGTCGTAACCCCCACCATGAAAAATTTCTCGCTACGCCACTGTAGAGGCTTAACAAATTCTCTCTCTTGTTTGCAGTTTTCCTTTTTAAATTACTAAAAACATATTGGCTCATTTTGCAGTTGTCGTAATTTTGTTTGTATTGTGTGGAGAAAAAAAAAGTATTATTACGATAACAAATATTTTATTATTTATATCAGCTGAATAAATTGGAATACTGTTTGAAAGTTGTGAAATAATGAATAATTGAATGGTTTTGTATTGTATATTTGACAAATTAGCAACATTACACTTCGTAAGTCGCACCTTTTCCTTGCATAGGCCTCAGTAAAAAGTATGTCAAAAATTTAAGTGGAAACACAAGTTTTTATTAAACTACCAAAACAGATTTTCCCACGTTAGTCTAAATAACTTTTGACTGAATTTATTTGCCTGAGGTAAAAGTCAGTCAACTGAAAAATACCCGGTATAGATTATGTACATAACATTTTACTACAAAACATAATTATGTGCATAGGCTTTGCACTAAGCAAGAGACGTAAAGTTCCGTTCACTTAATTCAAACTTTCACTGCAATGCACCTACAATTTATATTATTTAAAGCACATGCATATCAAAAAAAAAAAAAAATGTGTTTTAATTTTAAAGACTGTAATCAAGAGCTCATGTTTTCTAATAAAAAAATATTCCTGCCTTCAGCTTTATAGTTTTAAAGCTATATGAAAATTTTACCGTAAAAACAACTTTACGTTATTTGCCGATTTCCAAGACGCTGGGAGAGCTCGACTCAGCAAAATATTTCATTTTTAAGAGTTTTATCCAAATCGCATAATTTCCTGAATCGATTTTTTGTCTTAAAAACTTCTTCGTAATTACACAAGAAATATACCAAGTAAATGTAAATCTACCAATGTAGTAATTTATCAAAAAAAGATATCAAAATAATTTGTTTTCACTACAAATCAATTTTAATTAATTTTTGAAGCGATTAATTTTTTGATCAATTTCATAATAATTATAGAATATAATACACTAAAATTTCCCTTCCTTATCTTCATATACTTTCGAAATCGGTCAATAATTCAATATATCGACTAGTTCAAACATCAGTCGGCAAGTTGAATTATTCATCAACATCCATTTAAGGATTCTTCCAAAAAGTTTTCATAACATCCATTTGCAGACTTTTCTTTTATACGACCATCAAATTCGGAAATATCCATCTTCAACCCTTCTCTGGTTACTTATTCCGAGAGCAGCAGCAAAACTGTTTATGGTGGAAGTTTTTACGAACACGGCGAGGGACTGATTTTACATCGTTAAATAGCACGAGTGCATTAAATAATCCATAAAATGTGCTCGCGAATTTAAGTGCATTAAAACTAATTTGCCTAATAGCGTTTTAATTTTTGCAACCGTTTTACGAAGAGGTAACAAAACTGAAACAAAAGAATACAGTATTTATAAACGCAATAAAGCCGATTAAAATTCAACAGCGATTTCGACCGTTCACAAAGCGTAGGGTTTTTAATGCACTTTGGGTTGTTTAACCAAATTATGCAACAGAAGGGAATTTCTTTGTTTGTAGCATCACAAATTACAAAAAATAAAATATTTCCGGGCACAAAATTATTTAAAAAGCCCTAGATTTTTCTCAAAACAATAAACAGGCACAATAATGCAATATGCCATTTGAAACCATACAATACACCAATTTTGGCGCATACGACGCCACGATTTGTGCACTGTTCTAGATCATATGCATTGAAGACAAAAATATCATTGTTTAAAATAATATAAACTGATTGCTTAAAAAGCACTTAGCATGATAATTTTCACAAAATCTAATTAAAAGAATTTTGTGATCGCATGTTCAACAACTTCTTGAAAATTAATTTTACTGTAATTGTCGCAAAAACTCTTATTTTTTCGATATTCAAAATAATGTAGGTTGTTGTTGTGGGATTATGGCCATTATCTGCACGAGGGATCTAGGTCGAGAGATGGAGGAGGGGGGGGGGGGTCACGTGGGAGTCTTTCTAAGGCGCCCTAACCCGTATTTACGCTACGTTTCGGAGGAAAGTACGAAAAACTCCCAACTGTTAAGTCGGCGGATGCGACCTGGTTTTGAACCAGGCACCTTCCGTCTTCCAGTTCAAAGCGCTATGTGCTAGGCCTCTGGTCGGGCCAAAATTAGGAGAGACCGAGGGGAATTGAAACAATTTTGATATTGTGCTTCACATATAAAATTCTATAAATGCAAATTTTATGAGTTGAAGTGCCAATTGATAGCTCATTTCTTAATTTTTCAGATGACTGTTCCTAAGAAAATGCAATTATAAATTATTTGGCGAAAAATTGATTTGAACGTGATACATCATTTTGTTTCAACTCCTTCGACCGAAGGGAGTTGAAACAGTTTATCTTTGTACAGAATTAAGAGATTTTAAGTAGAAAGGATGATGTAGTGTAAAGGTATTTAAAAAAAATAAAAATTCTAAGATGAAATTTAACAATTCAACAATATTTTTAAGTTACATTCTAATCATTTTAACAATATTTTTGTACTGATCTGAGCAAATCTGAATTGATACTATAAATCTTAAAAATCACGTCTTCTCATTAAATTTTTTCTTTTAAACTTTTAACAGATGGAAAAATGCTGTATTAAATGATAATTAACAAGTATAACAATAATTAAAGCAACGATTTGGGAAACAAAAATCCCATTCTTTACAAATCTAAATCTTAGAGGCCTAACCATTATAACTTCAGTTGCTTATAAGTACGATACAATCACTCTTATTTTTCTTTATGAATTCAAGTTTTCAAAAATAATCTCGCGCATGTTTATTATAAGAAAACAAGAAACGTAAATCATACTAAACACATCGATTATAAAACCCTTTCCAATACAATATTTTTGCGCCAAATTTGGCGAGATTTTGGATATAACCTCAAAAAAGCTGTACAAAATTTTTAGTGCAATTTTTTGCGACCCCCTGTTTTAAAAAAAAACTTAAAGGTTATTTCCATTTAAAAAAAGTATAAGATGTGACAGACGTCTGTTGTGTTGTTTGTTTTTCCCTCTTAGGTTTGACATTCATCTGGACACCTTTTGGTTGAAGACCAAGCAGGCTCGGGATTTGGTCGATCGACAAGCTCTAAACGTTGGTCGGCAATAAGTTTTTAGGTATGAGGAGGAGAAGAGGTTGATTGCCCATGCAATCGCAATGTCTTCTTCATTCGGCTTCCCACTGAGGAAGTTTGCGTTGAGTGGTGAAGGCGTATCTCTATGATCTCGACCTGCTCTATGATCTCGACCGAGAGATGGCAACATTTTTAGCAAAGAGTGGGTAAACTCTCATGAAAGGTCACAGATTTTTCGAGAGCTGGCAACCGACCTATTGGTTTAAGGTCAGAAAAATATCCTGTTTGAATGCGTGTCAAAAAATGTCACTTAGGCAAGGGCCTCCATGCATGCAGAAGTGATTGACACGTTTTCTGGCCATCTGGAAAAAGAGCTGGACGGTATTCGGGGCACCAAACATTTGGAAATGCGCAGAGACAAATGCACAAGATTATCCAGGGAGCAAAACAGTGATAATTGATACGAACAGGAAAGAAAATGTGATTTATAATACAAATGTAACGATGCGAATGCAAAATCCTATAATAGTTAACGTAAATAAACTTTTGATAAAGTAACATTATGCCAATCTTTCCCCCCCCCCCCAACCATATTCAGCTAAAAACAATGCTGTCACAAAGTTGCCATACCTGAAGAGTCAACTTTGTGACAACTTTTAACCTAAATATAGTTCGTATTGAAGATGCGGATTTGTAAGAACATACCGTCGTGTGTGGGAAGGTTGTGGCAACGTTATGACATTATTCATTCGCGTTTGTGTTTATAATTCTTCAGCGAGAGAATGAAAACGTCCGAAATCTGACACAAAATAACCCCATTTTACGGTAGTTACGCTATTCTAAAAACTCTTTGAATTTCTTGTACGTCATGCATGATTATACATTACGCATGTTAAAAAACAAAAAAAACAGGGTAGTTATAATTAAACTTCCCTTATAAATATGTTTGCCAGACGTCCCGGTTTGCAGACAAAATCCCGGTGTCCCGTCCGGTTTACTTCACGTCCCGGTAAAAATTAAATTTGTTTATAGATGACAAAAAAAAATAATCAACTGTGAAGGATTATTTAGGATAATTAGTACTTTGTCATTTATTTGACTGTACTGTATGAAAAGTTGTGGTCTGTTAAGAATTATTGTTCAAATTTGTATTCCTTATTCAAAGTGTTTCTTCTTACTTAACTTATAAATATTAACATATAACAAATAAAATATTTAAATTTATATGCTTGTGCCATTTATTAATATCCCTGGTTTATGTTCCGAATCAGTAACTATTTATTCATAGCATTGAGAATAAACTACCCTCTAAAACGCTCCAAAAACCCTCCAAGGGTGTGTAGTGTCGGGGTCGTCGCCTTGCCGGGGCTCCGGTAGTGTACCCTCGTGGAAAAATTGTAAATGTGGTGTTATGGCCAATTATTTACTAGAGGGATCTAGGCCGAGAGGGGATTGATCTACATGGGGGTCTTTCTAAGGCGAGAAAACTACGGAAAACTCCGAACGTTTAGGTCGGCGGACGCGACCTGGTTTTGAGCCAGGCGCCTTCCTGGCACGCGTTGAGAGCATAAACGTGTTTAGTCATTGGTCGGGCAAATGTATTCTTGATCTTGAATACCCGGGAGGCTGGGGGCATTCCGGTGTCCCGGTTGAACATTTCAGAAATCTGGAAAGCCTACTTATAAACAGCATTCCGCAGCTGAAACGGGCAAGCAGTTTACAACCAATTTTAGCATATGGACAGTACTATGCATGATATGCGCTGGAGAAAGTTTCATTAAAGTTTTGTTTAAAAACTGTTGACTATATGGCACTTGCATGGAAAACGGGTGAATCTAGCTCACGAATAATCGAAATTAGCTAATAAATGTTGATGAACTATTGAATAAATGTTGAAAATATTAGTGCATTTTGAGTTATTCATTTCCATTGTTAAATTTACAGTTTTTTCATGCAAGTGTCACCAAAAGGCCATTTTATGAACTAAACTTAAAAAATTCAAAAAATACTTTCTTCGCATCTTGTGTACAGTCCATATCGCTGTTACTGATTCCAGCAGTACAAATAACACACATTAATTTATCCGCAGGTCACAATGATATATTAAAATAAATACCAATGAATCTTTCAACAACAATATTTATTTTCACATTCAAATGTTAATACAAACCTGTGTGCGGTTGCCTACCTACTATACTACTTGAAATTAATTAATCTGAAGTAGTTTTATTATACTTTTTTACACATGGTATTTTTTACACAAAGTAATGAATAATTTAGCTGGATTTTTCACCGTTTCAATATTACTTTTTATTTAATTTGTCACTTAAATTTTATGTAATAGAAAAATTATATATTAATTTAAACTAAAATTAACTGAGATAATATGTTTAAGTAATTCCCATTAAATCATTTATTACAAACCATGTTACTAAACAGATTTAAAAAAAAAATGTAAATGGGCATTAAAAACAATCTTAGAAAAATAAATAAACAAAAATTTAATTTTATCACATAAATAGGATGTTTACAGATATTAATATACAGTCGAACCTCGATTTAACGAATTCTCCGATTTAACAAATATTTTTTTCTGTCCCGACAAAAAGAGTGCTAAAATGCTCTGATTTAACGAACAACAATCGCTGAAATAAAATTCACACATAAAACTGAAACTTTGAATTTTTCGCACACAAAATTAATATCGAGAGCTTTGGAAAGTCAAAACAAAGAACTATCAAGGATTTCTTTCTAAAGTGCCAATAAGTATGTATTTATTATGTATTAAGCTTGAAGAACAAGTAACATGGAAGAATTTAGATAATTTTAAAGTTGATGTCCTAACGTATTACTTATAATTTTTAAGCTCGCAATAAACAATAATCATTCTTTTTTTTCATATCTATATCTAAGGGTATTTTGCATTGATATTTTTATATCATACTCTTTACAAAAATTGATATTCGATTTAACGAACGGATTTGTGGGTCCCAATCAATTCGTTAATTTGAGGTTCGACTGTATTATTTTTATTTCCAATCATATAAATTAGTACGGTGCTAAAAACTTGAACATGAATGTGACCGAAAATGGTTACAGCCAAGATAACGATTGAGCGCACTTTTTTCACGGTCAATCAAATTTCCATCTTCATCAAAGTTGCTTAAGAATTTCAGTTTCTTCGAACTGCATTCTTTAAACTTCTTCGCTGTCATTGACGTGATATTGGTGTCTTTAACACAAAGAGATTTCAACCTCAAGAACATGCTCATGTACACAGTGTGAAAAACACAGTCACCTATATTGACGTAACCTATATAAAGTTCCTTCAGCACTGCACCATTGTTAATGATGGTGAGAGCGCCCTCGTTGGAAATGTCCGTTCCCTCAACATCCAGAACCTCCAGATGGCGTATGATATCTACAATGGACTCGATGCCCCCATTGTTGACGCGGAAGCAGCCCTCGAAACACAAACAGCGCAAGTTTTTCAGTGGCGTAAAGACGTGCAGGTCCTCGCTTGTCAAAAAGTTGCTTATGCCGCTCACATCGAGGCAGGTCAAGTAAGGAATGAACTTCTGCGGGCGAGTGGTGAAAAAGTGGTAAGGGTTCAGTTCGCAATTTCGGATACTCAGGTGTCGGAGGTTCGACGGCATGTCCTGCACTGACACGCAGTTGAGGCCGCAACACATGAGGACGAGCTTTTTCAGTCCGGGACATTTAGTTCTCAAATTGAAAAATGTCTCTCTGGTGATGTGGACCACTCGAGACGGAGTAGAATTCAAAAACTGGAATTCTTCAAGATCTTTGTGAAAGTGATATTGGACGAGGCAAGGGAACTTCCGTTCCATAATGTGCCTAGTGACAAATATTTTTCTTCTCAGGCTCAAAGAATGGGTGAGTTTATACCACCGACGACAAACCCTAAAAATAAGTGAGTACGTTAAAGTAATAAAAGCTTTAAAATGCTTAGGTTAAAAATAAATACTATAAAAACCTAGATTTAAAAAGGTGCAAAGAATATGACATCAGCGATGACGGCACAGAAGCGAACATCTTTTAATCTAGGTTTTTTTTAAGGTATATAATTCACTTAAGTAAAGAAATGCGATCTACAATACCATAATTGATTATCATTATTAACATTTTGAAATATGTTTCCATTAGTCAGAAAAATAATTCTTTTTTGTTTTTTAAATGAATTCACATCTATTTCAATATGCTTGTGTACAGTGCCGCAATTAGAGTTTCCGTCATCAAAATCAAACCTTAATTAGGGCATACCTGTCTCATGAACGACACCTTATTTTGGCACGGCTTCGGGAGCTCATGGTGCATTAGCACCCCTTCAGTTTGGCCCTGTGTGTGTGTATATATATAGCATACTATGATCATTTCAT
Organism: Cheiracanthium punctorium; assembly: GCA_038373885.1. Classification (NCBI taxonomy): domain Eukaryota; kingdom Metazoa; phylum Arthropoda; class Arachnida; order Araneae; family Cheiracanthiidae; genus Cheiracanthium; species Cheiracanthium punctorium. The sequence continues at coordinate 287,166 of JAWZYV010005333.1, forward strand.
GTGCCCCTCCCATAAATAAAAAATAATCTTGTTCTTTTTTTGGGGGGGGGCTTTCATTTTTTAATAAAATTTATATATATTTTAATTCAATCACAAAAAGTGACAAGTAGTAGCCATTGTCTCAAATAATGTATAATCCCAGGGGCGTAACCAGGGGGTGGCTGATGGGGCTGTAGCCACCCTCGAAAGGAGTAAACATAGGATATGAAGAAAATTACGTATTTGTGGATAAATTTGAAAGTTTCCCCAGATATCTCCATAGAATATTTGAAAGTTCTCCTTGAGAAATTTGAGGTTAACTACAGACCTAAGCAAAAAAAAAAAAAAAAAAAAAAAATTCTAATGTGTTTTTCCATCTGCAAAGATTTTAAACTCGTTGTATTAGGTTGTAACGAAAGTTTCCCGCAACCGCAAACATCGTCAGCACACAGTTCGCGTTGATGTATTTGCTCATATTTTGTCAAACGATTTTTGGCATTTGAAAGAAAGAGGGTTACTTTATAACACTGTGTTGTGAAATCTGTAAAAAAAATATAGTTATCATTAAGTATAAGGTGTCCCAAATGGAACTATCCCTCTAGAGGATTAGAACCATCATTTACTTCCATTTGTGTTGCAAAAAGTCAGCTACGTAATATCAACAAATTATGAGTCCAGCTTTAAGTACTATTGTTGTATCATGTGACACTGTGCAGGTTTGGTACCGAAAGTTCAAAATCAGTTATCTAAGGAGTTAGAAGTTAGTTTTTCAGGCAGATATGGCGGAAAACTTTCGTTACAACCTGATATTTTTTTTTTTTTAACTTTAACCCTTTCTTTTCTTTGATCCATTTATTATGCGAACACTTTTAGGCAAAATAAATGGGGGGCATTCCCTTCACCTTTGAGAAAAAAAGATATATCGATTTTTATAAATTATATTGCATTCTAGATTTTGAGTTCTCAGCCACCCTCGAAAAAAAATTCCTGGCTACACTACTGAATAATCCCTGTACATGTTTCATATTTAATTTGAGATATAAAAATTTATTCAAGAGAAAAATGATTTTTTTTTTCCAAGAATTATTTTCACACATTTTTAATACAATTATTCCCTTGCAGGACTTCACATTTGGGCAATAGTTCCCAGCAACACAATGCATTAGTACAAGTCAGTCATTGACAATTTCAGCTAGTATTGCCCAGTGTTAATATAGCAATACTGAAATGCTTGTTCGCTTTGTTTTTTTAGGTTAAAAAAAAACACTAATATAATAGCTAAAGTGCATCCAAAGACGAAACATATTTCCAAACAAAAATTAGATTGCATAAGACAAATCAAATATAGGAGTTTGAAGATTTCCTTAATTTCTTCATTAAAAAAAGGGAATTTGTAGAAGTGTATGAGTTAGTGTAATATAAAATGCATAAGGCTATTTAAAGCTAAGGCTGTCAGATATTATCCTACTAACAGGATTGTTTTCTTTTTTAGAAAGATTGTGCAGTATAAAAGAAAAAGTCTGACTGATTTGATAAATCAATGTCTGTATTAATGGACGCCGGGGAGGAGGTGGGGCAAGATACTATACTATTTTGAAGAGCCTGATTATGACCAACGGGGGCCTCGGGCATTGATGAATTTGGGGGCTCCCCATATATGAAATTTGTTTTATTTTTCATAACATTTTGATACAAGAAATATATTTCAAAACAATATTTGAAATTGGGGGGCCCTGGGCAAAGTCCCGATTTGCCCATGCGATAATAAGGCCCTGCTATTTTGGTGTTGAACCACTTTTATGTTATACCAGCAACAGTGGCGGCCCGTGGTCAAAACTGTTAGTGCAGCCGGAAGCATATGAGCTTCCCCCCCACCCCCTGCCTCCCCACAGGAATGGAAAATCTTTGTTACTGAATTCGAAAAAGGATTAAGCCCTCACCGAGGAAAAAAGAAATTTCATAAAAAATGCAAGAGATCCTATTTTACTTCCATAAAATTTACATAAATTTCAACCAGCCGCTCTTATTCTCAAAATTGCATTAATCCGTGTCTGATTCGAAGTTTCCTTAGAATTTTCTTTTGTAACGATAACTTCAGAAGGAAAGAAAAAAAAAACAAGAAAAAAAAAAAGAAAGAAAACTTACTTATTTTTTATAAGTCAAATCAATCCTCCTTTCTTTTAAACTTGCGAATCGGTCAGTGATGTCCTCATAAAAAGGCGTTGTTTTAATTCAGATATCAATAATTTTAAAAGCTCTTTAAAATTTCCCATGTTTAAAGAATTTTCTCGCTCGCCATGTTCTCTAAATGCCAGTTCTTTCTTACTTAAAAAAAATACTGCTTTGATGGGTAATTGTCCATTCATAAGCGTCTATCCAGGCTTACCTTCTTGATAAATTCAGCAATATAAAGTCGAGAGTTTTCCGAACATATATTCTCCGTACCCCTCCCTCACTTCTCGAGCCAATCAGTCAGTCGAATTCACTGCAGCCGTCGTTTGAAAATCTTTCATCAGCTGTACTTAGCTTAAGGTGACCAGATTTTTGTAGTCAGAATCGGGGACATGTCCCCGATTCTGACAACAAAACTGGGGACATTTATAATTAATGCAATAATTAACAGTAATTTAATTGAAAAACAATGCAATAATTAAAAAATTGTCCCCAGTTCTATTTTTACATTCTGGGGACAATTTGAAAAACGTCCTGAAAATGGGGACGTTTGGTCACCTTAACTTAGCTACTAACTCCCTATGCCGGAGAGACTGCTTACAAACTTGTTGCCATGGCTTTTCTTGATCGGCTATGATCGGCAATTTCTTGATCGGCTATGAGGGCTGTACCGAGGCCTCCGAGAGAGGAGAAAGAATCTTTCTCCTCTCTCGGAGGCCTCGGCTGTACTAAGACTCACAGTTGAATTGTGGGAAGATTAAAGGGCTTTTTTCTGAATGAGCGACCCGGCAGTTACTACAACACGTAGTTTTTTGTTTTTGTTTTAGATTTTTTAAAAATTTATCATAGAAATTCCATAATTCTAATCTGAATTTAAGAAAGTTAGTAGAATAAATTATTTTAAAGTATTTGTTGATAATTTTAAGTGCAGCCCGGCTGTACTTGCTGTATCCCACGAGCCGCCACTGACCAGCAAGTAATGATATGAATTGTTGGATCACGGGGAGCGATCTAGGCCGAGGCGGTTGCCCTCAGTGGGGAATTTCTAAGGGGTTCTAACCCGTATTTACGGGAAATTTCGGAGAAAACCACGGAAAACCCCGAGCGGCTAGGTCGACGGACGCGACGTGGGTTTGAACCAGGCACCTTCCGTCTCCCAGTTGAGAACGCAATTGCGCTCGGCTACTGATACCATAACGGTAATATGGGTGCTATGGGAGGCCGTGTGCCCTCGCTGCTCACAGGTATGGACGCCTATATCCCATGAACGATGATGAAACAGTCGTAAAGTGTAGCTAGATCTTTAATTTTAGCATTAAATGTGTCCTGTGTAGAGGACAATGGCAATAAATAGATTACAACTGTTACAATAATGTAGATTAATATTATGTTAATACATCACTGATATGATACTGCTTAAATATGTATATTTAATCGCAGGATGCGAACTGAACATTTTCTCCAGGGGGGAACGTTTGAAAGAAAACATTCTCCAGGGGGGGGGGGGACACTTGACAAGGAAAAGGAGGGAAGATGCAAATGCTTCACTCACATGATATTACTTGACAAATGCAGTCGACGACACGTGTGGGAACTGACTTACATCCAAACAAAAGTCATCGATTGTTTGTTCTATGGAATCTACACAAGCTACATACAATGTACCTGTATTGGAAGCCACCCTTGAGGGTTTTTAGCTTAGAAAAGAGACGAAATTTTAAATCAGTAGCCTTAGAGTAAAGTAACAAACGATAGCATATAACCTTCAGTTTGACTTCTTGACTTCAATCCCAAATCTTCACTCACAAGTTTAACATTTCTTCAGCAGGGGATAAATAGTGTCCCTGGTAGGGATCAATTAATATTTTTCTAGCCAGGGATATTACATTCTTCAGCCGGGGACGATCCCCGGCGTCCCCCCCCCCCCGTCAATTCGCACCCTGTTTAATCGTTATAAACACAAACACTAGATTTTATATATAGCAGTTGCTTCAATCCTTTCCTAAATCGTGATAGCACATCTATACTAGTGCCATCTATTGGGAACATATAATACTTAAAACTAAGTTGTGTATTGAATTTGCCTATTTTGTAAGGGAAGGAGAGAAAACTAGTTTAGCAAAAGAAATATGTATGTACAATTATGTCTGATTCAAAATTCAGACCGTTTTTCTGAAACTACACAGTATAATCTTATAAATAGCAAATAAATGTCCCATGCAACTTTCAGAAAAAGTCTCTAGTTTAAATAAAAAAAACAAAATCATGGCCCTTGAAGCAAGCTAAAATAAACTAATTGTGTCAGGAATTCACATTCAAGGTTGTTGTTTTTTAACAAACTGCACAATACTATGTAATAAATTTTTTAAAATGTGGTTTTTTATGAAACTTTATGGAAAATATCAAGAACATGGAATTGCAAAGCAAAATTTTTTCATGAATGACACATTTTGTGAATTTTCTATTTTTAAGAATTTTTCGTTAAAGTTTTATAACTGATATAGGTTTATCATTTATTACTGTGTATGGTAAAGGTTATAAAGGGACATCCTAAAAATATTCAAGTCTCTGTGACATAATTGATAAATATTTATTTATGTTTGTCAATAATAATCACATAATTTTGAACTATTTAGCTTCAAAGAAAGAACACTGCAAAGCTGTCTGATCTATAATCTACTACTAATGCAAAATATTAAACATGCAATATCTTTTCTTTAACGTTTACACCTGTTATGGGTTTATTGTTGATAAAGTGCATAGCTCACCTAGTAATAGACATTTTCATTCTTGTAATCTCAGATTTAATTTTATTTATTTGAAAATTGCTTAAATTATATCTTGAAACAATATCCTAGACTGCTTGAAAAAGCAATGCATAGCACATGGCTTTTGAAAACAGCCTTATCAAATATACTACAGCTGATATTTGAAAAAATCAACGTTTCATCACAAATTACAGTTTACACTGCTATGAAAAGTGAATTATATGATTTGTAAAACTTTCAAAACAGATTTCCGAAATACAGAATTACACTGCCAAATTTGCTAAAAAATTACTGACAAAATGTTATGTTTACGAATATTTTTTAAGTTTCAAGACTCTTGTATACTATAAAACATAGTACATACTATATATTTTTTTAATGTTTTTTTTTTTTTTAATACACAAATATGTTATAAGTTTACCCATAGCTAAGACACTGAACACTGGTAGATGTCTATTGCATGAAGGTCCAGGGTTCTGACCTAATGCACAGCTCTTGATCAAAGGCTCTGGAGTTTGGGGTGGTTGTCTCCAGACATAACATAAGTACACATTAGAACCCTTTAAATCAATGGTCATCAAACTTATGAAGCTTTTTAGCTACAATACCATTTTTAAATCCTACTATGAGCTACCAACCAAAAGAATAATCAACTTTTCTTTTAAAAATGTTGAGAGTAGTACTGACTTTAGCATGGGGGGGGGGGGAGAGAACTATTATGCACATGAAGGATTATTTTGAAAAAAATCATGTGATTTCGGGATATAAATACAAAATATATTAATTATATTAAGCCCTCCAGAATTTTTAGTACACCTCTTTACAAGCTGTACTATATGCAGTAATAAATGATAAGCCTGCATGAGGTACAAAACTTTCTTAGAAAACAAAAAGGAAAAATTCTTTAAAAAATAACCTTAAAAAGTAAACTGAACCGGGCTCTTTGATTATAGATATGTGCTCCTCTTGTTTCGTCTGCCTATAAAATTTTCCTGTTTCTTCACTTTTTCATTCACTATGGTAGATGATGTTAACACAATCCTATTACCACTCTGCTAGCGTGTTACGCACAGTACCGAAAATATTTAAAACATGCTATTTTTGGTGATTTTTGCTGAATTTTCAGAGCTTTTGAAGGAATTCATACATAAAAAACAAGCAATTCTGGTTGTTATATGACCCTTTCCGAGCATTTCTGACCATGTAATAGTTTTGTAAATTTCTAGGAGCGTCTAGCAATTTTTTTGAAAATTTCACATTTTTAAGTAAAAATCCAAAATTTTGAGTTGAATGCGCAGGCTGAAGACTTTCTCTGACAGAGTCCATCTTCTATTGGGTTAATAAGGACCACTAGTCACATACTTTCCACACTAAGTGTATAGGAATTTCGAAAAAAAAAATGGATTTTCGGTCCACTCTACTGCCCAGCAGATGAAAAAAAAGAGACAGTGTATTATTCCCAATGCTTTTAAAATACTAATTTTAATGAAACTTTTAAAATAAAATGCAACTTCATAACAAAATGCAGCACAATGGTACAACATGTCGATTGGTAAAATCTAATTTAGGTTTTAAGACTATTAAGGGAAAACAAGTCTTTTTGAAGGATCCTTAAAAATGGACATAAAAATGACATTTTTCAGTACTTTTAAAGTACAGCAGAATTTTTTTAATTAATTGCACAACACTTTTCCATTTACAAGGAACAACTGCTACTGCACAATCATTAGGCTGGCTTTCAAAATCCAAGACAATACCAAATCACAATTTTGTAAAGTCATGATGAAAAAAAAAATTAAAAATTGGTTGTAACTTATACTCTATTTTTCACATATGTATCTGCCTTTTTGTATGTTTCTGCCTTAATTCTAAACTACAATTATCATCAGATATTCTTATCACAACTAAATAAGCATACATTTTATTATTAAGACAAACAAGAAATCAACTTTTTTGCATTAATTTAAAAAACAGGGTTGCTGTTATTTAAATCAGATGTTTAAAATCACAAATTCAAGCAATAGATTTTCAAAAAAATCATTGATTTAAATCAACGGATTAAAAAAAAATCCCATATTTAAATTACTTTATTTTAAAAATCATTTTAATCTTTATTGAAACAAAATTGTCCACAAATCTTTTAAATAGTGATTTAGAAATATTTTTAAATGAAAAAAAATATATACAGAACATTAGAAATTTTTCATTCAATTGATGTAACTAGTATGCTTTACTTATCTTTATTTTTGAGAATTATACTTTAAATAAAAGTTAAATGAGCAGCATATTACAATGCAAAGTATGAGATGCACCTTTTTTATAAAATGAAATAAATACTGTGAAAGTGCTCGCCCCCCCCCCAAAAAAAAAACAGAAATAATGAAGATATAGTTGGTATTAGTAATGATGAGTATATAATTAGTGAAAATGAAATGAAATTTATAAATGTATTATCTACAGCTTAATCATCAACTGCCAGTGTTAAGAAAAAAATTTCAGCATTAGGTATAGTCCATTCAAAATTGCATACCAGACTAGGATAAGAGAAAGGTTCAAAACTTGTTTGTAATGAAAAAAATGAACAGCTGAGTATGAAATTCCCCAATTTCCTAACATACTACAACATGATATCTAAAGCCAAAAAATATAATTTTTTTAAAAATAAAATCGCCTTACATTTCAAGAGTACGTATATTGTTTTTTATATTTAGTGTACAAATATTTTTTAAACTGTTGTACTTTTTTTTTAAGAAAGTACATTTTAATGACCGGTATTTTATAAATACATATAATAATTTTATTAATATATGGCTCGTTGTCTAATATACATATGTTATATATTCTACATATAGTTTGTCCTTAAAATAAAGTAAGTTTAGATTTGAATTAAAAAAATCTGATTTAAATCAAATAAATTTTTAAAAAATCGATAACCCTGTTGAAAAATCAATACATTTTCAAAAACCAATACATATTTAAAATCAATAAATGAGATTGCCAGTTGCTCATCAACAAAATTGCATGTATATAACAGAATATTATGACAAATAGTAGGGATACATAATTATACAAAGTTAATCCAGACAAAAAAGTAAAAATAAAAATAAATAAATAAAGGTAACGTTTTAGGTATACCAGCAATCAATAATATCTA